>CAWUFW010001127.1:2650000-3138933 GCA_963921515.1 Calotriton arnoldi | reverse complement strand
AAGCACTGATCCCGGGCCGCTTATAGCCCTGATTTACGCCCTAGTTGACGCCTAAGCAGGGCACCGGTCGGGAGCACCCGAGATTACCAGCCGGACGGCAACAGACACCGGAGCGGGCCAAACAACGCGACGCGGCTGAGCTCTGCGGCCGTGGGTGGAGCCGGGGCCTCCTGGCCCTGGTCCCGACGGCCCATCGAGGACGTGAGGCAGCGAGCTGACGACACCGGGGTGAGTGGCATCGGCCCCGGGAGCAGCGCTGCGGCCCACTTGATGGCGCCGAGGCTGGTTGGAAGAGGGAGCCTCGGCGCGCAGCACCCGGCGCTACTGCTCTGGAGGAGCGGCCAGGAGAGGCCGCGGATAGCGCCTGCCATTTTGCCCTCCGGCCGCATTGCCGGACTGGGTCCCGACGGGAGGAGGCAGCCTCGGCCGGGAGCGTTACCGGAGGTGAGGGCTGCGCACTGTGTCCACCTCTAAAGAGCGCTGAGTCGGCGGAGCCTGGTCCAGCCGACGGCGAGCACACGAGGGGCTGTGCTCTCACACCGGTGGGGCCTGCGACACACTCACAGAACGTCTTCCCAGTGGAGGGCTCCAAAGAAGGCCGCACTCGCCGATAGCCTCCACGCGACGCAACACACCTGAAGCGGCCCTCCTGACGGCCAGCCGGCCGGCCCTCCCCGCCTGGGGTGTTGGGGTGAGCGGTCCTTGCCGAACATGATGCTAGGGCTGGGGGCATCCGAGCGCGGTCGCCGTTAGAGGCAGTCGCCGAGGGCGGGGCCCGGCGCTCCACGGAAGCGGCTCGGCTAGGCCCGGGTGCGGCTTGTGGCGCGCCTAGTGGCCCCCCGCTGGACCCCGGCCCAGCCGGTCACCGGGAGAGGTGCACTCGGCGAGAAGAGGGGCCAACGGACCGCGCGGCACGCTCCGTGCTCAGTGGGCCCGCTTCACACTGGGGTGGAGACACAGACCCACACTCTCCCAGCAACTGAGCAGACCCGCACTACCGGGCCAGCACTACAGGCGAGGGCGCATCCCCGGCTGCCCGCGACGACAGCAGTGGTGACACACACGAAGTCTGCTTGGCAGGCAGCTTGAAGGACGTAGCAGCACAGAGCCTGCGCCCGGGGTGGCGAGGAGAGAGGCGTGCGTGGTCCCCCTCTGGTTGGAGGTTCTCCTTCCCATAAGTACACCGAGGGTCAGATGCTGGACCCGGGTCTTCATTCACCTGCTCACACATTGGCTCAGGGATTTGGCCATCTTCTTGCCGCATATACGCCAGGAGGCTCTCACGAAGCCTGACCACGTCCACGGCACGCACGGCGAGACACTGAAAGGAGACACACAGCTCCACTTTTACACCGTCCACCCTCCCTGGTAGGCAACGGCCATGATCTCCACCCAGGGTAAAAAGGACAAAACACTTAAGGAACTTTTTGCACGGGCCCAGGGCGGCGAGGTGGTGGACCCTACACTGCCTGACACCCTGGCACAGATGGGTGCCCCCAAAGAGAAGCCAGTGACACAGGCCTTTCTGGAGTCTTTATTCTCGGCCCTGCGTGACGACCTCCAAACAGTGAAACGCAAATTAACCGCAGAGATCAAGGATGTCCGCAAAGACATGGACTGCATAGGGGAGCGTGTGGCAGCACTGGAGGACAAGAGCGACGCACGGGACACTGAAGTGGCAGTCCTGCAGCAGGAAGTGATTTGAATACATGATCAACAGGTGGACATACAAACTCATCTGGAGGACCTCGAGAATCGCTCGCGCCGCCATAACATTAGAATCCGAGGGGTGAGGACCAATGAAGAGGCTGGCGACATCTTCACTTATGTGAGAGAACTCTTTAATCATGTATTGGGTAACCCGCTGGACACTGATCTTAAATTGGACAGAGTGAACAGGATAGGCCCTCCCCGCACAACCACCACTCCACCGGCAGACATCTTAGTCTGTGTTCAAGACTTCCGCACCAAGGAAGAGATTCTGCGTAAGGCCAGAACACTTCACCCGATCACATTCAGGAACCAGACGCCAGTCCTTTACCAAGACTTAGCTGCCCTCACGCTTCAGAAGCGTAAGACTTTCCGACCTATCACAGATGCCCTACGCCAACGCAACATCACGTACTCCTGGGGGCACCCATTCCGCCTCATCTTTCGGCACGATGGCAAGCTTTATCAACTCCGCTCTCTGTCGGAAGCAAGCAGACTACTAGGGATCGACATCCCGGAGGACAACGAAGATGGCGACCACTCCGACCATGGACCGGATGACGGACGACCACGATGGAGACAGCAGAGGCGAAGACGTCGCACTAACCGGCCGGATCCCGCGGCAGCCAAGAGAGAGCAGCAGGCAGCCCTTGATGCCCTACCAGAAGCCTTAGCCAAGACATCGACCTCATGAACGAGCCCGGATCAAGTATCTTTTCAGTTACTCGATGCCTTGGGCGGTCCGGGGAGGGGGGTCGGGGGGCTGCACTTGGCCACACGATACCCCTATAGACTTCAACTCTGATCATCTATGGGTGACGGACTGATGACTGAACTTCAGACTTTTCCAGGCACCTGTTGTGCCCTTCTTTTGTCACTTTTCGCTGGTTTTCTGTTCACCCTTTACCCCTTCTCCCTTCCCCTTCTTTTTTTCTCTCTTTGTGGGGCCCTCCGTTCACTGAGTCCAGCTACTTACATATCTGCAGTGCTAGCGCCGGGCGTCCCCTTTCGCGGGCCCTGAACATTGCACATAGCCTCCAGGTTAACGCACCTCACAGCACATCCAGTCCCTTGATTTAGATGGCACCATCCACACTTAAAGTCCTCACACTTAATGTGAGAGGGCTTAATAACCCCATCAAACGCAGGGCAATCCTTTCCTACTTAGATAGCACAGGCGCCGATATTTGCCTCCTACAGGAGACACACCTACTCCCAAGAGACTGCCACCGGCTTAGGTCCCGCGCCTTTCCGACACAATTTTTCTCTTCTGGACCCTCCAAGACTGCAGGGGTGGCAATCTTGGTTTCTAGGGCTTTTAGGGGGAAAGTGGTACAGAAGGAGGCCAAGATAAAGGGTAGACTGCTTACATACCAATTTACCATAGGGGGGGTCACACAATAATTATAGGGTCTATCTATGCACCTAATGAAGGCCAGGAACGCTTTCTACATGAAGCCCTCACCGAAGCCACGGCGACTCAGGAGCGCAAAATACTGATTGGGGGTGACCTCAACTTAGTCTTCGACAATGAGCTAGACAGATCGGCGCAGCGCACGGGCCAAGTAGGTGCTCTCTCGCTCGCAGGGCTCTCGAGAATAGTCGATCTGGGCTTGGTGGACTTATGGAGACACCACCATCCCCAGCTCCGGGAGTTCTCATACTACTTTAATGCCCATAAAACCTACGCCCGGTTGGACTATTTCCTAGGTTCGAAGACAATCCGGGACATCACAACGTCCACAGACATCCCAGTCGCAGCATTGTCCGATCACGCCCCAGTAGTGGCCACACTGGAACTTCCACCGACCCAACGGCCGTCTAGGCATTGGCGCCTGCGCGACACTCTCCTTCACCGACCGGACACGGTTGCTCAGATACAGCGTACATTGGACGACTACTTTTTACACAACGATAACCATGACACACCCATGTCCACTAGGAGGGAAGCCCCAAAGGCGGTCGTCGTCGGCGAAATATTCGCCATCTCTTCCGCAGACAATGCAGAGCGTAAAAGGAAGAGAGAGGACCTCACACAGAAAGTGCTCGAACTGGAGCAGATGCATCGACGTACAGGAGCCCCACGCATCTGGCGTCAACTGACCGCGGCTCGGTCACAGCTGGCTGCCATCGACTGCGACAAAGCAGAATATGCCGCACTGCATTTGCGACACTCCTTTTATGTGGGGGGAGACACGTGCGGGCGACTGTTAGCACACAAACTTAGGGATGATAGACAGCGCGAGGGAATCCAGGAAATTAAGGACCAGACGGGAACAATGCTCACGGATGATGCGGCTATCGCCGAGACTTTTCGCACCTTTTATGCTCAACTTTATGATGAGCAATCCTTGGAGAGGGCAGACATAGATGCATACCTGACACAGTCCCGTCTTCCTACACTGACCCCAGAACAGGCGGAACACATAGAGAGGGAGATACGACCGGAGCAAGTCATAGCAGCTATCGCCCGTTTGAAATTAGCCAAATCTACCGGCCCAGATGGATACACGGCAGCCTTTTACAAACAATTTTGCTCCACGCTTACCCCCCCCTGCTCACTCGGCTTTTTAACTCATTTGCGTCTCCCTCTATATTGGAGGCTTCAATTGCAGTTATCCCTAAACCAGGGAAAGATAGGACAAGCTGCGGGGCTTACAGGCCTATTTCCCTTCTGAACATTGACCTGAAGCTGTACACCGGAATTTTGGCGGCGCGGCTAGCACCTTATATGCCGGGGATTATAGACCCTGACCAGGCCTCAGAGGCAGACGAGCGACAATACGAAGAGAGTTATGCATCTCATAGAGAAGGCTTCCCGTGTCTCAGGGGATTACATGCTCCTCACCATAGACGCCGAAAAGGCCTTTGATCAGGTTCACTGGCCTTACCTAGAGCAAGCAATGATCCGCATTGGCCTGGGGGGAAAGATGCGGACACACATTCTCAATTGTTACCGATCTCCCACAGCTGCGGTGAGGGTTAACGGGCACACATCCACCCCATTCTCTATCAGCAGAGGTACAAGGCAAGGTTGCCCTCTGTCGCCCCTGCTCTTTGCCCTCTATATGGAACCAATGGCGCAGAGAGTCAGGGACCACCCCCACATCACAGGCATCCGCTTCGGGGGGGACACGCACACCATAAGCATGTACGCGGATGACGTCCTGGTCACTCTGACGGATCCCGGGACTGCTTTGGGAGCCTTCTTGGGGGAGTTGGACTCCTTCGCTAGGGCTTCCGGGTTCAGGGTTAACATTACAAAATCCACAGCATTGAATCTTTCGCTGCCGCCACAGGTGCGGGCAACTCTGCAGGCCCGGCATCCTCTGCAGTGGTCTGACGAAACAGTCCCATACTTGGGCATCCAGCTGGACCCAACCCTACAGGCCATGAGAACGGTCAATTATTCCCAGCTACACACGCAAATCCGCAATGACCTGCAACGATGGAAGCACTACCCGATTTCGTGGCTAGAGCGTATTGCGGCTATTAAAATGACGATCCTCCCTAAAATATTGTACCTTTTTCAGACACTCCCCTCGCAGCCTCCTAAAGGCTGGCTGCATCGAGTGCAGTCGGAACTCTCTCTTTTTATCTGGCAAGGGCGCAAGCCGAGGATGAAAAAGATGGTCAGCTTCCTGCCACCTAATGAAGGGGGACTCGGGATCCCAGATCTCACGCTCTATTACAAAGCCACACAGCTTAGGCACTTGGTTGAGTGGAGCCGTGCTGAATCGGAGAAGCACTGGCTCTTCCAGGATTGTGCGGTTGCAGGTACATCTCTTATGAAGATCCCCTTTCTTAGGAAATCCCAGCGCCCGCCCAATCTTTACGCCTCACAAGTGACACGCACCACTCTTTTGGTCTGGGACCAGACCAGCAAACGCCACGGGTTGACGACCTTCCCCTCTCCGCTCACACCCCTCTTTGACAACACTGATTTTAGCCCTGGGATGGGCGCAAAGTCCTTCCCGTTATGTAGAGCCGCCGGGTGCCGAGCACTGGGCCTTCTATTCGACACAGAGGGCATCATTCCCTTTTACCAGCTCCGAGCCGACTACGGCCTCCCTGAATCTGAACGGCTGCATTATTTACAAGTGTGGCACTGGGCCATGCACCCCGACAATCAATCAAAGGCGGGCAGACGCCTCACCACGTACGAACTATGGCTTATCACGCGGTCCTCAGACAAGAAACTGACTTCGGACCTATACAAAATGCTTCTACCCGCTACACGCACACCTACCACGCGGGCCGTGCGCGGTGGGAGAAGGACCTTGGCCGCGCCCTAAGTAGCAAAGAGTGGGAAGGAGCATGCTATAGGGCACGCCACACTGAGAGCCATATAGGCCTCCCCGACACACTCACCAAACTAGTGTACTATTGGTACTACACTCCAGAGAGGCTCCATCAGGCCGACGCTACACAAAGTCCAGACTGCTGGAGGGGGTGTGGGAAGACGGGCACACTAGTCCACCTTTTATGGGAATGCGAACATCTACAACCTTACTGGACGCAAATCCTTGACGAAATTGACAATTATCTTGACACGGAGCTCCCCCGGCTCCCAGGATATGTTCTCCTGGGGGTACTAAACCCGCTCACTTACCCTTTGAAATCCAAGAGAGGGAGGCAGATTGCAATAGCGCTTGGCACCGCCACCCAGAACATACTGATACATTGGAGATCCCCCCGGATTCCTGCGCACACAGGGTGGCTTCAGCGGTTGTGGCATATCCTAGGCATGGAAAAGATCTCACTTACTGTAGCCGGGAAGGGCTCAACTTTTAGCGAACTTTGGCAGCCATTTTTGACCCTTCTTGCTCAAGATTGGCACCGCCACCCAGAACATACTGATACATTGGAGATCCCCCCGGATTCCTGCGCACACAGGGTGGCTTCAGCGGTTGTGGCATATCCTAGGCATGGAAAAGATCTCACTTACAGTAGCTGGGAAGGGCTCAACTTTTAGCGAACTTTGGCAGCCATTTTTGACCCTTCTTGCTCAAGATTTCCGGGAGTTGACTTGCCCCAGATACCTTCGCCTCCTGCGACTCAACTCACCGGATCCCCCCACATAGCGGGACCGGTCTCGGGGACGTCGCCTAACGCCGCGCTGCGACATATAGCGTGCAGTGGACGAGGGGGAGGGTGGGTGGTCTTTCTTCTGTGTTTCCCCTTTCTCTCCTTCCCCCCCCCTTTTTTTTTTTTTTTTGGGTGAGGGGTGGGAATGTTTCAGTTATTTACTGTTTATTCTCTTCATAAATGCAAATGCGGGCTCTGCGCAGCCCGCCTCGATGCACTTTTGTTTCTTGCATTGCTTCAATAAAAAGATTTAAACCATAAATAAGTACATGCTATATTTAAAAAAAATGTTTTCATGTTAGTGCTGAGTCGATTAAACAGCAGCCTAGAGCTGCGGCTGCTGCCCAGGGGGCCGCATCTAAATGTCAGGAGGGCCGCATGCGGCCACCGGGCCATACTTTGAGTATCACTGATATAGAGGGTTGGGAATGTGTGCAAGATATGAAAGTTGTCAGGAGAGTGGAGAGTGGTCATTATCCTGTGGTACTTTGCTTGAAATTATGCCTAAGGCAGGAAGCTGTCGAAAATAGCCCAGTGGAAAGGAGTTATAGACATATGATTATGACATATAATCGTAGAAAGAGAATAAGATAGAGCAGGGAGAAATATTTACAAAAACTACCATTGCTAGAGAGTATATTGATTAAGCATGGTTCTGTAATTTTTAACTAACTTTGCGCTGACAAAGGTGCAATCCTAGCAGCCTACAATGGGATGGCAAAGGAGCAGAAGGCCTTGTGGTCTAAGCCATTTGGGCCCGCAGCTGCCTTGTTGGATGGTGGGAAAATGAGTACACAGGTTACTTGGTATGATGAGGAATGCCGGAGAATGAAGGTTGTTTCATCTGCCCTAGTACAATGACACCATAGCCGTCAAAGTGAATTGTTAATTAGAGAGTGTAGGGCTGGTTAAAAACTCCTTCTGAGAACCAAGAAACTGCTGCACCAATTGACTCTGGGAGGAACTGAAGGAGGCTGCACATGAAAAAAATTCCAAAATATTCTGGGAATTGGTATCACGGGTGGAGAGAGGGTCAGTAAACATTATAGAAACTTATATCAGGCCATTTGTTTGGATTAGCCACTTTAGTAAATTATACAGTGCCAACCCCACAGTCCCCCTGTTAGCCCAAGAGAACATCTGCTCTGGGCCCTGTGTAATGGATATCTTAGTACCAGAGGTGGTGAGATCCCTGACTGATGCAAAGAAACATAAAGGTCCAGGCCCCGATATGGTGGCTATTGACATATATCGTGAAGTGTTGTATTTGTGGCCCAGCATTCTTACTAGAGTGTTTAAATAGGCATTTGCTGGTAATGCTATATCCCCTTCATGGCACTCTGCTATTATTGTGCCGATCCATAAGAAAAGCGATTGATCCAGCCCATCCAATTATCATCCGATCTTCCTTCTGGATGGTGCAGGAAATTATTTGGGGAAAGTCTTGCTTAACCACCTCCAGGGGTGAGTCGATGCCCACAATATGACTGAAGTGCAAGCTGGATTTAGGCTTTGCATTGGGACCATTGACCAGACTCTCCGGTTATATATGATCTCCTATAAGTTTACGATGGTGAGGAAGTCATCACTGTACCTATTATTTGTGGACTTGAAAGCAGCTTTTTATTTAGTCGACAGAGAGAAGCTGTGGAGATCCCTAGTAGACCTGGGAGTTGACCTCTCGTTAGTAATGGCCATACAGGTCCTACATACTAATAACACAGCCAAAGTACAGTATGGGCCAGGCGGGGAGTGTACTGTACCCTTCCCGGTCGAAAAAGGTGTCCGGCAAGGGTACGTCCTTGCTATTTAGCCTTTTTTAAATGATGCAGTAGACTATTTGATGGAAGACCCCAAAGATATTCTAACTGTCGCCGAGAAGCGGGTGCTAATATTATTATACGTGGATGACGCAGTACTGATGGCACAAACAGAAAATGCCGCCCATAGGCTACTAACACGGTTTGTGGAGTACTGCAACAAGAAGTTGTTAACCATTAATGGTAGAAAAACAAAGTGTATAGTATAGAGGCCCGCCCCCTGTTTTAAGCAAAAGCCTTCGGTTGAAGGTATACCCCTGGATACTGTCAAGCAGTTTGACTATTTGGGAATCCGATTCACTGGGGCAGTCAAATACAGAAGGCTATGCTAGTTTTGAAACAATTGGCTGGAGCAGTTTTGAAGTTTAGACATAAGACTGGTGCCAGAAGTATTAGTGCTATTCTGCAAATATATAAGCAAAGGGCAGGGGTGGCCGCACTATATGGTGCAGAACTATGGGGGTTTGGAAATGTCGACCCACTCCAAGTAGCTGGAAATATATTCCTCCGAATTTTGCTGGGGCTTGGGCAAGGTACCCCTTTAGCAGTACTGTATGCGGAGCATAATTTTACCCCTATATCACAAATCATCGCACCTCAGGCCAATTCTTTACTGGGTTAGACTGGTAAGAAACCCTAAGGCCGTAGTGTACTTAGAAACCCTAGAAGAAGTCACAACTAGCTGCTCTTGCCGGGCCCATACATGGTCATCACATGTACAAAAACTTTTAAGGGAGCTACAGTTGGTGTCTTTGTGGGAAGCTCCTGGTAGAATTAGACAGGATACTGCAGATTTGATTAAAGAACGGTATCATGAAGACATGCAGATAAAAAAACGCTGGGAGTTGAAGCCGGGATCTTTAGGTTTAAATCTGTTTTATTGAAACCAAAGATCCGGCATTCCAATAACAAAATATAAGTCCACATGCAATTTATCAGACCCATGGTTCAAGTTTTAACACCCCACCCCTCCCCTCCCCTCCCTCCTCCCCATCACCCTCCCCCCGTTCCGGGTATATAAGCAACAAATCAATAGCCACCACAATAGGAGCAAGAAACAATAAAAGAGGAAAGAGGAGGACCGGGACCATATAGTATTTCCATTACTGCTAAATTGCTCCCTGTCGGGGCGCTAAGTTTGGGTCGTAAGTCGTAGTAGACGCAAGTACTTCGGACAGGTGAGTTCAGTAAATTCTTGAGATAATAAGCTAAGAAAGGGCCTCCACATGTCCTGATACGCCTCGTCTTGCTGTGCCAGTGATAAGGAAAGTCCCTCCATCCCCAGAATATGCCAGAGCCTGTGTACCCAATTTAGTCTAGTTGGTATCTTCCCCATCCCCCAGAGTGCTAGTATAGATTGATGTGCTGCGTTCAAAGCTAAAGCTATATGTTTCCCTTTTCTAGAGCGTAACAGGTATCTAAGTGGATTAGGGAGACCCAGTACTATGAGGGTAGGTAATCTTGGCAGTTTGGTGTCAAAGTGCTTGTCAACCTCATTTACTACCTCATCCCAAAATTGGGATAGCTTAGGACACTCCCACAATATATGTAACAATGTTCCCAATGATCCACATCCCCTCCACCACCTGTCACTCCATTCTGGTTGTATCCGATGTAATCTCTCAGGTGTAAGATACCAATATGAGGCTATTTTTGTAGCCGTCTCGATACTAGCCATATTTGGTGCCACATGTCGAATCCTATAAAAGACATCTAGCCATTCTTTCGGTGAAAGCTGCCTGCCCACTTCTTTCTCACACCTGAGCTGTGAGGGTGTCTTCGAGTACTCCCCCTCTAAGATATAATTCTGTGATCAGGCCCCGGACTGTAGCTTTGCGAATCAGCCATTTCTCAAATGGGGTTAAGGGGCATCGCGCTGCCTCCCCTAAAAAGGGCTGTGAAAGCCAGTGCCCGGGATCTTTTACAAGCAATTATTTCAATAACATCTATGGCCTCCTGTGTCCAGAATATCTAGACATGCTGTGCCCTGAATTGAAGCGAATATTGTACTTAAAATTCCGGGTAGGTATCCTCCTGACCAGGGATTTTCTTATACGTATACATATACTCGATGGTAGATACGACCTCTGTGATTGTAGCTTCGGTGGTCTGAACAATCTAACCCATTTTATTCTGTTCTGTACAGAATATGTAGCTGCCCGGCGGAGGTGGTAAGGCGCACCTTTTCACTGCACTCGCACTTTACTGTATCCGAAGAATTTAAACATGCTTTTTTATTTTCCTTAGGTTGTATGCCTTTGGTGGAAAAGCATATTTTTAGCACCTCATTGTACTTGTATTTTGATGTTTCAGATGAATTTATTGTTAGATTGCTGTGCACATGTTTTTATTGAGTTGTGTTTATATTGCATGTGCTTAAAATATTGTAAGGCTGTCAGCTGAAACAATAAATAAATAAACTTGAAAAAACTTGATGGGTTGATGGGTATAAAGATGGATGAATGGAGCAATTGGTGGGTCGGTGGAAAGGTGAAGGGATGGACAGATGGATGGATGAATACATAGAAGGATAAATGAATGGATAAATGGTAGGGGGGAAAGCAACTCTTCTAAGGAGGGTCATGTTTGCTTGCCTCACACGCTCAGTCTGATTAGAGATATGTTTCAAGTGGGGGTATTTTAATTTTCTTGCTACTCCCTTCTGACCTCAAACTGTTAGCGTCACATTTTGTTCAATGGGAGGCATCACTGCTCCCTCAACAGTTTGCTTTTATGATGTAGAATAAATGCTCAAAAGGTGCACATTATGCTAAAGACTTGCTTCATTATCTACTGGATCTTCATGTTTGCTGATGGTCAGTAGTTTAACACAATAGACCATCAAATATTGCTCTCACCTCACTATCAGTGTGGATTGTGGCATGCAACTCTTTAATGGCCTTTTAATGTTAGAGCACAATTTGGCAGTGTAGTTGCCTCCTGTCACACAAGGCAGTTCTATTGATTTCGAGTTTTTTAAGGTTTCTCCATGACATCACTTGTTTAATTCCTATGAATGCCTTTTGACAATGCTCCTGCCCTTTTTTTAGTTCACCTATTATGAAGATGCAACCTTAATTATGCTGCAACTTAAGAGCAACTCAGAGAAACCCACAAATAAGCTTACATCATGCTTTTGAGGTCCATTCTTCAATGGAAGCACACTGTCTTAAACCTAAGTTGAAAAGATGGAGGTGATGGTAGAGTCGGGTCATGATAACATACGAGTAGAGATGTTACATCTGCTGTTATCCAACCAAGTGAAGAACCTGTACTAATGGATGTAGGGTTTTTAAAGAGGAAGCTTGGCGCTCTAGCTGATATGCGTTGTGTGTGTGGTGTTGCGAGTAAGGACGGTGCCACCAGGTCGGGGGAAATACCCTGTAACCCCCGTAATTGTGTGAGTCGTGAAACTCACACCAGAAATGTGAACAGAATCCTGGGCACACGTTATGGGGATGTCTTACTAGTAGAAATGTCTCGTATGATCTCAAATTCTTAGTGGTCAACACCAGAGTAATCTTTCAAAAGTATTTATTTGAGCAACAACATAAAGAAAACAACCAGCCGACACGTGTTTCGTCACACGAGGGAGGTATCCCGTGACTCTTCAGGGCTGAGGTTAAGTATTTGACAAAACCGTAAATGTGACGTGGCCAACTACGGTATGAGACACCTGCCGGGGTAGAAAAATGGAAGGTGCGGGTACCTCTTGGTAGGAAGCAGAAAGGCGAGTGATGCCTCAGTGGGATCTCTGAGCGTAGAGCCTGGAAAACTGATGAAAGGATTGCTGGAAAGAGTGGACTCGACAGGGTAACATCAAGCTGCAGGAGAGAGGGAATAAGGATTAAATGGGGAGGAGGGGACCTCCCAAACAGGAAAGGGGCACGGGTCAGGAGGATGCTGTCACTCACCCCGGCTGGCAAGATGACTGATGAAACGAAAAATGAAAGTGAACGGCGGATGTGCTGTGGAACAGGTGAGTATACCGTGTATAAATATGTGAGAGGATGTCCAGTGTCAATAGGCGTGCGGCAGGCGGGTAAGCCGGCCAACTCAGATCCGAGCGAGGCGGGACGTCTGACACTGGGTCCGTTGGCTTTCCGGATACATTGAAGTAAAGACCACTAGTTAGACCACACCTAAATGCAGTTTCTTTTTGTCACAGACTTGTAGAAATCTAGCAATTACAATGTGCATCCAGAACCTGATACCTAATTCTTTGTAATATGCATTAAAAAAATTGTCAGACATAATCTCTCATCTGCTTTTGTCTTCCATATGTGTCTTCTTTAATTGGCCTTCAACTGTATTTTTTTCAGTGACATTCTAAGGTCTCATAACCAAAGTTAGCTTTAACTTCACTTTAACTTTTGTTTTTTTAAATTTAAATGTACATAACACACATATATACTTTCGGTTGGCTTTGTCCACTGGTCTGTTCAAATGTCATTCACATTCTGCTTCCGACCACCACAGCATGTGTCTTGCTTTACACTCCCAAATAAAAGAAATTCAGCACTCCCCAGCAGAGGCATTCGGTAAGGCAAGAAAACACCTGGAAAGGGGCTTCACACTCACCAAATGAGGCACATCAAGAGAGAGTTTTCAGAATAAAGCGTGGGGTTTTATTAGTGCAACACTCTCTAACAAAAAGGCTTTCCCAGATGTGACATGAAAACACCATGCAAATGTAAATATACTTATATATATGTATATGTAGGCAAATAATAATAAAACACTCACAAAACAATCAAATAAGGCATGGGATAAAACACACACAGATTATTATGGTAAAACACACGCAGATAATAAACACTTACAAGTCAGATAATAATGAAACATTCACAAGTGAAATACAGGGGAGCAAAACCTAAGCAGATAATAATGGAACACTCACAAGTAGAATGCAAGGAAATAGAACACAAGCAAATAATAAATGTACACTCACAAGTCAAATAATAATAATGGACGTCCAATACAAAAAATAAGCACTGTTAAATGCAAGCAATTAAATACAAGAAATAAACCCTGTCAAATGGAAGACTCAAATATAAAGAGCATGCATACACAGAATGTGCACACAGACCAAAAACACATATCTCAAAACCAATGATCATAGAAAATACCTCACCGGCTGCAATATCTTCATCTTAGCCCACACAAGACTGGGAATCCCAAATTACAGTCCCTAGGGTCAAGAGACTCCTCAAGCCGTGAAATGCAGCACTGAGCAGATGTGTCCACCACTCAGGAGAAATCCGATTTTCGAGCCAAGATACCCTAGTTTTTATAATATTCTCAATGCATAAAATGGTTTGCGAGAAAGACACCCACTACGTCACGGAAACCTACTGGTGCTGGCCAGGCTCCTGCAAGCTTCCCAAGTCAGAGGATCCCTCACGCATTCTCCTCCGGCTCGCACCCCCTTATCTTAGTGAAGCCCGAGAAAGTAGAAAACATCTCACAAGTACAAAAAACACCACCAAAGAGGAAAACAATCTTGAACGCGAATAACCTAAATAACCGTGAGTAACATGGGGGCCTGCTTGTGTTAGCAGAACTCAAGCTAGACGGAGTCAGAATTAAAGATGGAGTTAGGGCACGTTAAAGCCCATAGGTAAAACTTGATTTCACAATGTACAACTTAATGCACATTTGGGCCCATTGCCTACAGCACTATACTCTAAGACAGAGAAGCACATTCCACACATTTCTCTCTCATGGTTTCAAACGCACATCCCACACGTTCTGTTCCTGGCAAGGCTATGTCTGTCCTACTCTGTGAAACACTCCCACCATGAAACTACAAGGAGACACGAAATGAAATCACAAGTCAAAAATGTAAGTGCACAAAAAATGATGTTGTACATTCAAGATAGAGCAACTTAAAATACATAAAGTCAATTAAAACAATGGTAGTCAAAAGTAATCACGTGGTCCCAATAATATGAGTGCATATAGCACTATAGCATGTGCCGGGGCAGGTAGGCCAATTTGTGCGTTTTTTAGTTTTTAAATTTATTTTGAGGTGGGTTCTTTTTTACTTATTCTTTATTTGCAATCATGTGTGTTTCAACCTATGGTTGACCTTTTTAACCCTTTTATTACTTTTAGACTCTATAATTCTTCTATTCTGACCTCCGGCTACAAGTGTGTGACCATGAGCCTGCTTCTTCTCATGCCGGGGTAGACCTTGCAGAAATATACTTGGGCTACCTTTAACTATGTACATTTTGTTGTATTACTCCGCTACCATTTGTCAGTTAACTTTAAACATTACTTACTCTTGCTGCATCTCTGCTATGCCTTCCCTGAGGGTCACATGTAGTTGTGTCTTAGTGGAATCGGGATCATCTGCCCCAGTTATTTAATACTGCCCATTCCTCTGGGTCGCTATCTTCTACTTTCAGGGAAACCACATAGGCCTTGATCACAGTTGCTTGTATCTAGTGCATGCCATAGATGGCCTGAAATTATCTGCCACAATGAACGGGTTCCCTAAACCTTTGTGATGTCTGCACCATGACTCCCTCTGTGCAGAACATATTGTGGACAGCTCCATCCTCGTCCATAGGTAGATCCAGGTAGCTGGGCACAATTTAGAAGAGTAAACAATAAATGAATGTAAATTTATGTGCTCTCTCTCAGTTCTCCTCTTCCCATTACATGCCCAGCAGCAGCTCCTCCGCTAAGGCGGAGAAGCGTCGCCCCACAGAACAAATAAAATGCTAATAACACAATGTTATTATCATTTTATTTTTCACGTACTTACCCAGTTTTGTGTTAGGGGCGGGGCTGGGCTGTCAGCCAGCATGGGGAGAAGTGATGGGCACTTCTTAAGTGTGCATGATGGTTTGGCCGGCCGTCTTGGGCCGGCCAAACAGTCGTGCATTTACAATGTTCTCCACCTGGCTGTATTGCAAGGCCGGGTGGAGAACATGCACAGCCTCCCACTCCCTGTCTGAGCACCGAACCACGGCACTCAGACCAATCACGACACTGCTGTCATGCTGGTGACAGCAGTGTCCTGATTGGCTAGGGGAGTCTGGGAGCCTGTGTGCTTCCTGCTTCCATGGGACCGCGTGTTGTCGACAGAAGAAGGAAGGAGGCGGTGGCCGGCAGTTAAGTGCAATTTTCTTTTTTTTTAAACCTCACACACCACTACTGCTCCGTAGCAGCCGCCACTGTACATGCCTAGGACCAGCAACCTAAGCCTAGTTAAAAGCACCACTCTGGTAATTTGCACTGAACTCCGGTAATATCTCACAAAGGGCTTCTGTAATTTCAGCACTTACAACCAAGCTCTCCACCCACAGTGTAGTGTGGTACACATCTGCAAATGCTCTTCGGTGCCATGCAGTGGCCCACATTTCTGGATAGAAGTGACAGAAGCAGACTGACTTGCTGACACATAGTAATGGGTAGGTCCTGTCCTGCTGTCCCTGCCAGGCGGGTGAGGCCTTGAGGGTCAGCGTCTATCCTCTCTGGTGGTGAGTGAGGAGGAATGCACGCTTACAGTAGAGACCTGTGTTACATCGTAGGTGATTAAGAGACTGTTTACAAATCTGGCCTCACCATTCCTGTTAGCCGATGTATAACTTAGAGAAATGCTCTACAAACCAGATTCCTTTCCTGTCACCAGACAAACTATTACTGTCTCGGTCCCAGAAATGTAATATCTGTGTAACTCGCTGCATCTGTACATCTGCTGATATAGAGAGGACAGCGCTGGAGCCTTTCTTACCTGACCTGTGCATTGCTGACTGTTGCCGTCACTGCCGCCACCGCCGCAGGAGTCATTTTCAGCCATTCCCGGTTCCGGCACACTGGGGGAGTAAGACCACAAGCCCCAGCAGCCTCAGGGGCACGCACGCCGCCAATCGTTATCGTAAGCACCAGGAGACGCTTAAAGGGGCGACAGGGCCCCGCAGCGCGGGAGCCTTTCTTACCTGACCTGTGCATTGCTGACTGTTGCCGTCACTGCCGCCACCGCCGCAGGAGTCATTTTCAGCCATTCCCGGTTCCGGCACACTGGGGGAGTAAGACCACAAGCCCCAGCAGCCTCAGGGGCACGCACGCCGCCAATCGTCATCGTAAGCGCCAGGAGGCGCTTAAAGGGCTGACAGGGCCCCCGCAGCGCGGGACGCGCGCGGGCGAAGCCCGGGCCAAGGGCGGGCCCGTCTGCGCCCGTCAGAGCCTGAAGAAGGCTGGGCTGGGCCAAGGTATTAACAACTGCGGACTGACAACTGTGGACTGATTGCGGACTGTACGGATTGCCCCCCTTGTACGTGGGGGTTCGAGGTACTGATTTGTGATCAAATATCTGTCAATTGTAACCTGTCATCCCTGGATTGAAAGAACATGAGCCGACGCAAATCAGGGGCAGGTGTTGGGGTGGTAGGGACTCTTGATGCCTTTCTTGTCCGAGCGGAATCCGCTCTGATGCACGAGATTCAGCTTACAGAACGCCAGTTGTCCTTGGAGCCTCTCTCCCAGCTTTCCCAGCGGCCTGGTATAGTTATTGACTTAGAGAAACCTGTCCCTACCCCCTCTGGTGTAATTTCTGATGATACTTTAGTTGGTGAAAATAATCCCACAACGAATTCCACCAGCGATCACTCACCTATAGTGTGTAAGCAAGGCATAAGCACCCGAGGGCAGAAGGCAAGTTTGGATAAAGGGCAGGACCCCGTTACCAGGAAGAAGAAAGTACTGGCTCAAAAAGTAAAACGCACAAATCGTAAAATGGAAGGACGTGTTGGTGTCCCTGATAGTTGTGACATATCTAATACCACATCAGTGCCTGTAATATCTACTGCTAATACTAACATGAGTTTGTTATGGTCAAGTGAGGATGATTTTTGTAAAAGATTAGATCTAATGATATCTACCCTACTAGACTCATTACTGCAGAAATTATGTAGAATAGAAGATAGGCTAACTAAGTTAGAGCTATTAGGTACTGATAGTCGACAAGTTATTTCAGATTCGTGTACAGGCGGCGGCCCTGTTATACGGCCTATGCCTCCGTCCATACCGCCGTTGCCGGGGACCCTGAGTATTGTAAGGGATGGCCTAAAGGCTGACGATCCCTGCTGTAATAATCAACCTGTTACGTCCATTATAAATGATAAAGTAATCCACAGTTCCCTACACATAGAAGGGATTCCTCGATCTAACCCGCATAATCAGCATTCTTCTTTAAGAAACCATGAGCTGTGTCTCAGAGAAGAGCTAAGGATAAGGAACAATGGGGAGCCATCTACGCAGGGTGAGAAACAAAGGATAGTAAACGATGTACCTTACAACCGGAATTTGAGCTTAAACCTTCCTCCGGAAGCCGCCCCTTATTCTGTTGTTTTAGCAAACTTTAGTTTCTAGTGAACCTGAACATTGGGCCACATTACGCAATAAAGCAGTCCATTTAGTGAGCACTAGAACTGGGTTAAAAAATATTCTCTTTTCCGAGTTTAAAATGGTCCGTAGGGTTCCCTGGATAGGTAGGTCCCGAAAGTGCCTACAAGGTGACTGTGTAATTCTAACCTTTGGGTCTCCGAGACTTGTTCAGCATATTTTTGAGAGGTCTGGTAACTGGCAGGTGGACCCTAATGGTATCAACATTCTACCCTTGGGGTTTTTCTACCAACCCGCCCCTGCTTTATATTGTGAGCAGGGAGAAAGGTTAGCCCCCAGGTATATGCAAAATTCCTATGCTGTCCCATTAAACAATCGTTATGAAATTCTTAATTCCCTAGAAGATATTGATTGACTTGTTGTCCCTGAGATGTCATTATCTGATAACGCCACTCCAGTGATTTCTACTATTGAACTGTCGAATAGTGTGACAGAATTTACGATAGATTGTAGGAGACCCACTATTAAAAACCAGGAGGATCCAAGGGTGATACCGCCAAACATAATATCGACGCAACTAGTCAATCCTGCTGTCTTCCCGAAATAATCCCTACTACATGTAATGGGCCAAAAGGAATTATGGGGAAAGCCCTCTGCAACCTGGTGTCGTGGAATATTGCTGGCTTGCGCTCGAAGCTGAATGAGCCCGTTTGGTATGACTTCCTACTGGCCCATGATCTCCTTTGTCTCCAGGAGACATGGGCTATTGATGTAATTCACATCAATGGGTTCAAAACTTTACACACCAGGAAATTGAAGGTCACAGAGGAAGACCTAAAGGTGGGCTTTGCACCTACATATCTAATAGTTTAAATGTTAAGGCTGACCTTCTCAAAGAGGATGTGTACTATCAAGTAATCGGGATTGAACCGGATAGTGAGCAACGTTTAATTCTGATCAACTTTTATAACAATATTCCAGCATCTAGTACTGATCATGTTATTAAAAAACTATGTAGTGACGTACACTCATTAGGGGAAAAATCCACCAGGGAAACTGCAGCTATCTTGGGTGGGGATTTTAATTGTGTTTTATGTCCGTATTCTGAAAGCAAAATCTGTGGTCGTGAATCAGATGAAGGATTTAGTAGTACCCATTTTTGCCACTCTATCTTGGGGGAAACATATAATGAGTTGCTGTGTTCCCTAGACTTAGGTTTTGTAAATGACCTGTGCCCAAACCCTGTCTTAATGGGCCATACTTTTAATGGTAGGGGCCTGTGCTCTACGATAGATTTTCTTCTCATGTCAAATAACTACGCCAAGAGAATTCGTTCTTTTCGCATTGGCGATATTTCCCTGAGTGACCATTTCCCGCTCTGTCTGGCATTTACCTTATGGTTGACCTCTCCAAATAATAGTAATAAAAATGACCAAATATTAGAATTTATTGCCCGTGATAAGTTAAATGGGTACACGTTGAAATGGTCCACGGTCGACCCTGACCATGTCACTAAACAGGTTGTAGTTAAAAGTAAAATAGCACTTGAAGCTTGCCTGAATGAGACATCTACTCCCACGAACATCCTGGATTCTTTTTTATTAATTGCCAGTGTGGTTAGAGAGGTACACTATGTACAGAAATCAAGTAATGTCCATTCTTTTGGATGGTTTGATTCGAAGTGCACTAAAGCATACTCAAATTTAAAAAATGTCCTCCATACCATTCCATGAGATCAGGATGCTGTAAGATATGCTAGAGGGTTGTATAAGGCAGCAATCAAGGAAAGGAAAATTACTTTGAGAAACGAAGCATGGGATACATTACACATGGCTGTCTTAAATAGAGACAGTAGTGCTTTCTGGAAAGCAGTTAGAGCTCCCTTCTTAAAGCAGGAAGGGGGACCGGCAGTAGAGATTGCTATCACAGAGGATCAGTGGATCCAACACTTCACCAAGGTTTTTAAGGGGAATGTGACTCTATTAATGATTTAGATAATACCTGGTCACCTGATAATACTCAATACTCCGAACTTAAATTTACACTGGATGAGGTGATAAGGGCCATTTCAGCAACCTTAGGAGGAAAAGCTCCGGGTCCTGACGGCGTCCCAGTGGATCTTTTTAAAGCAAACATGGATCTGTGGGGACCATTGGTGACCCAGGTGTTAAATGCAAGTTGTTCTGCATCTTTCCCGCCAACCTGGGTAGAGTCGACTATTGTCCCCATTTATAAGAAGGGTAACCGTCAGGATCTGGGGTGCTATAGACCAATCTCGCTGTTGGACTCTATGACTAAGGTTGCGGGCCGCATAATTTTAGCACGATTAAATGTATGGGCACAGGACAACAATGTCCTCTCAGACCTTCAATTTGGGTTTCGTGAAGGTGTGGGAACCACTGAACAGGGCCTAAATTTATCATTACTGGTGGGTAAATAAATATACCTGAGTGAAAGAAGGAAGATTGTTTTTAGCTTTTGTAGACCTCACCGCTGCATATGATTCAGTAAGACACGTGAAACTCTGGGAGATTTTAATGGAGATAGGCGTAGATTCACATATTATCCTTTTTTTAAGACGTTTTTATAGTAACGCCCAGACGAGAGTACGATTTGGCATTCGAGGAGGCTGTACCACCCAGATCCCAATCCAAAGGGGGGAAAGACAAGGTTGTGTCTTGGCCCCCTTCCTTTTTAATCTCTATATAAATGGCTTGGAAACTGCATTGGTTAAAGAGCAGATTGATTATCCTCAAGTAAACGGGCGTCCAATTCCAGCTCTTCTCTATGCCGATGATGCGGTGTTAATGTCACGGACCCAAATCGGTTTACAAAAGGTTTTAAATGGTTTTCCTAGTATTATGGCTAATTTAGGTCTCCTGGTGAATACTTCTAAAACGTTTGTTATGAGATGTGGCAAAGGGAGTCGAAAGTGTCGGGACATGTTTATGGATGGCAAAAAAATAGAAGCAACTAAGACGTTCTCATATCTAGGAATCTTGTTTAGCGAGGATGACTCATGGACCCAGGATGTGATATCAAAAAATTAGCCTTTCTGAGAACGATTATTGCACTTGGCCAGTTTTCGAAAAAACTGGGGAGAAAACCCCCGGTGGAGCTTTTGCGGATTTATCAAGCAAAAAGCATCCCGACTGCCATGTTTGGAGCTGGGGTCTGGGGCTTGGCTAATATCCAATCTCTTCAGATTGTGGAAAATAATTTTTTAAATACATTTTATCTGTGCCTAGAAGTACCTCGTCATTTGTTTGCCATTCCGAATTGGGCCTATCTCATTTGTCAGATCTCATAAAGCTGGAACCAGTACTTTTGTGGCACCGTGTCTGGACTAAGGAGGAGACTAAACTAAATAGGGAGGTTTTAACTTATATCCTGAAGATGGAAAAGGTTTTAACGATTCCATGGGTTAAATATGTCCGTGATTTTATGTTGAATCTTGGCCACCCAGAGTATTTTACTGAACCAACTACTATGGGTGAGGTACGTAGGAAAGATTTAAAGAAAGAAGCATTAATGATGTTGGATCTGTCGCGACTTACTACTGAGATTTTGAAGCCCACCGTATAAGAAAATCAACTTATTTTAAGTGTTCTTAGTATTCAACCGTACCTAATAAATGTACCTGGAGATTACGATAGATATTTACTAACTAGATTTAGGCTGGGAACATTGCATAGAATAGTAAGTTTTCCTACAATGAACGACTGGTCTCGAACAATGCTTCCGTGCCCCTGTGACTCCCTTTCCAGGCAATCTACTATCCATGTTGTCTTTTTTTGCAGACTGTATTGTCAAATTAGGAAGGTGTGGATAATTCCCGTTTTGAAATCTATGGGGATTAGACGGTGTCGTCCAGCGCTCATTGCCTTACAAACTTTGGATAATGTGCATGTAATATGGAGAGTTGCAATGCTATTGAAAAAAATAGTCAGCCTTAGAAAATCTATCGTTCATTAATCATTTTATGTACTATTTTCCAAATAGGTTTCTATTGTGACTTTTGCACCACGATTTTATTCTGTTTTAATTCAATCTTAATTATGATGTGTTTTGATTATATACCATAATAAGGCTTTTTTATGTAAAAGATGTATGCTTTTATGATTGTAGTGTATTCAATCGAATAAAGTTTGATTTGATTTGACATAGAGAGGAGGAATTTAGGTTTATACACAGTCCAGTCTGGCTGCATAGGCCTCAATATATCTGCTGATAGGGGTGAGGTGCAGGTTGGCAAACAGATATGTCTGCCTCTCCCTACACATGGTTTTCTCTTTACTTAGCTTTTAGTGGTCTGTTTTATTGCCACAGGACACACTGTAAATCACTTCAAATGAGAAGAGATGGCAGTTGCAACCCTGGCATGTGCCTGCCTGTTTTTTTGCACCCCCAAAGGTGTCCCTCTCTCTTTGAGTCCCAGCACACCTGCACTGTTAAGTTCTTTATGAACATGGATTTAACTATTTGCACTGCCCCACACTCCACTGGGAATATAAAGGGCTGCAGTCACCCCACATCTGGCTACTTCCTGCTCTGAGCATATATTGGGAAATTAGCTCAAGTGGTGTCAGTCTTTCACTGTGCTGAAATGTTTAGAATGCCTTAGTTCCTGACTCCAGAATACATTATTTTCCTATAGATTAGGAGGGTCGAGTTGGGCACAGACTTTCTAGTCCCACCATGGCGCTTCGACCTCACATGAGCAGCATCACGCTACAAGCTGGGTAGAAAATAAATCGATCAGTGGTGTATCCCTGAAGAGACAGTAGCTCCAGGCCAGGAGTACTGCGCATCTAGGAACAGCAGGCCAGCTCACACCACAATGCTGCCACAATTGCTTGGCAATGAGCTCAGAGCATCAAGGCTTCGCTTTGGGTCAACACAGCAGCACTGTGTGTAACACAAAGGGAGCACAGTGCAATTGGCAGCAACACTGGGTGGCTCCACTCCAGCAGAGGGGGTAAGTGGAATATCTCTGTTCATCCTCTTTCTTTATCCCAAGTATTCGTCGCCTTTGTCTTTTATGCACTATGCCCTCCCCCACCTGCCACTTGTGCTCTCTGACCCTAGTCCATTCCTGTCGGTCACCAGTGATCTTTGCAGTGGTAGCTCTCCTGAGTTTTATACACCAGTCACCAGATGGGCCAACGAGAGGTATGCAGCGTTAATCTGAGTAACACAGAAGCCTGGACTGAGCAAAAGGACGAATGGGAGCACAGAAAAGTGCACACTCCCTCTGTGAAGTGTGTACAGTGCATCACCCCTGGTAAGGATTCATAGTCATACTTTTAAGTTGACCCTCTCTGTAAAAAAGTACAAACCTGAAATTTCAGAATGAGAGCATCTTTATGTACTTGCAATATGATATGTAAAACCTGTGTGCATTTGTAAATGGGCAGCCCATTGTTGAGCTCAGGCATGGTACATCTTCAGGATTCCCCTAGCCCGGCTCTTTATTAACCTGCATTTGTGATCAACACAAATCTCACAGATTCCGGTCCCATGTGTTTAACTGGCGCTCAACTTCCCCTATGAGTCAGAAGGCAGTGTGAACAGAGGGGTTTGCTCCTGCCTGGCTTGTCCTTGTTGCCCTCTGTTTCGGTTTTCCATTTTTTAAATCACTCTTGAGTGGCAGGCTTCCTTAAAACAGGACAAGTGAGGCAAGCTAGAGTAACATGTTTTCTATTTCATATCAGCGAATGCCTGCCTGGCAGACCACAGAACCAAGCCTGCATTACAGAGCAAGTTATCTGAACGTCTTCCTGAGGTAAGGCTCTCTAAGTCTTCTGTGCTTAGATTCTTAATGCAGAAACATGGTTGCCTAATAAGCTTTGCCCTGCTGTGGAAACTTTATAGTGACGAGTATAGCCGCTTGATAAACCATCAAGAAAAGCCACTACAATTCACTCCCTTGCTGCCTAGCATGTTCTGCCATTCTGTGAAAACGTTACAGTGATAAGTAAATCATCTCAGTGGACCGCCTGGAAAGTAATTTGTTGTAACCTTTTGCATACTCCCCAGTGTTCCAAGCCCCTGCTGCTCAGCCAGTATGAATGTGGTGTAGTGGAATGCGGAGTGCTTGGTGATGTAATGGAATGCTGGAGTGTCTGGTGAGGTGGAGAGTGTCAGTTGGAGAGAGTGGGCTGAGCAGCAAGGAGGCTGCTCCTGGTGGGGTTATACTTTGGCTTAGCTATCATCTTACCTACTTTTAACTAAGATCTAATAAACCTTCTTATAACCTACACTATGGCTACTGGATTTCGTTTACAGCATAATTGCATACACTTGCATCTGTCACCCTCACTGTCACGTGGCTCAGAGAGGGGGCATGATTACCTCCCTTTCCCAAACTCTCTGTGAGGTGAGTATGACTGCACAACGTAGATGCTAATAATGCCCTGTATGTTGTTCAATGTGTTTGGTCTTCCAGAAAATATAACCCATATATTCAGTGTCAGCATAGTAGAAAACATACGTGTTTTAAATCTAATTCCATGAGTTGATCATATTATATATTCTGCAAAAGGACATGCATGCATATGTTCTAACAGAAATGTAGAAGATACTTGGCTAGCAAGACTTCTAGATTGAAGACCAACAAGGATGTTTCTTTTTATTCTTGAAGTTACTGGAGCAGATGCATGCTTGGCTTGTGGTTTCAGTAGATGGGTGGGCTACTAAGAGTGACCTGTTAGAGCCTTGGCTGTTTGGAGAGGTCTCTGTTGTGGCAGGCCAGAGAAGATGTTTTGATATAAGGGTTGAACCTTTTTATACACACCAGTTGAGTACAATATTGAACTAAATCACACATTCATGTAGTATAATTTATAAGCTACTTTCAGACAAAAATACAGTATCCTATTCTGGTACTGATTTTCCACCTTTGGAGTATTGCAGCAGTTGCATGTTTTTAATTGGCATTTACATGTAATCCATATATGCTCAACTTACGTTGGCGGTACTGAAATTATCAGGCTTTTTCATTGACGGTACACTGCCAGCCATCTTCGTTACTTGCGCAGTACTCTGCAAGCCCTAACTTTGAGGAATCCTCTTCTCTCAATTATTGACCACTCTTTGCCTATCGAGTTCTCATCCTTCAGTTCAGGAATGCTCATCACATTAGTGCTCTGTGTATACGCTCCTCCGGAGGGATCAATTTTAGTGCACTCAGAGTACCCAAGTATCTAAATCTTGCTATTATCTAGTTGGATGTGGCTTTGTTTGACTGTTTGCTGCCTTTCCCTGTCTGCTGCTGTCCACCTACACACCTGCCAAAGTAGTCATGTGGTGCTTGGCCTATTTGACTGCTCCTATGTGGTGAGTACTTTCTTGCAAAATGTAAAGGGTACAGCGATATTTATTTAAGTAAAATGCTGCTAATGTTTAACTATTCCCTGTTTACATCAGATGGAGATTCGGATTACTACTAGGTTGGCAGCCTCTGATCCTTAATTTGGTCTGAACGGCTACTTCCCAGCAAGTAGTCACCTACGCTTGGTATTGCAGATCAATTGAGTTATTTTCTTGATAATTGGAGACTTTCAGCGCATAATACTTTAACTTGTATATTTTCTTTTTAAACTTAGGTCACAGCTCAGAAGAGAAATGCTGTTAAATATCCCATCTCCTACTGCAATATTGACATTTCAGTGATCCAAAGTCATTATCCTGAGCCATCAACTGCAATGGAGGGACCCTGCGGCCATTTGAAGGCATTGTGTATCACTAAGAATGCGCTGCTCTGCTGCACTCTACAGCAAGCAGATGGAGGCCCGAGACATGGATATTTCGGAGTTGGTAGTAAGGTATCCAACAAGGGATAAACACAACATGATATCCACTTTTGTTGGAATACACCTGTTTCACCTCTGAATGACCAAGACCTTGATAGACTTCTGTAATGATGCCACAAAGAGCGCTTCTGCAATTGCAAAGCAGATGACAACAAATATAATGTAATACTGCCAGAAATTCAAGAATCAAACCCCATTCTATGACAACAATGCACATGTAAACTATGGACAATACTATTGAATGTTTCAAAGCTACTGAAAGAAGTCGGTGAATGTATTCTTTCAGCAAACTCTCCAGGCCACAGCCTGCAAAGCTCTGCTAAGCAACCCATTGTTGGCCTTTTTGTTCATTTAGAAGCATTTATTTTAAAAGTGCCAAATCATTTCTCTTGTGGAAAACGAACACCTGTTTTGGGAGTTATTTTCCTTGTTGCACACTCCGACTGTCAGCCTTTGTTAGGTATGTGCCAACATGTTGGCTCATATTATTTCCAGCCACTGGTGGGCAACTGCAGTCCTTGACATCAGTGACAACTAATTTTCTGAGCTTAGGACAAGATAAGACACCAGCACTTACAGAGGATTCTGTTAGACTTGAAAATGGAAAATCTATTAGCCGCTTCAGAGTGGAGTACGAAGCATGTGTGTCCTCTCTCTGCACTATCTACTCAGTGCAGAGTACCCGGATATCTCGTACTGGCACTGCACCCAGAAAGAAGAATTTTCTGTTTTCTCTAAAATTTCAAGGTACGAGCGAAAAGCTCCCTCCCAGGCCGAGATGTATTCTTTTTAGGGATCTGTGATTGGCAGCATGCCAAGCATGCAGACAGCAGGTACTGAAAGCGAAGGCTCTGGCGGCTGCTTTCATTGTGATCAGTGCTCCGAAGTATCTCAGCCCCTTGATCACAGATCACAACGGGAACGACACCACCTGAAAAGGAAGAATGCTCCCCCTTTTCCACCCCTTAGGTGCGGTGGTAAGGGGGAAGGGGGTTTGATTACAAGGGTTTATTCCCACACTGCAGTGCCCCCTCTCCCATGGGGACAGAATGTCTACCATAGGCCAGGATTTCCATGTATATAAAAAAAGTGGTGGGCTGTCCAATCCAAGTATCATCTCTTTCTCAAACTGCCTTTCCTGGTAAGGGTCGGGGCAGGTAAAATGTATAAAACAAATTGGGTGAGTGCCAGCCCTCCCAGGCATTGGGACTTACCCCGAACCTAAAAGCCCAACAGTCTTCATGTGCCGAGCCAGATTGATGGATTTGCCTCAAAACTGCACTCCCCGGGAAGGATGGGTTGGGGTCACAGAAAACCCACTAGACATCACAGCAGTTTACATGAATACAAACAGACCTCTGCCCCTTAGGGTTGGGGGTAATGTTCAATGCCAAGAGTCTTTCTGCCACCTAGGGGACGGGGGGGGACTGAAAGCCTACTGGATAGATTCAGAAAAATGGGGTGGGGCCAATTCACCCTGCCATACGGCCATACCCCCACCCCTAATGCCCCAACAGTCTGTCTGCCCCCTGAGGGAGAGTAGAGTGGGGAATTTATCCCAAATATCTTTCCCGGGGTTTTTTGGGGGGGGGTGTCACGGGACAGAAAGTCCACTGGATGGCAGGGACTGATTTTTAAAAAAAATCAGTTGGTGGTATTGGGCACACCTTGTACCCATAAAAGCCCAACAATCTTTCTGGCCTTTCACTACTCTCTGATCCCCGCCCCCACCACTCCCTAGGTCCTACAGTCGGAGTATTGACGACATCCCCATGGCACATGAGAGGAAATTTGGATTCCTCTAGGTGTAATTTTTACATTTGTACATACAGGTTTGCAGATTTGGGGGCTACCTCTCCATTTTGCCTCCCCTGGATGGCAGAAAGACTGGTGCCTATGGATCAGGCTGCACATTATTCAGTTTCTCACTTTCTTTTCCTGATAATGCAGACTACCAGGGAAAAAAGTGGGGAATGGGGTGGGGTGCTGGGCTAGGTTGGCATCGGGCCCCAAGCACCAACAGTATTTCTGCCCTCTCTACCAGCTCATATGTTAAAGCTGTGCCTTAAGAACTCCCAATATCCTCTCACTTGCGTTGGTAAATCACTGCACTATTTGGGTTCTAAGTCAGTCGGCAACCAGAACCCTACCTATCCTAGGCACTGATAAAACCTACAGAATCAGGGGTATACAGGGCTGTGTGGCTTACTTGGATCCCAGAATGTTTTCTTACACCAAAGTACGGGCCAAAAAAAGACTATTATTGGTATATGTATAAGACAGAAAACTCGGGCACTTCCAGCCAGTGACAAGTCTTATCACGCTGCATGCCTGCACTTTTCCCAATTGAAACGCTGCCTTCCATGTGGAGGTGGACATAATACACATCATGGAAGTGAAACAAAACCGTAACCATGTGAAGACCTCATTGAAACCATGTTGAATTTACGCAGTTCAAGTTTTGATGGGTTTCCTGTTGTGAATAGCTAGGCCCAGCCAAACAAGTGGGGTACCATTTTTATTGGGAGAAGTGTGGAAACTTTGGGTGGTAGGAATTTTGTGGATCCCTGCAGATTCCGGAACTTTCCCTCACAGAAATATGAGGAAAATCTGTTTGTTGTTTCCAAAGTTTGAGGTTTGCAAGACATTCTGGGTAACAAATTGTAGTGGGATACACCCAGGTCACACTACCCTGTCCACCCCTGCAAGTCTAGTTTTTAGAAATGTATTCAATGTCTGCCAGAGTGCCAGAAGAGCACGGGCCCAAACAACGAAGAAACCTACTTTGGCAGAATGAGTGGTTTTGAAAGGAAAAATCTTGATGCTTCAATGTTGCGTTTTGGGGCCTTGCCTGACATGGACAATAGGCCCACCTGACAAGTGGTGTATTATTTCTAGTGGGAGACATGTGGAAATGGGGTGTAGTAAGAATTTTGTGTATCCCTACAAAGTTTGAAATTTGTAGGGCATTCTGGTTAAGAAAACATAGTGGGATATGTGCAAGTCACACCGCCCTGGCCTCTCCTGGTTGTTTAGGTCTGAGCTTGGTAGATTTACCTGAATGCTGGCTGAGCCTGGGCCCAAACACCACAGAAACCCACATTGCCAGAATGAGTGAACTTGAATGGAAAAAACTTGATGTTTGCTTGTTGCATTTTAGGGCCTTGCCTGTCACAAGCGATAGGCCTTCCTAAATAAAGTAGGTACTGTTTTTATTGGGAGAAGTGTTGGAACACAGAATAGTGGAACATTTGTTATTATCAATTGAATTGCTCTCTATTTTTGGCTTCCAGATGTAAGCCAGTGTGCAAAAAGAAACACGTTTTGAAAAGGCCAGTTGTAATCACAATATTTGGGAAACACCAAATTCAGAGTTATACGAATAACCACTGATCCTGAACTCATTATCTTGGGCACATTTAAAGATGCATAGGTTTCCTTACCCATTTTTCATTGAATATATACTACAGTATGAATTGATGCATGGTAGGTACACAATGAAAAATCATTATAAGCTGCAGCTCAGTTTATGGCTCATAATTCTGCATGTTTTTTGAAAACCAACAAACTAAATGTATACCTGTGATCAGAAGAGTTCGAGGGATTTAATGGTGAAATATTTTTGTAAAGCAGCCACCAGGATTGTCACCTCTATCTAATTAGTCCTACTTATTTCCATTAGTGTTTAATTTGATTGATTAGTTTATTTGGGAAAACCATGAGCAATCTACACAAATTACCACTCATGGAATTTTGGATGTGTCTACTTTCCAGAAATGTGTAGCTGTTCATGTTCACCTATGCGTTTTAGACCTGTTTCCACCACAAACTGCAAGTAGGTAGAAAACATAAAAATAAGAAACAAATTAACTACCACTTAAATGTAAAAACTCTGATAAATGTGTTGTTATTTTTGTAGTAACCACCATGCCTGTTCCTGAAGGTTTGGAAGAGGGTGATCTTAGCACATCAAATCTTTTGTTGGTGCCATTCATAGGGGAAAAGTACATTCTTGCACAGCACATTTAAAACAAATAAACCAAATATTTTGCTTCACTGTGGCTATTTGTTTGGTCCCCTCCAGGAGAATACACAGACCCTGGGTATCTTTAGAATCTCCAACATATAGTGAAAAAAGGATGTAAAAAGAAAAGTTAGGAAGGCTTAAGTGCAAACTGCCCACTAAACATAAAACAAAAAGATGCCTCATCACTTAAAATTCTCCTATGTCTGCTATCAAATATATTTTCAAATATTAAATAGACTGATCAAAACCCCAACACTCTGGTGGCAGGAATCGTTCAACTTACTACATCCAACTGGGCAGAGACAGGAAATGCGTAACTGCTTCAACTAGGTCAAAGCTCCTCTACAAAGTCTCATTTATTGAGGAAATATGGGAATCCTCCTGCTAGGCTGATTATCACTCTATTTTTGGGCAAGTGCAAGAAGTGGAGTGGGGGATAAAGTGGTATTTTCCCATAAAATAGGGGAGGAAGGGTTATGATGACAGTAGATCTATTTAGACATAGGTAGAATCAGTTACTTGCAGGTAGGGTACAAGAGGAGTTGCTGTTCCATAAAATTGGTTAGTTTATTGGAAAAAAGAATTAACCTTAGATATAGTTTAGATCTTTCATTAGGTATATATTGCCACTTCATTGGGTAATGAGTTGCATGCTACATTTACATAATAGAAAGCAGAAAATTAGTACAAGGACTACCCTTGAAGATTTTCCCAGGATTGGGAGATTCAGTTCGTTTTTGCTCAGACCTTAAAAACCACAGCCCTGAAATAATCACTCCTTCTTTTTAGGTCTCGCCTAGGCAGAGCATGTGCTGTCTCTTCGAGACCAGCTGTATCTACTGTACGGGCTTTCGGCATGAACCCTCATTTTTCATTCGTGCCTTTGTGTATCTTTTGAAATCCAGTTCTTTTGGGTGGTGACTCCGTCTCAATTGTCCCGCCTTTTGTGTTTTCGTTCCCGCCCATGGCAACTGGCCCTTTCACATGTCTTCTTTCTCCGGTGGGCATTTATGTTGTTTTCGACTGACTATTTTCTTATTTTGTCTTGCCACGGGACTTTGGAAAGATGTGTTGTAGTGGTGGTGAACCAACTGCGCTTAAATGGATGCGATTTTCGCGTGTGTGAAAACAAACACTCTTCTTCTCACAGTGCATGCTTTGTTTAAAGTTTTCCAGTAATATGGTCCATGTTGTTATTCGCTTTGAAAACACAGCATTCGCGCTCGCACTGTGTTTTTGTGCAACTTTTCACTTTCACTTCAGCGCTCCTAAGCTAACATTGTAAATGTACATGTCTTAATGTTTCAGTACAGGGAGATTATGTGATATGATCCCAAACACCAGATGCCAAAGCTATGTTGCTGTATGCTTGGAGCACATTTCAGTGCTTGAGGTTTCTGTTTCGCTTGTAGGGATTAACAAGCATTTGCAATGCAATAGGTCTCGCATTTGTTGGAGTTGGAGCTATTGACATTGTAAATGGCAATGTTTTTTAAGTATGTTTTTTAAGTAGAGTGATAATTTAAAGAAAAAAGTGCACACTATACCATACTATAAGCTTCTATAGCAACTGTACTGTAAAGCTAAGGCTAAGTTAACGTAAAGGGGTGTAAATGGATGAATAAAAATATGAAAAAATGATCTTAAAATGCAAGATGGAATGTATAGATGGTGAGCATGCAGCACCCCCACCTCCAGCGCCTTGGGGGCCAGGGTAGGCTCAGCACCCACACCCCTTGAGTGCCAGGGTAGGCTCAGCACCCACACCCCCTTGAGTGCCAGGGTAGGCGCAGCACCCCCACCTCCAGCGCCTTGGTGGCCAGGTAGGCGCAGCACCCCCACCTCCAGCGCCTTGGGTGCCAGGGTAGGCGCAGCACCCCCGCCTGCAGCTCCTTGGGGGCCAGGGTAGGTGCAGCACCCTGGGGAGAGGATGTGGTCCGTCGGCTAGACTGCCGACTTTGGTGCTGGAAACCAGGGTTCGAGCCTCGGGGTCGCGTCCACATCCTGTGATTCTGGGCAAATCACTTAATCTCCCCGTGCCTGAATGTGTAATGTAAATACGGTGCTCATGTAAAGCGCTCCAATATCTTCGGGTCGAGTTCGCGCTATATAGATATGCAAAAAAAACAAAAAACTTGCAGCACCTTGGGTGCCAGGGTAGGTGCAGCACCCCCGCCTCCTGCGCCTTGGGTGCCAGGGTAGGCGCTGCAGAGCAGTGATGGACGGATTGGGGCGTGCTGGGGAGGGCCGGTGTCCCTGGGCAGGGAGAGGCTGGGGTCGGGAGCAGTGATGGGGGAGGCTGGGTGAGGATGTGGGGCAGGCTGGGGATGGGCCAGGGGAGGGCCGCTGTCCCTGGGGAGGGAGAGGCTGTGGTGGGGAGCAGTGACGGGGGAGGCTGGTTGAGGTTGTGGGGTGACTGGGGATGGGCTAGGGGAGGGCCGCTGTCCCTGGGGAGGAAGAGGCTGCAGGAGGAGGAAGAGGCTGCAGGAGGAGGGAGTGCCGGAGGAGGCTGGATGAGGATGTGGGAGGAGAGCGCATTCCTCGCCTAGACCGGGGAAGAGCCGGGGTCCTTCCGAGGCCGACAGACTCACAACGCAGCAGGCTGGCACACACACACCATACCTTGCACACACGCTGACTCGTGCTTACACACACACTGACACTCACACACAGGCTGACACTCTCCCACACACAACATGCTGACACACGCACACCATAACTTGCGCACACACTGACTCGTGCTTACACGCACGCTGACACACACAACTTACGGACACACACACAACTTGCACACAGGCGACACTCACACCCACCACTTAATCACACGCTGATACTCATGCACACCCCCATACTTACACAAGCTAACTTATGCTTGCACATACACACACACCGACGCGCTCATGCATGCACCCACAACTTCACACACACTGACTCATGCTTACACATACGCTGACACACCCACATTTTGCCCACACACGGACTCATGGAGGGCACTCGAACTACTTACTGCTTTACGTGCTAACACTTTGAAATAATGAAAGCAGCGATCAATAAAACAGCAGCACTGTCCATAGGTGGAAGCACAAGGAGAGCTCGATAGCCAATTATAAATCAGCGCCAGCATTGCTGAACAATTAAACATGAAATAAAATACAATTGTATGTGTTAAGTAAGAGCAGCAGCCAGGACGAGTTTGTGCTCTGCTCACAAGAGGCGACTGGTTCTCTGTGAAGGCAGCAAGTGTGATAATAAGTACACGAGGTAAATAAATAGGTTCGCACAGGCGGGCTTGCATAGGGAAGCTCTTGTACACCCATCCACTCTTCAACCTATCCTACCACTCACCCTTTCACTACTCATCCATCTACAATTCTTCCCTTTCACCCATTTATCCTTACATCCATCCTGTCACTCATTAAACCATGCACCTATCCATCCAACCTTTCACTCACCCATCAACTATTTTACTCACACATCCATCTATTTACCCTTTCACTCATCCAGCCATCATTTCACTCACTCATCCATACCCCTTTCACTCACCCATACCCCTTTCACTCATCTGTCCATCCATTCACCCTTTCACTCACCCATCTGTCTACCCATCATCCAGCCATACATCCATCTACACTCCCTTTCACTCTTCCATTCTTCCATTCATAATTTCACACATCCAGCCTTTCACACATCCAACCATTCACCCTTTCACTCTTCCATCCACTCTTCTTCCCTTTCACTCACACCATCCATTCTTACACCCCCTCACATTAATTATGAGCTTTTGTCTGCCGAGGCCCATCGAGGATGCCATCCACGCTGTAGCTGATAAAGAGCGGGCGTTGACGCTCCTGAACTGGGGGCCAAGGAGGGAGAACCGCACAGATGGGGAGGCAACACGCAGGAGGAAGGATAGAAGCACGCACCCAGGGCAAGGAGTACACAAAGGAGACTGCTGGAATTACGAAAACACATGTCCTCTAGATGAGTGCTTAAAAATTTTTTGCAAGCCCCTCTAACAAGTCAACGTTCAATAATCGCCTAAGTGAATAGAACTCCCAAACCGAAGATTTTCAAGTTTTCGTTTCATATAAAAAATACATATACTGCTAGCCATCGGCCACTCACTCGGTTTTCCAGTCAGAAGTGCTCCAGCCTCTTCTGTGGCACACAGGGCCACTCTGCCGTCGCTCAGCACCACCGCCACATGGCGCAGGCTGCAGCTCACCTGACGAGATACCACTGAACTCCAGGGGACACCGGCTCGGCTGGCATTTCCCATCCGAATAGAACCACAGACATGAGGGCAGATTGGGAAGAGCGCCCCCTGCCAGCGCACCGCTCCCCGAAGGTCTCTTCTTACCCATGCCGAGGACCACAATACCAAGTGCGCCGAACGCCTGCCGATTATATACACTGTTGCGTGACAGTTCAGTTTCGTTTCCGAAGACAGCAATGACGACAAATGCCTCGAGGCAAACCCCGTCTCCGCATACCTAGGAGCAGCAGCAGAAAGGAAACCGAAACCAGAGCCCCGAGATTGGAAATGAAAACTGGAGCCAGAGGATCGTAAAAAAGCCCACAGAGGAGCGGGGGGAAAGGGAGCGCGGCAGCGAGGCGAACGCGCGCTGCTGCGCGTGCTAGCCACCGATGGGAATGGGCGGAGCAAAGGCGGGACATGCGCCCGCCTTTGCCCAATTGCGTACATTACTTTTTTTTAAACAAACACGCTAAAGCCAATGGCAGCCGGCGAAAGCAAAACCACACGCACGAGCGTGTGGTCTGCTTTCAAAAGCCCATACAAGAGGTCTCGGGCTGCGCGAGCAGTGCTGCGCACTGCAACGCTAGGCCAGAGACCTAAAAACGGCTTTCGTGCACGCACTGTGTGTATCTGTGCAATTCCCTCACTTTTACTTCAGTGCTCTAAAGCTTAGATTGTTGCCTTGAAAACATGCCATTCACACTCGCACTGTGTGCTATTGTTCAGTTTCTCACATTCACTTCAGTGCTCCTAAGCTAACATGGTGAATTTAGCTTTTTGTTTCTGTATGGGGAGATTATATACTTTGATCCCATTCAGCAAATGCCAATACTATGTTGCTGTACGCTTGGAGCACAATCCAATGTTTAGCTTTCTTTTTCGCTTGTTGGCTTTAAACTCGGCATTCGCGCATGCACTGTGTGCTTTTGTGCAATTCCCACACTTTCACTACAGTGCTACGAAGCTTAGATTGTCGGCTTGAAAACTCTACATTCATTCTCACCCTGTGTGTTTTTGTGAAAATTCACTCACTTTCAGTTCAGCACTCTAAAGCTTAGATTGTAAATTTCGCTTTTTGTTTCAGCAAGGGGATATTATATGAAGTGATCCCAAACATCAGACGTGGATACTATGTTACTGTATTTTTGGAGTACACTCCAGTGCTCTAGGTTTTTGTTTCGCTTGTGGGTTTTCGCACCTGAGACACAATACACGATTTCTCACATTCACAAAATGTTGATGCCATGTTGTGGCACGCTTTCAACACTTGCCATTTGCACTCAGATGTTAACATTTAACTTCCTTTGGCTTTAGGGGAGCTGGGTTTGTGCTTGGTGAGTTGGGTAACATCCTGTAGTTTATGGTACTTGACTCAATTGCTTTGTGTTTCCCAACATCTAAAATGCAGCTTGTAGTACCAATAAGAATCTTAACAGATGCTAATGTATTCACTCAGATAGGCAAGCAGACGCTTCTGTTAATAGAGCCTGCAAGATTTTTTCTTTCCCAGGCCACATGTTACTCCAACCTGGCGCCGGTTTCGTGCCAAAAAGTTGCGAGTCTGCCACAAGCTTGGACATAGATAAAAGGTTGGCTAAAGGCTAAAAGCAACACTGTAGCCTTTAACATTACGTCAAACAATTGTTTTAATTATTTGCCAGTTCTAATGGACAGGGGATTTTTTTTTTTAAATGCAATTAGTGCAACGCAATTTTGATTTAAAAGGCTGCACGTTTGTCTTTTTAATCTGTGGCAAACAAAGTTTATTCTCTGGTATGAACTTTTTTGGGGGGCTTTCAATTTTAAAGGCACTGAACTAATTGATACATTACTGACTTAGTCCCAAACGTACCAGGCCTTTTATGATCAAAACGCACTCACATTACGATTCAAGGGGAGCTTTATATTACTGTGTGTATTGCGGTTTTAGTTGTGTACAGACGAACTATATTTAACAAAACTCCCATGGTGGTTTTCTGGTTACATTGCTGATGAGAGTTTATTAACTTCAAACATACGTTTACCTATTCTTCCATCCGGCATTGTCACTCACATGGTGAGGTTTTAATAACCTTGTAATTAAGCCCACAAGAGAAATACAATTGTTTTTTAGCCTTCTCTGTGTATGAGTCTCTCCCTTCTTCATGATGTGTGTCGCTATAAAGCAGTGTGTTGATGTGCAATCCCCTTACTCTTATTCCAGCGCTTTACGATGCAGATTCGCCTATGGGCTTATCGCCCAAGACCATATTGCAATCTTCTACACGCGTCCATTTTATCCTCCTTCGTAATTCAAATTATTATGTGTGAGCATTTTTCGTATTTTACCTGACTTGCTTTGTTACATAGTGTGAACTCAAAGGAACGAAGGAATGTAATTGAGGTATTCTTTTCGAGTATGGGGAGATAATGTCATTTGCTCGCAATCACAAGTTACCGCTCTAGGTTGCTGCACCTTTGATGGCACCGCATTCGCACATAGATATTGGCATTTGTTTTATTGTGATAAATATTCCCGCAAGTGCTCGAGGTTGCTGTCTCATCTGTTGGCTTTTGTCCCCTACCCACATTGCCATATTTTGCCAATATGGGTCCAGCACCCCCTCGGTGTTTCACACACGAGTTAAAAGAAAATGCTTTTAATCCCCTGCTGCCACTGTTTACATTTCTGCTAAAATCACTGCATGTGTGTCTCCATCTTGTCGCCGCATTTATTTAAATGTGGTCCTTGTTTCTGCTGCAGACATTTGCGTGTCATCTAATGATCACAGGTTCATGTCCTGGACTTGGCCTTTCATCCTTCTAAATTGGATGAAATAAGGACCAAGTTGAGTTGGTGTATAGTAGTTCTGTCATGTGTACATGTTAGGCGTGCTGCGCAACCTCACGGCACTCCGTATTGCAAACTTTGCAAAACAGTAATCATTTTGAAGGGAGGTCAACTTTCTGATGCTGTGATCCCTAATGCCTTTCAAGGTTACGGAAAATGGGTGGCAACTTATCTGTTTAGGTCGAGCCTAAGCAGCTATCGAGATTGCTTCTAGGCCCAAGAATCCCAACCACAGTGGTTTAAAACAAAGGTAAAGCCTTCAGACTCAACGCCACACAGTTCCATACCATACAATTCAACTCTACACATTTCCATTCCACACCACATAATTCGACACCAAGCCACATAATGCAACTCGACAACACAATTACACAACACACCACATACATCCAATCCACACCACACAATTCCACATCATGCTGCAAAATTCAACAGCACACCACGAATTAAACTCAACTACATACCACTCCACAACACAATATACCATTCCATATATTTACACTCCATGACACACAATCCCACTACACTCAATACCACATAATTACTATCCACATAATTCAACTACACACCATGCCACATAATTCAACTACACAAATCCACCCCATGACACACAATTCCACAACTAAAAATTCCACTCCACACCACATCCACAATTCATGGGAAAAAGACATTGTCATTTACAACCCCAATAGCTCTAACTGTCACAAAAGTGAGAGCTATTGGCTTTGCCAATGCTTGTTTCCTCTTGGTTCTGCCCCTCTTCCCCAACCCAGTAGGTGTGGCTTGCTTTAGCTGCATGAACTCTTTATTGTAATTTCTGTATATCCAAAAGAAGACATGATTTCGTTTCCAAATTGTAAGCTGATCCAGACGGACGAGAAATGGACGTGTTTTAACTTTCCTCTAAAATTAGCTTCACATAAACGTTTTACAAACAATCTACATTGTTTTTAGTAAATAAAAATAATGTAATAACCTTGTTTACCTAGAAGTGTCTTTTAAAGCGAACTGGAGTTTGAGGGATGTTGTTTCAAATCGCTCCACATCCTTTTCAAACTGCAGTAGACCCGGGCAAGGAGCAGGAGTCCAGAGAGGAAGGAGGGGACGGTATGCAGATCAGGCAATGCACGTCGATCTAATAAGCAGTGAGTTGAAAGTAAACTGCAGTTCCATTGACTGGGTCTTTCAGCTCTCGTCAACAATGTATTCTTGCATTCAGAGGACACTTTATGCTCGTGACAGCTGCCAAGCTCCATGGCAACCTTTATTTAGCGCCCTTTGCCATGTCCCTGGGAGGAGCTATTGTTCTTGTGGTAAAAGGACCTGCTATAGTCCAAGGAGAGAATGTTGATCACTTTAAATGATTGACATGTTTCAAAGACCTGTATATTTTACCACTATGCACAGGTTGCTTTCCTGCTTTTGAAATGCTTGTTGTACGTCCATAAACTATATATTCAGTCTTCACTCTTAAAACAACAGTCGCTGGTGCTGCATGGAGTGTAGGTTTTGAAGAGATATAGGCAAAAAGGTGATTAACAGCAGAGAATCAGAGAAAGAGATAAAAAGATAGCAGGATGATGACTGCGTGCAACACCAATAGAAATACACATATAGTTGACACAATTGCCTCCACTACCCTCTTCCTCGCATTTCTACAGAACATACTTACCATTTGGCACGGCCCAGACAGCATGATAGAAAATTGGTAATAAGTATCAAGCAGAAGAACGACCCACATGTCAATAAAAATGGAGTGTGGGAAAAGGCTTGTAAACAACCCTGTGCTTCTAGTAGCCTCTTATGTGTGGGCACGATCTCCATTGCCACAAAGTCCTAATTATTCTTGGGGCCAGGAAGTGAAGGGTTGCTTCCATATTAACAGGGCCAACCAAGAGGACTGGATTTCAGCACTCACACACAGTGGAGTTTAGATACCTTGGTGGCCATCTTACAACGGAGAACCTAAACCCAAAAACAAAAAACAAAAACAAAGCCTAACGTGCCACAGTGTACTTTTAAGTATGAATAACGTTTAATTAGAATAACGTCTGAGGCACGTATAATGTAGTTTCGTCATTCATCACCCTTACTAACTGGGTGAGAGTGTTTGGCATTTCAGACAATAACAGTGCTAAATGTGTGCTGCAGTTGAAGCGAAGTGGAGGGAGAAGCCATGCGACCGAAGCCTCTCCCCTCTGCAAGCTGACCCTTTAACCTACATTGAAACAAGCACAACCTCCTTGGGAAAAAAAGTACCACAAAGTTATATGACAGAAAACAATGCTAAATAAGCAGGAGGCAGGGGGCCTTTGGGGCTAACACAATAGTAAATGAGCAGCCCGACAGGAAGAATATTACTCGTGAAGTGAACTCCTTTTTTAGGTCTCGCAGACCTGCGTTGCAGCGCGCATGCGCTGCTCGCTCTGCGAGGCTTATTGTAATCGAGGAGATTTCAGAAGTGGAGTTGAAGCCCCGCCCATCATTCTCATTGGCTGGCGTCATCGTTTATGCTAAACGCTGGCTTCCGATTGAAAATGAGGCTTCTTTGTTACCGCCCTGTCTCCTTTGGGACGGCCCATCCGGACTGATCGTTTGCTTGCGGCGTTACACGGTCTCCTTTAATTACTGGGTAAGCACTTTTTTTCTGTCATTTGCGCGACCGCTGTGGACACTGGGTATGCGTGAGGCAAGTGTGCACGCACTAATGAAATGAACACAAACGGTGGCTACCACACTACTTAGACACTACTTAGATTATCACTGCGTCACTGTCGAGAAGATACAATTAAAGAGAGCGCACGGCGCATGCTGCCACCGTCCAGCTGCATGCTGTGGGCGCGTGGTCTGGCCTGCCAAGATATTTTTAATGTAAAACCTGTTCCTATTCTAGTGGAACCCATCCAGTTTGCTGCTGTTCGCGTTTATTTACACAGTAGCACGTCGTACTCTTTTGGGTGGGGGGTCGCCGAGCTATGTTTTAATGATTGGAATGGGTTTACTCTCTACCGGCTTTAAAAGCCCGAGCCTTTTTCTTTAAATATAGCGCCTAATATCAGGCGTGCTCATTTTTTTGCATGAGCGCTAGGTTTTGTCATTTCAGTGGGTTGCAAACCTTTACATGAAATCTAGTACCTCGCGTGGGGAATAATAGCGGCAAGAAACCACTTTACTTTCTCTTTTTCTACAGCGTCGGGTGATATAATGACAAGCAACAATAAATGCTATTATCGGTGCGCATAAAACGAAGGCATTAGCATGAGAGACGTTTTTACAGCAGATCGCTATTTTACAGGGTCTGTGCCTCTGTAGCTAGGTTTACACACCCTGGGCCGAAAGCCCCCTCCCGCCTCGTACTGGAACATGTACAAAGTGCTATAAAACGCCACAAGCCCGCCAGCACCCAACACCCCCCTCCCCCTCCACCGCCCCCTCATGTGGTGTTTGGACACACACATTGATTGCCTTTTGGCAGCGAAGAGAACGGGGGAGAAGGAAGACAGGAGGTTTTGCCCAGGATAATTCCCTTTAGGTGGGAACGCCGAGATTGGAACTAGAGTGTTCTGGGTCCACAGCTCAAGTCAGCATTCCGTTCAGCGCCACAAGCAGGGTAGAAGCACTTTAATGATCGGGGTTGGTCCTCCATGCAATAGATCTGATCTGGTTTAAGGAGTTTTTAGAAACGCACCAAGGGTAGATGCAACATTTTGAAAGAGGGACATTTTGAAAAAAAAGCATTTGCAATGCAATAGGTCTCGCATTTATGCGAGTTTAAGCTATTGGCATTTTAAATGACAATGCCTTTTATTTATGTTTTAAAAACAAAAATAAAAGGCATTGTTATTTGCAATGTCAATAGCTCAAACTCGCTTAAATGCGAGACCTATTGCGTTGCAAATGCTTGTCTATTCCATACTAAAAAGACATTCAGGCAGAAAGGAAACGTTCTCTGAAGTGGACTCTTTCTTTCCTCTCGGTGTCATCGCCTACCAATGCAGGTTCAAAATTAAAGGGCAAAATGCTGACACTCCCACTCCAAACATGAATGGGTTTCCTATGGCCTGATCTACAATGTGAAAGAACCTGTCAAGAAAGCTTATGTTAGGTGGGGCGTGGCCGACACCACTTATTGAAGCGCCTGCTCTCGACCCCAATAATCCTGCAAAATCCTGCCTAAAAGGAGTATTACAGAAACGATTCACCCAACAGACAACTACTGCCAAAGCGAAGAAAAGGTGACTTCTCGTCGTCCCTGTTGCTCTGTGGGATCTGGGCCTACTGGGGTACTGTGTAGCCCGCCCAGCTGCACAGTACCCCACACAGTAAAGGATGAACTCTGGCTGCAGCACCTCTTTCCCGGTGCTCTGGAAGGGGAGGTCCGGTCCTGTTTTACAGCCTGCAGGGAGATTTTTGTGTTACCTGGGCTGCCCTAAACAAAACAGTAAGTGGGCCCGAGGGATGTGACTGAGGGTTGAGGACCTGGCTTACGGCTTGGTAGGCCGCGGTGGCCGTGCCCTGAAGAGAGGTGGGTGTGCAGTGATGAGGACAGAGGGGGGCCGACATCAAGAGAACTGCTCGCCGCCCTCCAATTCGAATTCCCCTTGTTCCTGGTCCGCCTAGAGGCCCTAGGGAGAACCAATTAGGCTGGGCCCACTGGCTTTCCAAATTTGAGTCTATCAGCGGCCACCAGGAGTGGAGCAATGACAGAATGACATGCTGAGTGCGGTGTTCTGAGGAAGTGGTGGCCTTCCCACCGGGCACCCCTCATCTAAGTATACGTGTGAGAGGCCCCTGGGTAATGCAGGAGGGATCATGAAGCAAGCAGAGCGGTCTCCTGCTTTGCCCCGAGCCTGAAGTGAAGAGTGGGCAAAGACATCAGTCGGCCTAGAGAGGTGCGGAGGGTGGGGTGGTGCACCCCCTTCCTCCCTCCCTCACCGCTTGCAATAACGCAGATAAATAACTCAAGGGGGCCTAGGCCCACAATGAAATCCAGGATACGTTGGGTCAACAGTGGGACCCTACTCAGATGCCCAATCAAAGCTTAATTACAGAGAGTTGGCAGTGCCACCCATGCCGCATGAATAAATGTGATCGAGGAAGTTTGAACATTGCTGCCATGCTTGAATAAGCGGGCATTTCAGGAACTGAGAGACCACCATTGATCCGAAGGCTAAACTAAACTATGTTGTGGGAAGGGAAGTGCCCCAGGATATCAACTGAATCCCCCCGGCCTACACAGCAACGCGCCTGGGGCAATGGGTAGCCCCGACTACGTGCCACCTGGACTACCGGGGGCTGGGGGGTCACATGTGCAGTGCTAGACAGCAAGATTTCAGGCTTGTGCTATACACGAGCCAACGACAAGGATATTCCCTGCTGAAGGGAGCTGCTCCCCAGAGATACGAGCCGGAAACTGAAGGTCATCAAATTCAGGCAGATCAAGTACTAGAGGTGACAAAAGGCAAGATCTCCAGGGGTCCCCAAACAAGGAAAACTGGATCAATTCACAAAATTGATCAACGTACATGCCGAATCAAATGAACACACAGACGAAGTCTACAGAACCACTTATCAATACTTTAGACCCTAAGGACTTGGTAGATGTAATACTTCAGGCTATCTAGGCCTCTGGGTAGACCCTTGAAGCTCAAATCGGTACAGTGGATAGTGAAGTCACTCTCCTGCGCCAATACTTGAACTAAATGTAGTGAACCTGGGTGCCCCTCCTGCCCCCAAATCCACTGTTAAGAACGCATCCGTCTGGATCAAGCACTTACCCTGAAGGAGCATGCTGCCCAGACTGCTGGCTCCTGTTTCCACACATTGGGCCTACTCCGCCGAGTCTTTCCTTTGCTTCCCGATTCAACTCGGGAAGACTCTGACTCAGGCACTTGTTTTAAGCCGTCTGGACTACTGCAACGGTCTGCTGATCTCCGCCAAGGAGGCCTCGCTCAGCAGATTGCAGGTAGTCCAGAACACGGCAGCGTGCGATTGGTCCTCAATGTCCCCCCAGGACTGCCTCCCGCCCTCTTCTCTTGCAGCTTCACTGGCTTCCAATACGGCAACGGGTAAGATTCAAAGTTTGCTGTACCATCCATAAGGCGTTGTCCAATCTTGGTCCCACCTATCTCTCGGAGAAATTTACACCATACCTACCTTCCAGGTCTCTCCGCTCGGGCTCCAAACATCTTCTTGTGGTCCCCCGAGTTAGGAAGGCCAGATTAGGGGGAAAAGCCCTTTCCCATCTAGGCCCCCGCTATTGGAACAAGCTCCCCCTACATTTGAGACAATGCCCTGATCATCTGCAATTTAGGAAGCTGCTCAAGACTACTCTTTTTTGTCTCTGATTCAGCTGTAGTAGCACTACTTTCACGCTGCCCATCCGAAGCGCAGAGATACCCCTTCGGGGGTCGATTCAGGCGCTATATAAACAAATAAATAAATAAACCTCATAATGGAAACAGAAGGTTGAATATCAGAGCTGGAGGACACAGTTAAAACCCCCCACGACAACAGTCCAAAAGTCGAAGACCGCCAACCATGAACTGTGCTATGGAGTGAAAGATGCTGAAGGATGATTTGACTGAAACACTCTACGTCTTGTGAGCTTTCCCGAGGGAGTTGAGAGTGCAATGCCGGAACGTTTCCTGGAGGACTTGTTAAAGTCAAAGATGCTAACTCACAGACTCTTCACTTGCTCTCTAATCGAACGAGCCCTCTGGGCGATGGACTCAAGGCCCTGCTGGGTGACACCTCTTTGCCCCCTCATTGCCAAATATCTAAATTATAGAGATCTGGACATTATTCTGCAGTTTGCCAGATCAGAAGAGGCACTGTTGCATGGACTTCAAGAAAATATTATTATTCCCTGAGACAAGAAAAAAGGAGAACAACTAATAGAGATATTTCAGACTGATAGAGACACTGATTGGGGAACTCTCCCTCTGGGCGACACTGCTCATAACGGTGAGCTAATATAGCTACCCAGACGGAGATAAGTGAGAGATAATTGGTCGCACCACCGTTGACCAGGGAGGAAATCTACTAAGTTACCATTATGACCGCCAACCGCTTTGGAGCTCCATGGGCAAAAGAGCACTATATCCTTTCTTATGCTTGCTCCCCGGGTAAATCCCTTGGACATTTTAATGGACTCCTTAAATCCTGCTTTGAGGTTGAGCGTTAAGAAGATGTGCACATTTATTTTCAAGTTACTGCAAAGTTGATTGCCATTAACATGTTTTGGAGGAGACAGATTTTGTGGGTTGGAAGTGTAGGGAGGTGGAAATTGGGGTGGGAGGTGTTGTTGACGGTTTTTGACGTTTTACTTTTTGTTTATCACAGGCAACAGGCAAGAATCATGGTTATGTGCATCTAACTGACACTAATAATGTCCGATATTCAAGGTACTAAGATCCAGGAGGGATATCGAGTACTAGCCTGGTATGTAAATGCGCTAAATAACCAAATCAAAAGGGCGGTACTAATGCTATACATTAAAAAATTTGCTACAGGAACCAATTGCGTTTTCCTAGGAAGACACAGACGTGTTAGACTTTATCATGCATGGTTTACCTATGACTCCCATGGGGTTGTGATCCTCATTAGACAAATCACTTCCATTAACAGTAAAATCAGTCCTTACTGATAAATTAGGTATACATGCCTTGGTGACCCGGATCCTGGGAGTTGAGTTATGAATGATTGTGAGGACATATGTCCCCCCAACTCTGAAAGATAATACACTGCAGACACTCACGCAATTATTAGCAATATCAGATTGGACACAAGCAATCACGCTACTTCGACTAGTCCAATGAGCGTTGCACAGTGGGCGAGTGCCCTGGGATTGGATTGGTTAAATCCTGGTGTCACTTGCCTGCTTCAGATGACCAATTTATGTATTACTCCCCTTCAAATGGTACACATTCTTGAATTATCTACTTCTCTCTGCGGTTGATATCAGGAATGTATGACAGGTGTGTATCCTGCATTGAGGGTTATCGGACCATTCCCAATGGAACTACTGATGTCCAGTCTAAGCCAGGGCAAAAAGGGAATGTGGCGCCTGAATGCTTGGTGGTTGGCAGATGACACTCTTTCGGCCCTGCCCCGAGACAGAATAGCAGAATACTTTGAACTTAACATTGATTCGATTCCATCCAAAATTACCCTTTGGGAGGCCTTTAAAACAGTCAGCAGAAGTCGAGCCATGACATATTCTAGGCAAGACAAAGGACAGAGAGAGGGAAGTCTCCGAAATAGAAGAAAACATTTGTAGGTTGGAATGGAACTTTCAAGAAGGGTGGACCCAGACGTTTTGCATATTTTAGAATTACGTAGAATACAATTAAGAGAGAAAATGTTTGGGCCGGCAAGAGCAGCTTGGTTGGGTACCATAGGAATATATATGAAACAGATGACAAACTGGGAAAGCTGCTATATTTGTTTGCCAATAAAGATCAGACGATCAGAATAGTCCCATCAGTCAAAAAACCATGGGGGACAGCCGGTTAATTCAGCGGAAGCCATTGTGAAAAAGTCTGCGGCTTATTACAGACACTTCTATGCTCGACACACTCCCCCTAACTCAGAACTACAGCATCCTGTTTGGAAATGATTTCCCAATTTGTGAGCTATCAGAAATAGACTGGAACCAATGAGACTGTCTGATAACGCAAGAAAAGATCCAACAAGTCGTCACAGCAATGCCAGCCAGCAAGACACCTGGCCCCAATAGTATCCCTCTTGAATTCTTTAAATGATATTCCTCGTTAATAACTATAGAGAATTATTCGAGGAAGCCTACACTGAGAAAATGTGCCATATGATCTCTGAGGTGCTACAATCTCAGTTGAATTGAAACCAAATAAGCCGGCTGAGGAGTGCAGCGCATACTGCCCCATCTCTCTTATTAATATAGAGAATTGTTTTGGCTAAGATCCTCGCAACTAGATCATTCAGTGCGATTTGCATGCTGGTACAAGAGGACCAAAATGGATTCATGCCAAATAGGAGCACCAGACATTGCTTAAGATGCCTTCACGTCATACTGGCTTACGCAGAGAACCTGCATGATGCCAGTGGCCTCATACTAATAGATACAGAGAAGGCTATCAACACAGTCACCAGCCTTTTATGTTTAGAGTACTGCGTCGGATGAACACTGGGCCCCGTTTTTCTGCAGTACGTTGAAACTTTATATTTTGCTGCTCATTGGGCCCATGTGAAAGTAAATAGCCTTTTCAGACCCATTCCTGATTGAGAGGGGCACTCACCGGGGTCTTTCAGAGACAGATCGCTCATGTATTTGAACCCTTCCAACACCTATCTGTTGATCCTGGCTTGTGACCAACTATTCCTCAGTTCAGACAGCTTGCTAATGGCAATGGTGGTAAGTGATAGACTCAGCTTCAAGCCCACTTGTCTTTTCAGTGATGCTCTTGAAATATTGTATTGTATTGTAATTGCATTTATATAGCGCTTACTACCCCTGACAAGGCGTTGAAGCGCTTTTTCAGCGAGTAGCACGCTACTCCGGAACCAATAAAGGATTAGTGTTGAATTAGTATAGCGAAATATGAAAGTAATTTGAGTGGTCTATATGTTAGTCAGTTATTTGGATTTGAGAAGGATAGCAGAGGGACAGAAGAGGGAAAAAAGGTTTGCATTTATATAGCGCTTGTTACCCCTGATGGGGTTTTGAAGCGTTTTTTCCGGCAACCAGCACGCTACTCCGGGACCCATAAAGGATTAGTGGTGAATTAGTATAGTGAAATATGAAAGTAATTTGAGTGGTGGATATGTTAGTCAGTTATTTGGATTGAGAAGGGTAGCGGAGGGATAGAATGATTACAATGCTGCCATGTGTGACACCTACAGCCAGTCCAGTCTTTGTAGGCAGCAACACTGCCTTCTGGGCCTTGGGAGTTTTTCTTTATCGTAGGTGTGAGCTCCAGCATCTCAGCCTATGAACTGGTTTGCTATTAAGACAGTCGGTTTAGTGCCTGACAAGAAAACAGCAAGCAGATATGCCCGGCTGCTCTCTGGCCCTCCCAGTCTGTCAGGGGCAGGCCAGGGAGTGGCAGTCATGTATGCAGCAACATACAAATTATGTTATTAGTAAGAGAAGCCAGACAAGCATTACCTGATTGAACACCAGACACAGTACTAAAATAGTAATGCCCAAATTACAGCTTTGATCATTGCACTTCGGTGCCTAGATTTGGGCGATTTGATTTCTTCTCAGCACACAAAAAACAATCAGAACAAGGCCACTGACAAGCGGATTTCAAAGGTTTCAAGCCTGAAGAATGTCTACAAGATCAAAGGGACGCTGCGATGGCAATTTAGTCACTGCTTGGTTGAGTAAAGAGGTCAAAGCACTAGACCTCAATGCATCTTTGGCATCATTGCGAGCAAGGAGATATTCTGAGACATACACTATCTTGTAGTTTTACATCGGATCATGTTCAACGCACTGTGCATAATAAATTATGCACTGTGCACTCCCAGGAATTGGACTCAGGCTTTCTCCAACAAAATGTACCCACTCGCAAATCTCGATGCAGCATCTGTGCCAACACTTTACTACTAATAAAGTGCCACGCTTCAACAAATCACTATGTGGCGGTCAATTCTTTGAAGTCCTTACCGCTTCACATAAGGAAAATACCAAACCACCTTGGCTTTTAAAAGTTCTTAAATCACCCTTCTACGTTTTAAAAGTCTGGATTACCCTTGCAATATCACTAGTCAATCCCACAAGCACAGCAACATACTTCATAATAAGCCAGACTAAACAAATAGATTTATACATACAAGGACTCCCAGCATATTGCCCCAGAAGACACAGAGATTCCAAGCCCACCATGATGTGATCCAATGAGTGAGGAACTAGAAACATTTTCTGTTGCATCTCTCATATATCCATAATATTGCTGTGAATACTAGCAGAGCCATGCACACTGCCACACAACCAGACCACGTGTCAGCACATCGTGCATTACACCCAAAGTTTCCCATAAAGGACGCACTACAACCACACACTCTTCCAGTCATGTCTGCTGGTAATCCTTCTGGATACCTTGAGCGCTATATTACCACACTGGTGACAGCTGCACAGTGGCCGCCGGCACGAATCAGGGATGGCGGGGGGGAGGGGGAGTAGGAAAATAAAAATACACCCACCTCATCACTGTGTCACTCCTCCATCGTCTCTCCGTGTCTCTTCCTGACATGGACTTAAACTGAGATAGTTGTGAGCTCAGTTTCAGCAGATGCGGTCATTTTTCCTTTCTCTTAAAACACCATAACCCGAATGCCATTCTGGGTTCCGGTACAGTTTTCTGTGCAGAACCAGGTATTTAAAGGACCTTGCAGCGCGTCCGTGCCTAAGGAGCACCAAAGGTAAGCCTGCCTGCACCTATACCACGACAGGAAACCAGCCATGCTATTGGTTTCAGTCCAATTTCAGTAAGTCTCCTATTTAACTTCTTCCTATGAGATTAATTAAAGAATGCTCACTACCTAAAGGAGTTAGATTTACTAGTCAACAAACCCCTTTCTCCCTTTTCCATGCCTCCTCCACGCAGTCACAAATCGCTGTTATACGGTTTAATAATAGATGCTCATTCTGCTTCTCTAAAAGATTTGATTACACATTTTACCCTAGATATTCTGGCTGTTACGGAAATTTGGTTCACAAATGTTATGCTAGATGTCTTTAAAGACATTATACCTGAGGGTTTTTCAATTCATAAAGCACACTGTTCTGGAATGGTAAAAGAAACGAGACGTCCTTTTAATCAAAAACCCCTGGATAACTGTAAATAAAAATTCAAGTTGGGGTCGGGCACTGAAAGTGCTTACTATAAAATTCAAAGATCCCTCAGACACTTTTTATTCCAGCTTTTAGCCCATCTGCCTTCTGTCAATGCGAATGCATATGAGTCCTTGGCTTTAGCCCTAGCACAAGCAGAGAGTCCTCACTCACATTTGGTCCTCTTAGGAGATTCAGTTACTATTTAGATCAGCTTGGGCTACTACGTGTCTGGACTTGTTTACACTTTTTGATCTTATACAGTCTCTTTTACATACCCATAATTTTGGTAATTTATTCAACATTATTTGTTGAGACTCCTAGATCTGTCAGTCCTATGTGCCCTACTCTTTTCCCTGGACTGCCATTTGCGGCATACCCTGTAATACTAAAGCTTCCCTCCTCACCACTGGTGCGAGAAATTGAAAAAGGGTGTTGGGTGACGATTTATGTAACGCCATACTCTCATTTGACTCGCGTAATTTAAATGTAGATTCGTCCACCTCAGCCCTGGCAAAAATCTTAGCTCCATCTTATCCCCGAACAGGCGGACATGTTAGCTTCAGCAAAGAAAATAACTAAGAAAAAGCTTTCAGATAATGGCTATTAGACAACTGGAATGTTGGAAACTCCATTGAAAACAATGGAGTGCTCCGGATTTCTAATGGCCGGTAGAAGCTCGGAGCTTCAACATTCCAATGTTTGTTCAGAGCTGTTGCTGTGAACAAAGGCCTCACGGAGCCCGAGGGGGGGTCCGTGAGGCCTTTGTTTTACAAATTTAGAACATTCTGCCCTCTAGGGGCAGAATGTTCTAATATCCTTAGAGCCGTCAGTAACGGGCTCTACCAGCCAGTAAAGGCCCGCTCCCTCGTTAAAGGCCCTCGCATTCGGCCTTTAACGCTGGAGCGGGCCTTTAATGGCCAGTACAGCCCGCTACGGCTGGCTCTAAGGCTATAGTATACATCGGAGCTGAATTCTTACACTGTCGTTGCCTGGGATCCTTCCCCGTCCCCGACTCTATTCTTCCAAATCTTTTCCTTATGTCCCCTCCTTTTTCTGCCCTCTCTCCATCTCTGCCCCTCTCACAGTGCCTCTCTGTCCCTGTCCAGTCCCTCTCCCTTCCATGATTTGCGTCCATCCCATCATTCCTGCTCCTCTCTAAGCCTCCATTATGCACCTCCTTCCCTCTGTCTATCACTGTTCCTCTCTTTATCCCCATCTCTGTCTCTTTCTCTGGTTCCAAGGCCTACTCCAGAAAAATTAAATTAAATGCAGTGAGGGGTCGGCAGCTCCAATCCAAATGGACTCACCATGCAGAACTAGGAGTCTCCAAAATCCTCTTGCACAAAAAAAAAACCTGAACAGGTTGGGGACAATTTGTGAGGCAGAATGGGGGGGGGGTTTACTATAATCTGGGGATATTTCAGAAAAGACTCCACTTTACGGCAACTCCTCTGAAGCAAACCTTGTATCTTTTGAGGCGGATCAAGAGGTTGCCTTGAAACATCATCAAAATGTTACCGGACCTGCATGTCTAATGACTTTAATAATCTACTCGACCTAACTGTAATGCTCTTGACTCATAAGCCGCCTTTTTCTTCACTATCACATATGACAACACCTTCAAATTTGTGAGTAAAGCATGTGTGCTGTACAATTTTTTTTGATTTAATAGATTAAACTTTTTCTCCACGTGTAATAAGAATCTAGCCCGCACACAGGGTACATAAGACCCTTGACTTACCTCTAAGGTACTAACCGCATTGTCATCAGGGCAGGAATGTTTCTCAGTTCATGTTTAAAAACACTCACTTTTAATAAATATATTGCTAAAGCATGATGTGGTAACAGCCTGTCATTTAGAGACAACACATTTCCAATGAAATGGCCACAAAATCTACCACCAACATTACTGATAAAACTATATAGCGTACAAAAAATAATGTGTGGAAATCGGGTTTCAGCAACTATTTATCATTTGCACTTCACCAAATAAAGTGTTCTGATCCTATTGAAAGGTTTGTTTCCATCACACTGCAGAATTACACAAAATGTGCTTTCCTACCTGCTGATATATTTTGAAATATTTGTACAGTTCATTTACAAGCTATGTAAATGTTGTGTGTTATTTTTAAAAAATTGACATCCTACAGCCTTTCATTTCACACTTAGGGCCTGATCACGATGTCGGACGGACCAGAGTCCATCCAACATCGTTCTGGAAGTAGGACCGACCGACCTCCTGTTGGCGGTCCCAAACCAGCAATTAGGATGCGACCGAACACTGTTGCAAGAGCAGAGGTGCAGTTCATCCCTGCACCCGGTGGCAGGCACCTCAAGGTGCCTGCCACCGGGTGTATGGATCAACAGGGGGGGCACCATAGGTGCCCCCAGGCCGCCATCTGGAGGCCTTGCATCCATGGGGGCCCTGCTGGGAGCCCCCAAAGTAAGATTCCCACAGCCTTTCTGTGTCGGAAAGGCCAGCACAGAAAGGCTGTGGTAATCAGCCATCATAATCCCTCGGGCGGAAAGAGCCGCCCAAGGGATTACTGGAGGCTTTCCGAATGGCAGGTATTCTCCGAGCCCGTCCGAAGCCATTCGGAAAGCCCGTTTGGATTCCTTTCCGACTGACCACATCATAATTGGTCGGAAATGAATCCCAACGGGACATTTCGATGCGGTCGGATCGGCTCCGACCGTTGGTCAGAGCCATTTCCAACTGCATCAAAATTGGCCTCTTAGTGTTACCCAGTACGATTGTCAGACAGTTCACGTTTACGGAAATCCTGTAACTCTGCAGTCAGACAAAGAAGAGTAAACACCAATCACCGCGATAAAATAAGCAGCTATTTGTAAGAAGGCATTTGACCTCTGTCTGTGAATAGACAGCAATTTGACAAGATAAAAACGAAATTTAAAAGCATCTTTATTGCTCATTCGCTTTCTGAATGGACAAAACACCCGTCCTTTGCCAGCTCTCTCTCTCTAAGCCAGAAAGCCCTAAAAATATCTCACCATGGTAAAATCTGACTCACCATAAAGAGTGGGAGAGTAGATTTTTCGAGGCCTGCAAATGGATCAGTGCCCCAACTCAATCTACATCCAGTTCCAACAAATGCCTTCGAGAATAATTAATAGCACTGATTTTGTATCATGTTAAGGATGGAAGTATGCTTGAGCCAAATTCAGTAGGTCAATATTTTCAAAACATTTTGTGAATTGTTAAGGACTACCCACTCTAATAATTTATTGATGGACTTTATCTCATGCTTTACCACGGAATCAGTTTAAGTTGCAGTGGAAAGCTATCTTGAATGATGGTGGAGAAGGACAGTAGTTCAAACGTTATCCTGCGTGATCTCTGCAGCCTTTGACAGTGTTTTCCATCACACCTACAGCTTCACCTTACAGTGGTCGTGATGGGTTGGGTTGCGTCAGTGACTTGGGCTGGCATGCTTCTTTTCTTTCTGATCGATCCCAAACTGTTTCCACTCTCCTTTTTTTTAAATTTCCGAGCTCTTCTCTTTAGTGGCACCCAGGGCCCAGCACTGAGCCCATCTCTCCGTAACGTATAATCTATTGTTCCAGCTGCAGAGATTAAGTTGTGCAGTATTGAATTTTATTGTTATGTTAGTGACACAAGCTTCACATTAAACTTGTGATAATGTTTCTTCTACAAAGGCCAGCCTTCAATTGGGTCTTACCACCAGCTGCCATTGGTAGGGCAAAACTCTCTGAAGTCTAAGAGGGATTAAATTGAGGTAGTTGTCCCGGACAGTGACAAATTCTTCTGGTTAGACAGTTGGTGGACTTCCTGTTTAGATTCCCATCTGACTATTGTAGCCAAAGATCTAACCTTAGCTTACATTCCATGCCAAACTTTCCTTTCAAGCTCCGATTACCAAGGTTACTTTCACCTGCTTTCTTCTCCCCAAGCTTCTCAAAATTATTAACTTTCTTCTTCCCATGGACTTTCAGAAAACCACTATTTAGGACATCCAAACTTCAGTCACTGTGCTGATTCTGAATCTCCCTTGCCACTATATTTTTGGAGTAGCTCCAGGTGCACCTTACTGGCTGGTCAAGAAGATTAGCCTCCTTCTCTGTAATCTCAGTTGCATCCATCTGTCGTATGTTTCTCATTGCTCAAATGGGTGTAATTTCTGATGTTTAGATGTTTTCCTGGTATTTATTGCTTGATTTACCTCGCTAGAAAGTGTCACTGAGCAGAGCAGCACAAGCTCAACTGAGATCGTTACAAGTGAAGCTCTCTGCCTGGCAGACACACTCCCCCAGGCACTTATGAACCAACAGCCTGGGTGAGTGACCCACTAACTCTCTCCGATTCTGCACTGAAGTTCACTCTGACCGCTGCAGGCATATGTTTTAACACTTGTAGGCCTTAATTCCAATTACTTTACATCAAAGTAAGGCAGAGGCAGATTTTTCTTAATTTATATTTCAGACATTTGAAACTCACAAAAATGTAATGGTTTAAGTGAACTTGCTCCATCCACAAAGAGCGAATGAATCGCATGAACTAATTTGAGATGAATTATGTGTGTCAATATCCAACTCCTTTCAGCTGTAAAACCCACAGTGTCAGTATCCCATGATCCATGGTGCTGCTCTGATGCCCCGCACTAAAGCCAGTCTTCAAATAAATATCTGGTGCAATTTGTGGAGGTCATAGGCAATAAATGGGCTTTAGCTCGGACAGCTCGAGCAGCTAATGCTGACTAGATCTCACAGCAGAACAGAAACAAGGAAAGAATAGGGGAAATGCACTCTTTTACATTATAAAATCTCAATTGGTTAATGCAATCACTGCAGATTTATTTAGTCAGCCCAAAAGAAGTTCCACCTGTGAACGCATCAACACTCTGGGCCCGTCTGTGGAAGGAACAGCAGCGGGGGAGGCCACTACCCAGAGTCTAGCTGGCAGGCAGGCTCTGGTGTTTCTGGCAGTCTTTGATCGTTTGCAGGCCCTCCTCTGGGTGTGAGTGATTCAGGTACACTTCAGGATAGTGCCATGGTGCAAGTCACTTGGAGAGTTAAAGCAGCGCAGCCAGTTCAGAGTCACAGAGGTGCAGTCTGCTCCAGGTATACTGCAGTACAGTCCTATGGTACTGGCCACTTGTAGCATTGCAGAGGTGCAGTCTACTCAGGCACACTCGGCAGTGCAGCCACTTTAGGCAAGAGTGTCAGCATTCTGACCCAGCTGCACGGCGGTTGCATATTCGCAAATATCTCTGGGTAGATGGGCCTTCACCTCTGGGGTCAGCTGCTTTTACTCGCCCTCGTACTCAGCATCTCCTGCAGACTTTCCACGTTCCTTGCCTCTACTTCTCAGGCAAGTCAGCCTCCAGGCACTTAAAGACCGGGAGCCAACTTTCTTGCAAGCCAGACTCCAGGTGATGCCCCCTCATGTCTGGGAATCTGGCTTCCAGGCAGACACCAGCTGTGGTTGTACAGCAGTACTCTGGGTACTCTGCTGATCATTCCCTTCCTAGGTGAAAAAGCTTGGAACTGGAACAGCAAGTGGGTCAATACCTCCCACTTTTATACAGGTAAAGCACAGAGGGGATATGGATTCTCCGCACTTTCAAGACTGGTTTCTGTTGGTTCTTTTATGTGTCCTTTCCAGGCAGATTTCCAGGCACAGCCTCTGTGTAGACCAGTGCTCCTCACAGCAGGGTCATCTCCAGTTTGGAACACCCCCAATAGAAGTACAAAGAGGTGTGAACTTCTGCACCTGGCTATCAACTGTCACTCAGCTCAGTGATCAGAAAAAGAGAGGTTGGACTCCCCTAAATGACCCCTCAGACTCTGAACAGCAGAGACTGCAGTCCCACCTTTCCTCCCATCATATACCAAACTGCAGTGCTCAGGAAGACTAATCCAGCAGCTCCTTGCAGCAAAATAACAGAACTGAATTTCTAAGTGGATCCCTGCCTCCTATGTTCCCACTTCAATGAGCAAATCCGACACGCCTGTAATCTTTGAAACAGTAGGTGGTGTAAAGGGTTCATCGTGTTGCTGTACTGTGGCGTGCTGTTGTGATCTACCTGCTTGACTTGCCAGACTTTTCTACTTTCCTGTCTACCTTCCTCTACTTTGAGTTCTAGTGAATTTGTGCCTCACCTGGAAATGGCCTAAAAGGGCCGAAGGCAGGGGACGGCGCCATATAAATAAGGCATAAAAAAGAAAGGAAAAGCATGGGGAATGAGGCTATACCCATGCTTCAACTGGGATATATACAAGCCCTGAAGGAACTGAAAAGGCACAGAGACAAAAGTACGCACCTCATAGTGTTTGCAAAAGATTTCACTCAGCTTTGCACATCTGAGAACAGCTTGAATATACTGGTTCTTGGCTCTTGTTACTTAAGCATTATTTAATTTGAACTCTCCTCAAAAGTAGAATGACTGTTCGTTAGCTCCGTTCTCGCACCTTGATCCTTCGAAGGTTATTGCAGATCTATAATAAATTGCTTAACACCTTACCTAGGTTGGTGTGATGAGCGCAAGCAAGAGACTGAAGAGAGGTGGCTGCAAAACAACAGAACAAGTAATATACAATGCTTCTTGTGGAGTGAATAGTTCAAAATCAAAAGTTGTATGTAGTTCGAAATGATTATCAATTTCTAAACAGTTGAATCTACCAGTGCTATTACAGATGCAAACACAAATGCTAATAATGGTATGCAAGGGAAGGAGGTGAGGAATGATAAATTGAATGATAAAGTGATCCAGGAGGCCATTTAGGGAAGAGGTGTGGCGCCGCGGCCAGGGCGACTGACGCTGGAATCTGGGGCTCACGGTTCGATCCCCGGCACCAGGTCAGCCCAGCACCATGTGACTCTGGGCAATAGCTTGCTTAATCTTCCCGACGGCCCCGAGCGCCGGGATGCCTTCGGGTAGCTGTTCGCGCTTTACAAATACTAGATTTACATTTTATTTACATTTATTTCCCCTCACCTGACCTATTAATGGGTGCAGGCTGTGATGTTATGCCGATTTGTATAGCGCAGTAATCACCCGAGAGAGTATCCAGGTGCTTGAGCCGGCTTGTATGTGTGTTATCCCCAGGGTGCTTATATGAAAAGCCAGCTCTTCAGCTTCTTTCGGAACTCGAGAAGTGAGGAAGAGGCTCTGGTGTGTTAAGGGAGGTTGTTCCATGTCTAGGGGGCGATGTAGGCAAATGAGCGACCTCTTGTTTTTGTTTTGTTTGCAAATGCGTGGAATGTGCAGGTGTGTGGTGGGTTGGTGAAAGTGTATGGGCTGTTCAGGTATTCTGGTCCTGGGTTGGGTAGGGTTTTGTATGTGTGCATGAGAAGTTTGAATTTGCTGTGCTTGTGAATAGGGAGCCAATGAAGGTTCCTGAGGTGAGGTGTGATATTGGTGTGGCATGGGAGGTTGAGTATGACCCTTGTGGCGGTGTTCTGGATGGTCTGGATTCTGTGTAGCAGTTGTTTGGAGATTCTAGCATAGAGAGTGTTGCCATAGTCCAGCCTGCTGGTGACAAGTGCTTGTGTGACAGTCCGTCTGGAATTCTGAGGCAACCATTTGAAGATCTTTCACAGAATGCCTAGGATGTGGAAGCAGGAGGTGCACACTTCGTTGACTTGAGCCATCATGTTGAGCTTTTCGTCTAGGATAATTCCTAGATGTCTTGCGTGGTCTGTGGGTGTTGGTCCTAGACGGCCACCAGGTCCCGTGGGGAGGTCTTCTTGCCGCAGACCATTACATCCGTCTAGTCAGAGTTGAGCTTCAGTCAGTTGGTTCACATCCAGTCTGCTACCAGGGTCATGCAGTTGGTGAAGCTGTGACGAACATTTAGATCAGTGCATTGGAATTGACCTAGTGGCTGTTAACGAAGATAATAATAGTGCACTTGCCTCTTTTTTCTCCTCTTGCATGGGCAATATTTGATTAGGTCAAGTATGCTCAGACTATGACCCTTGTCCAACACCTTTAGTGAATTAATCTCTGCCAAATGATTATACCCTTCCGAATGTGCCCATGCCATGTCCTAATATCATGACTAATGCACAACAATGTAATAAGTCTGAATTAAGAAAACTATTTGAACCTAGCAAAACTAAAGATTTTTCCTATGACAATGGCTCAATGAATAACGAATTAACACAAAACTTGTGCTGATGAAAAAGAGGTGAAGAGTTTACTTGAGAACAGAGTGCATAACCTGTAAGGTCAAAGTTCAAGGAACACCTGTGTTTTACAAGCATGAAGGAATTTATGGCCTTAGCACACAGGGAAGTATTCTGTGTTTTCAATATATTGAAACATGATTAGACAATGGGAGCAGGAGACTAAATTAGGCAAGAACACTCAGAATCTGATAAGAGGTCTTAGGAGCACAATGATAGCACAAACACACACAAATAAATATGCATTCAACCCAAATACACAAGCATTCAAAAGTAGAAAAATACTTAGTTTGTTAAGCATTGCTAGAACTGCAATAAAGGATGTGGAGAGAATTAGGTTAAAGTCTAGAGTCCCAGGTGACCTCATCTTTTCCCATACCAATGTGCAACTGCCTAGTAATGCATTGTTTGAACTTTTGTAACTAGCATTGTTTAACTTTGTATAAAAATAGCTGCCTATGAAGCGGCAAATTGAAACCAGCAGTTTGCTTGTGTGAAGATTGTTGCTCTCCCTATCGCAACAGTTAAGAGCTGCTTTTACACTGCCAATAGGAGTCTGTATTTTCCTTCATTTTTAAGTTACCCTGCAACACCAGTGTAGCGTATAGTCCGGAAATTGTCCCTTTCAGCAATAGAGGTGTAATGAAATTGTAGCAACCTTGGCTGCTTGCAGGTGCCCCCCCTCCCCCCAACTTTTTGCCCCACTTTGAACTGGTAGATGCTATGGTAGTTGATCTGAAAGTGTGCTGGGTCCTGCTAACCAGGCCCAGCACCAGTGCTCTTTCCCTTAAACTGTAAATCTGAATTGGTACACCCAATTGGCAAGTACGTTTATACCCCTGTAAGGCCCTAGTATATGGTACCAGTGGTACCCAGGGCAGGGATGTAAAAGGGGTATCAGGGCTGCAGCACTTATTGTGCCACCCTGAGTGACCCGATTAAAACTGAAGTCTGCAGATCTGCCATGTCAGTCCTGCACAAGCAGCTTGCCTGCTCGAGTTCGACCCTGCACATGTGTGAGAGGGTCACCTCACTGCATTTAATGCATGTCAGTCACCCCTAAGGTAGGCCTCCTATAGCCCAGGAGGCAGGGTGCATTATATTATGTGTGTGGAAGTATATCTGTAAGCATATATTGATCTGTGGTAGCATTGTATTAGAATTCTACTGCCAGTAACTGGCGATCCATCAGATACCAAGAGCTGGCATATGGGCTTTACCTATATGTCCAGCTCCACAATGGCCCGGCCGATTTCTTTCGTGTTTGGTGTCAAACACTGTGCTTTTTAACTCCCGACACAATGGTGGTGTCGAGGTCTAACCAGCATGCACATAGGTGACACTTTAGACAGTGTCCACCAAGTTAACTTAGTATTCTTGTGCCTTGGCAGGCTTTTTCAAAGGTTTGTATTCAAGACAGAATTCTGATCTCATGCTGGGGAGTGTGTGCCACTCCCAGAGGCCAGAGACAAAGACCTGTGTGAGCAGGAGGTGACACCTCTGCCCACACAGGATGGCTAGTGATTAAGACCGGTGCGGCGGTGAGCCTCAAAGGCTTCACTGGCGCCACTGGACAAAGCCTCCTCCTGCCTCAGATACTGTTTTTCGTGGGCAGGCAGGAAATTAGCTATGCAGGAGGCGTCCACCTCCACACGGCTGACCACAGCTCTAGGGTGTTGCAGCTGAGGTGTACAGTCGAGGATGGTTTTGGCCATCTTGAATTTAGGCTAGAAATCAGGTTCTGACTAGTTTTAGTGACATACACCCACAGAATGTCATCACTATTAGGGCGGATTAGCTGCAGGACTAGGTGCCCATTGGCTACTAGTCCTCACACCCACTAACACCTCCTAAATCCAGGATATAAGGGTTACCCCAGATACCAGAACCTTATATTCAACGTGAAACAAGAAAAGACCTATGTCTGCACAAGAGCAGGACTGCACAAAAGGAAAAGCGCAAAGTACTGCACCTGTGACAGCCACCCTGCAACCGCTGGACTACAACTTGCCCAGGACTAGAGACTGGTTCTAAAGGGAAGGTGAACTCCTTTGCAACCTAAAGACTTGATAAGAACTCCCTAGGACTCGAGGTAATAGTCCCCTGCAGTCGACAGGCACAAACCGCTAAGCCCACGATCTTAAAGTCCTGCTCCCCGAGCCACCCGGCGTGGCCGCTCGAAGTCCATGGGCAGGTGGCTTCTGGGAATCGTAGTCCCAACCCTCAGCAAGGCTCAGCTTTCTACAACGTTCCCTTGGTCCTTTGGATAAAGATTTTCTCAACCGGAGTGCTTGCAGGTACCAGGGCAAGAGAAGAGATTCACCTGCATGAAAGACCAGACACCCCTGTGGCTCCATCGGAAAGATCTTGCATGTTTTTTTTAGCCTCTCTTGCATGCCTGCTACTCTGGCCGCAGATCCTGTTCAGCACCATGGATAGCCAAGAACATGTCTGCACCCAAGTACCTAGATCCAGGTAGGTCAGATTTGCCTAGAGACTCCTGGTCCAGGGTCCGCTCCTTGTTTTGTTTCCAAAGAGTTTTGCTCAACTCGCCCCGCAAGTACCTTTTTGCTAAGGTTAACCATTTCAGTACCGCAATCCCGATTGACAGCTCCGTTTGACAGCTAAAGTGTACCTCTGCACTCCGCTCCCCTGAGCCAGGTAAAATTGTGCTAGCTGTTGTGAAGTGGTCTAGGGACTCATAAGACCTTAACTCAAAGTGGGTTCCGTTGAACTCACTCGCTAAGTAACCGACTGCTTATATGTGTTTTCCCATTGACCGCAACGTTAATGTTTTAACATTGCAAAGTGCTGATTTATTTAATGCTTTAAAAATGATAACTCCGGTTATACGGTATGTATTGATTTAGTTGGTGATGTGAAATGCTTAACACATGTTCCTCTAAGTAGCCTGTCTGCTCTTTGCCACTCTACCAGGACTGAGAGAAGGTGTACTGCGAGAGTACCCAGGGTCCATCTTAATGTATTGTGCTAGTATTACATAGTAAGGCACTCCTGTAATACCACATAATACTTTCATCTTGCAACAGAAATGGAATCTGGGAAGATACCCAAATGTTGGCCTTCCACTGATGACTAATCTGAGGAAGCAATTCACTATCATTTGCTGTTCCAAATAGAAAGAGATCAATGTCATTCTGGACGCCTGCAGTGCAATAATAAAAGAGCTCTGTGAATGAAAACAGTAATTGGTTTGATGTGGATTGCAGAGAGAACAAATGCTATCCGCTCAAATCACTTGTAACTGCATCATTAAGAGAAGAATATTTCAAGGCCCAAAGAGAGAGTTTACAGACCTAAAAATAACAAGCATTTGCAATGCAATAGGTCTCGCATTTGTGAAATTTTAAGCTATTGGCATTGTAAATGACAATGCCTTTTATTTATCTGTTTTTAAAATCAACACATAGATGAAAGCTTTGTCATTTACAATGCCAGTAGCTGAAAGTTTCGCAAATGCGAGACCTATTGCATTGCAAATGCTTGTTTTTATTCCACCTAAAAGCCCCTTAGTAAAAGTTCACATTTCAACAACAGGTGATGAAATTATGCGTTTTTATATAGCACAAACTTTATCCAAAGGTGTCCGAGCGCTTTACAATAGAACCAGTTACATTACATAAGGACTTCATCAGAGTACATAAATAACATAAAAGATACAAACAGATAAACTCAAAAATCACATAAGGATGGTAGTAAGTACATAAGTCTACTACAGACACTAGTGGTTAGAGTTACATATAAACACGCACAAGTTGCAAATTCACTCAAGATTACATTTTAAGAAGACTTGAAGTGAATGAATGAGAACATACCAAATAGTACAAATACAGTTCACTTGATGAAGTTAGATGTTATACATCAAAAAAAGTAGAACACATCAATGTCCAGGCAGATTTTCTCATATAAAAGGTAAATGTCTCAAAAACCGACATCGTTCGTTGGGCGAATCCTTCGCCAATGAATCTGCATATCGAGTTTGACACAGAATCCTAAACAGGATCGGACCCCCGAGCTCAGATTAAAGGGGCTAGGGGCGGGCGTGGTGGTGTTGCGGTAAGATCTGATACCAGTGGCTGTTAGAACTAGAATCTATGTAAAACAAGGTGTCTGGTAGTGGTACGGCACACATCCTTCCTTTAATATCCTTCTAATAGTTCTTCTAATAGTAACTGAGGCTCTCGTAACTTACCTTTCAAAGCCATGAACCGGCTTCTAACCATGCGAACTCCTGCATTCACTGGCCTCCCGAGCTCAGCACTGCTTCTCCTATTTTAAAGCCTGCTCGCCTGTCTCAATTAACTGTGGGGCGGGACCACTACTCCTAAAGACCAAAGTAGCGTATCACGTTCCGCTACGCATAATGTTTTCAATTCAGTTACCGTTCTAGACCTAAGGCCGTCGCCATCTTGGGAAGGGATTCCCAGGCCATCTGACAAGCTAAAGCTAGAGGTCTATACTTGACCGCGGTATTTCTGTGGCACCACCTCCTCTTCCTGAGAAAAAAAATATAGTTATCGGGCAAGTCACAAATAGTCCAAAGGTGAGAAGGATATATGGTTTGGAAGCAGTAGTCTTACTTTTACACAGCGACTTCGCTCCAACATGGCGCCGCGGGTACGCCTTCGAAGACAGATGTCACAGTCCGGCCTCGGTCTTTTCGGCGAGTCAAATTTCAGAGCGTCCGGTTACCATAGAAACGACCAAAGTAAACAGTACGACCAGAACTAGTAAAGGGTGGACAGGTACCAGTGCAGAACAGAGAGAGTACGTCGGAAAGTGGAACGGAGAGAGAGGCATGGAATGGTAGAGAAACAGAGAAGGGAAACAAAAAATCTGATAGGGTGACAGAGAGAGAGCGCGAAAGGAGAGTACCAAAGAGTAGCAGAGAAACATAGCTACATAGTGCCGGAGATGGGAAAAGGCTATGCACAAGTGAGGCAGATGTAGCGCTAAGGGGTGCAGGACAGATACTAGATGCTACTGGATAGAGCTAAATACTAGTGGACAGAGGCAGGGTATAGGCAAAAGTGAGGGACTTGGTAAGGGACAGAGAAAGGGACAAGGGAGGGCTGATCAACTGTAGGACACTGAGAGCAGGCTCCTGTCACAGCCGCAGAGCAGGCCACAAGCATGCCGAAGAACAAGACACCACTAACTGAAAGAAAAAGCGCGGTCCCGAAAGTGAAAGAGGACCGCGCTGCAGCCGGAGCATGGGGATCTCTTATCTTTATGGGGCCATGTGTTTGGCCCCATAAAGATAAGAAACTGCTTTGCGACAGCAGCAAAGCAGGCGAGCCAGTCCAGCTCGGAAACAAAGGGCGTGAACAGAAACCCTCATTTCCAATGGCAGGCCACCGTTTAGCATAAACGATGACGCCAGCCAATGGAAATGAGGGGCGGGGCTTAAAGCCCTCTTCTGAAAGTCCTCTCTTACAAAATCTCTCGCGGAGGCGGAGCAGCGCTTTGCGCTGCAACGCCACGCGAGACCTAAAAAGGAACACCAAGAAGCTATCTGAGAGGATCTTAGAATGGCCCCTGTAGAAAAAAGTCTCCAAAAAATTCTGGACAGTTATCTCAAAGGTAAACGGAGGAGGCGCAAACAAGCAGGAACATCACATTAACGCTGACGCTTGGGTAGAGCATTTCCAGAACCTTTTCTGTGCTGGAAACTTGACAGGCAAATTGATACATGTCCTCTCACACAGGAAGGATAATGTCATGGATTAAATGCAATCCGGCGCCCTTTACCTTTTTCTCGGCTTGAAATAGAGATAGCCATATTGTCTCAGAGGCTCAATAAAGCACTGGGACCAGACTTTGTACCAGTATATGTGTTACGTGTGGACCCAAGCCTGTGGATGGAGGTCTTGACAACATTTTTTTATTTCTTAACAGCCTCCAAATCTGCTACAGCATAAGAAGGGAAGCAGATTGTCACCAACTAATTACGGCCAATATCCTTCCTAGATGGAGTGGGCAAAGTGTTTGGTTGAACATTACTCAATAGGTTGCAAGCATGGGTTGACAGAAGTTCCATTCTTATTGATGTTTAAGCCAGTTTCGAAAAAGGAATTATTAGAATTGACCAGGTAATTAGGCTGCATATAATCTGTGTTAAATATACTAAAATATTAAAAGTGCCTCTGAACTGGTCTATTATGGACTTGAAATCGGCATTCAATTTAGTAAACAGATCCAAACTGTGGCAAGGTCTCCAACAACTAGGAATTGAGAAAGCACTGTTACAGTTAATTGAGAGTTTACATATCGATACTAATACACGTCTGATTTGGAGCATCTGGGGAATATAATGATTCTGTTTATATCCCTACAGACGTCCGCCAGGGGTGCTTTTTGGCCCCACTTTTATTTAGCCTTTTTCTTAACAATGTAGGGAACTATCTGGATAAAGAGAGACCATACGTACCAAAAATGTCTAGTAAGTGATTCTTCGAGAAACACATAATTCCATGCATAGGCAGCTAGCCAACTTTGAAAAATACTGTAAAGATAAAGATCTCCAAATTAATTCCACCAAAACTAATATAATGGCACTGAAACCACTGCTCCCCTTAATGAAGCTTCCTGTGGTTAGTGGTCAATTTCTTGAGAGTGTATCAATGTTCTTTCATTTGCAAATACGTTTTAACCACAAATTAAATTGGCATGACCATATTGCACTCGTTCTTAGAGAAACAACCAATTCTGTATTGGGTTTTAAAGATAAACTTGGTAGCCTATTGTTGGGTGTACAACTGCAGATATTCAGACAGAAAGCAGGTGAAGCAGCAGTATATGGAGGCGAATTTTGGGGCTATACTAAGTAGCTGCAAACAATAGAAAAGAACTTTTGAAGGGCGCTACTAAAGTTTTGTCCTGGAACACCGCTAGTCCCTTTTTATATGGAAACAGCTGTCAGACCTATATCGGATATTATTGTATTATAGTCTCGGACGTACTGGACATGTCTGATTAGAACTGCTACGCGAAAGCATATTTACTGAACGATAAATGAGGTATCTTCGTCTGACAAGGCTTCTAGTAACTAATGGGAAATACACGTTAAAAGAATCTTTCTTTTTAATCAAAACCTTTTATTGAATTTACTTTGGGTAACATAGGTATCCTCAGCAAGAAACAGGCTCCGTCCACACACGGGCCGATATACATTCTGGTCCGTGGACCCTCAAACAATAATGTCACACCTCCATAATGTCCCACATTACACAACTGTAGCAAAACACAAACAAAAGGAAAACAAAAACAGCACCACACCATAGTCCTCCATCGCTCGGCTGTCTGCCCGGGCCAGTCTATGATATACGTGTTACCACCTGCCTGATGTGCATCTGCCCCTCCCCCATCCCCACCCCAGATCATGTACCAAACGCACAGATTTCAGTGTCCAGTGACCATTGTGGTACGGGGCAAATCTGCAAGTGTATCCCTCGGTATGCAACCCAATCTTCCCGGGCTGTTATTATACCATCCCCCTGGTCCTAGAAACAAGTTTGTGGCATCTATTAGCTCCCTACTAGAAGCAAATCTCTGCGCTAAAGACCTCACTGTTCTAGGAGACTTCAACTTCCAACTAGAAGCCGCCTCCGATCCAGATATGGAATTTCTAACAGAGACAATGGACAGTTTTGGCCTCACTCAAATGGTCAAGGGTCCGAATTATTCCGACGGACACACACTCAACGGGATTTTTACCAACAACTCCCACATAGCCATTAGAGCTCACTGCCCCTAACATGGACAGACCATCGTGCTGTCATGTTCCAGCTCAAGGTACCATAGAAGCTCCCAGAAAAACCCTTACCCAGCACTCATAAGATTCTGGCCTGGAACAAAATCCACACAGAACAATTCACCAACACCTTAGCCCAATCCCAGCCAGCCCACTCAGAAGACCTTGACCAAGACACCCTTACCTTCTCAAAATGGCTAAAGGCAGCAACCTCGCTCTCAGTCGCAGAGAAAACCTCCCACCCCCATAGAAACAAGCCCACTGCCCCATGGTCCTCGGACAACCTCAGAATTCAAAGACAATGCTGCAGAAGACGAAAAAAAAGTAGAGAAAGGAATACAGTGAAGTGAAAAAGAAAAATACAAACAATGCTTAAATGATTACAAATCTCTCCCAATCAAAGAAAAGTCACTATACTATACCCAAAAACTCAACATGGTTATTCAGGAACTAATCCTCCTCGTCCCCCGACCACTCTTAGCAGACTAGCGCCAAGACACCTCCGGATATTAATGCGCCCAAAAAATCTATTTAACATAACAAATACGGTAATACTTCTTTGGGCACCCTCTGGCAATGTAAATGGGCATTCCAGCTGCATACTATGGTCTAGGTCTTCCTTCCAGACCTCCAAGGAAGGCGCCTTGGGATCTTTCCAGACCCTTGCTATATCCCTTTTTGTAATAACAAGAGGCAACCACAGCAGGGCACGCTTACATCTGTTACCATCAATATCGTCTGGGATGTGCAACAAGGCACATTGTAGAGTCCGCAGGAAGGTCAATACCAGGACCCACTGCAGACAATGAAACACTCCCTCCCAAAAGGGGGTAAAAACCTCGCACCCAATACCGTGTGTATGAAATCCCTCTCCCCTGTCTGGCAGCGCAGGCATTGTGCAGATGCCATTAGTCCTCTCTTCCACAACCGATCTCTAGTGAAATACACCCTATGGAGATATCGTAGCTGAATTAGTCGATATTGGGATGCGATGGGCGCTTCCCTCGGTGAGGCAAGTGCTTCCCCCCCAACCCTCATCTTGCATGGGGATCTCATGACCAGGCCTCTCACAGGGCTCCAAAGGAATCAGGGGCATTAACCATGAGGGATTTGTAAATGTTGGAAATTTTGTGTTCCGAGATGTTAATTGTAAAAGAATCTTAATAGAATTAGGATTCAAAGATCTATGGAAAGACCCTGCAACAGGGCTGCAACACTCAGCCCTGATGCTGCTTTAAAAGTAAAAGAAGCATATTGGTCTTATAAGCATAAGGTAATGGTTAAGACTAAAGACATATTACCACTAACTGATAGCCACCTTCTAGTAATCGTAAGGACTAGACAGCTGTTTTGATTGTATCCAACCAGAGGCCCGTCGCACTTTATATCTTACATTTAGATTGGGTGTTTGCCCCACTAGAGTATATTTGTCAAAGTTCATTACTGACCCAGCAATTAGTGAGCTCTTTGATTATGAATATTGGGGCCATGACACGATAATACACCTTATGCTATTCTGCACAAAGACTAAAGCTATGCGCCATAAGTGGATAGTCCCCTTATTTAAGATTTTTTCTGTAACAATTTCAGGGCTCGAAAAATCATAAAAATTTTACCAGACCTGCAGGTCTATGACATGATTAATCTACTCGACCTCACAGTAACGCTCTTGACCTACAAACTTGTCTCAAATTGTGTGAGCCTAGTTAAATATCCGAAACGCCTTTTTCTTCATCATCACAAGAGCACTTTCAAATATGTGTGTTCAGCATGCTTTCTCTACAAAAACCTTTTGTTTGATTTAACAGATTAATCATTTGCTGCACGTCGAATACAAATCTAGTCCACTTATAGGGTACGCATGATCCCTGACTTGCCTCTATGGCCACATTTACAAATAATTCGGTTTGCGATGACCAAAAATCGAATTTTGGTGATTCGCCATTTGGAAAGCGCAAACAGCAATGTACAAACGTGTGTTTTACACATTTTGCGAGTCCCAGTGGGTCGCAAATAGACCTCCCTCCTGAATATTAACGAGGTAGGTCTCGGTTTGCGACCCATTGGGAACCGCAAACATCACAGGGATGGTGGTCTGCTAGGGTCAGCAGGCCACTATGTCTGTGATTGCTTTTCAATAAAGCAATTTTTTATTTTTTATTCAGCCAGTTTTCCTTAAAGGAAAACAGGATGCATTTAAAAAAGAAAAATGAAAGGTTTTCTTTTCTTTTTTTAAGAGTAGGCAGTGGTCCATGTTTTTACAAACATTCACAAAAGGAAGGGCTCCCTATGGGACCCCTTCCCATTTGCGAATGGGTTACCACCCACTCGAATGCTGTGCGGCCGCATTTTGGGCACAAAACATTCACACATACCACTGCAATTCGGAATTAAGAAGGGATGCCCTAAACATGCCCTTTCCTAATACCAGATTGTAAACCCAATTTGTGATTCGGTATTAGGTTGCTGAATCACAAATAGGGGTTTGTACATGTGAAAAATCCTTTTTGCGTTCGCAAATGGGCCGATTCTGCAAATCCGCCCATTTGCGACCACAAGAAATGCTTTGTACATGTGGCCCTAAGTTCTCTAACAGCAATGTCATCAGGGCCGGGCAGGAACATTTCTCAGTTCACGGTTAAAAACTGACTTTTAATAAATATATTACTAAAGCATGATGTGGTGGCGCAACGTCATTTACAGTCAGCACATTTTCCATTGAACCGTCCTCACAATTTTCCACTGACATGAAATTTTACTTCTAAAACTATATAGTGTACAAATGATAATGTTTGGAAATCGGGTTTCTACAATTATTTATCATTTTCACATCACGAAGTAAAGTGTTTTGATCCTATCAAAATCTTTGTTTCCATCAGACTTCTGAATTACAAAAAAATGTGCTTTCCTAATTGGTGATATATTTTGAGCTATTTAAATGTTATGTGTTAGAAAAAAACTGACATCTTCATCCTTTTGGTTTCACAAAGTTTGTCAGATTGTTAACTTTACAAAATCCTCTAACTTTGCAGTAAGAGATAAACAAGCATTTGCAATGCAATAGGTCTCGCATTTGCAAGAGTTAGAGCTATTGGCTTTGTAAATGACAATGCCTTTTACCCATGTGTTTTGGTTTGGAGTGAAGTGGATGTACGTGGTTTGGAGTGGAATTATGTGGGTAGTATTGGAATTTTTAGTTGTGGATTTGTTTGGGGTGTAGTGTATTTGTGTAGTGCAATTATATGGCATGGTGAATAGATAGGCGTGAAAGATGCACAGAATAGATAGAAAGGAAGAAAGAGAGGGATAAGTAGTTTGTGCACGAAGTGGTGAATGAATTCCAGACAGAGGAGCAGAAAGAGTGTGCGAGAAAGAGAGAAAGTAGGGGAGAGCAGGCCACAGTTGCATAAAAAGAGGGGGCACTTGTGTACGCAGAAGACACCCCAAGAAGAGGAGGAAAGCGTGGGTTTGACGGATGTAAATGTTGAAAGGCATGGGAAAGAAACTGTGCTTGAAGACATGAAGTGAACAAATATGAGAGAGGTGGGAAGAGTGCATGAGAGAGAGGATTGAGAGAGAGTGAGATAAACGAGTCGGAGGGGCACCTGCAGGGGAGGGGCAAGTGGTGGACTAGTGTATAGCGCAAGGAGGTACAGGAAGGTAGCTAGTATGAGAAGGGGCAGTGGAATTGTGAGATGATAGGGGTAGTGGGAAGGAGAGATGAGAGGGGCAGTGGGTAGGTGGGGGTGAGATGATAGAGTTGGTGGAAGTGTGAGGTTGGAATGTGTTGTATTGGAATTATTTGTAGTGGAAATGTGTGGTGTGCAGTTGGGGCTGTGGAGTTGTGTAGTGGAAATATATGGTATATTTTGGAATTATGTGATTAGTTATTAAATGGTATTAACTGTAGTGGAATTATGAGGAGTGAGATTGTGTGTTATGGAGTTAATTATGTGGAATGGCACTGTGTGTTGTGTAGTGGCATGTTGTGGATTTGAATTGTGTAGTGCTGTTACATTTTGTGGCATGATGTGGAAATTTGTGGTGTGGATTGGAGGTATGTGGTGTGTTGTGGAATTGTGTTGTGTAGTTGAAATATGTTGTTTTGTATTGAATTATGTGGTGTGTATTGGAAATGTGTAGAGTTGAATTGTGTGGCGTGGAACTGTGTGGCGTTCAGTGAAATCATGCTTATTGGAATTGTTATGGTGTGCAGTGCATTTATGTGGATTGCTGGTATGTTGTATAGAATGCATTTATGTGGGGTGTTTTATGTTGTATTGAGTGGAGTGTAATTATGTGGAGTTTAATTATGTGGCACTCAGTGGTATTATGTGGATGGCATTTTTGTTGTGTAGTGCAGAATTGTGTGGCATTGAATTGTGTGGTGTTGTGTGGAATTATGTGGGATGGTTTGGAGTGGTATTATGTAGCATGGGGTGGAGTAGTATTATAAGGTGTGGAATTATGTGGCATGTTGCGAAGTTGAATTTTTTTTGTGGAGTGGAATTATGTGTTTTGGAATTTAGTAGAGATTTGTAGAGTGTAAATATCTGGCGTGAAATGTAGGTTGGAGTGTAATTGTGTAGTGAAAATATCTGGAGTTGAATTGTGTTGTGTGGAGTGTAATTTTGTAGGATAGTGGTATTATGTGAGGTGGAATTTTGTGGCATGGTGTGGAGTTGAATTTTGTGGAGTTTATTTGATTGGTTTGTAATTATATGGCATGGAGTGGAATGATGTGAAACGGAAGTGTGTATAGTTGAATTTTTGTGGATTCTAGACTGATTCACCCTTCATAGTCATTTCCTTTGTCTTACAAACTGGCCAACTTGAGAACACTTGGAACAGGCTTAACGCCACTGTTTAGCGATATACAGATAGACATCTGCATCTCCAGCTCCCAGGGAGGTCCTTGGCGGCTGTGCATTTATTTATTTGTTAGCATTAAAATGAGAACTGTATTTTTGTCTGAGCGGTGGGCTCTGCCACCGTTCTAAAAGTTGAGCTTCTGATTAAGTTGTCTGAAGGTACTTAATATAAAGCAGGCAGAATGTGCCTTTTAATTTTATACCCCCAGTGCAAAACTGGATGCTCATTCCTGCTAACACGTGCCAAGCGGGTTTGATTCCAGCAAAGGTTCAGAGCTGCCTGCCAGCAATATCATGCACTGTAAACAGATGTGCCACCTGGTGATATAAGGAAAGAGAAGAGTTTGCTCTGCCCTGACCTGGTGGGCACATAGCTAATATGAATCACTGTTTTGTGTAGTGCTTAAACAAAAGCATATGCAAGCGCAGCGATAATTTTACAATATTTATATCGGCAGCATAAAAGCCTAAAGTTCCCTCTTGGACCAGGTCACACACTGCTTTGCAGCAGGCATGCTAAGTCACCATGTTATCAGTAGTGAAAATGAATCACTTATCGTCTTACCTGTATATATTTTCAATCATTCACACATTCAACAAGATACTCTTCATAAATTTATCTTGCACTGGTTCCCAAACTGTGTGCTTCGTGCACGCCACCTCTGGCTAGTTTTGACGGCGCACTATGGTGCAGTGACGCACAGATGGGGAAGCACTGCAGGGGGGTGTTAGTGCTAATCATTTGCACCATGTTCCGGTCGCATGCCCTACATTTCCGTTGGCGGAGTGTAGGGATCCTAAAGGGGTATAACGTTTATTTTGTTGCTGTATTTTGGAAACTAAAGAAAGAAAGCTGTATGAAAAATGTAGACTTGAGCTTCGATGCAGTTTCAGCAATGTAATCAGAATTTACCAAATGTAGATGCGGTGCTGAAGCCCTTTGGCAACAAGCTTATGTCATTTAAAAGCTTAAAGATAGGCCACACACGTGCACAATGCTTGTTCTGATTGGGACAAAGTGGGGCCGTCCAAACATTTTCATATTGATGTTTTTCTACATTACATTTTGTTGTGCAGTTCACAAATACCCCAAAAATCATAAATTTACTCGCATTGATTTACGTCTATGTTTGGTGTAAATCTGCAAGAGGATAAACAAGTGTGGGTGGGGTTAGAAAAGCACCATGTAGTGTAGCAGCAGTGGTGGCGGCATGTTCAACCTCTTGGGGTCATAACAAAGTAAAGACGTTTTTTGACAAAAATAAAACTTGACCTCAGGAAAAGGTCATAGAGGCACGAAATAAGGAGATGAAGGAGCCGGCACTCAAAAATATTGTGGTGAAGCTCGTGCCTCAGAGACTAAATGAGCCTTCGGTGAAGAGAAGGTGGTCCGCGGGTGGAGTCAACAACCGTGAGAGAGGCAGGGGCAGAGATTGAGTAGAAGAGCAGGGTCAAGTCTAAGAAAGGCCCAGAGATTTGAATGATGCCTTCAGACTTCGAGGGAGTAATAAAAACATTGAACAAAGTCAAGAACGCGGGCATGGTTAGCAGGTAACAGGATATCATGGGAAACATAGTCCCACCGGCCCCAGAGGCTTTTACTCAATTTGAACAGCAGGAAATAAGTAACATTAAAAAGACGCTAAATTTAAAAGTTAAACAAGGCAATCCTTTAAACATGTTTGGAGAAGCTCAAAGTAATGGGTGCTTTGTAGTGCACCACTAAAGAAAATGAGTGACGGCGGACAGAAGCACAATTGTGGGAAAACCATGAAAACGAAAAAAAGCAGGCGGGGCTCGCGGTTTCATTAATAGCCCTGGATGACGCCCCGCTTTACACTCCAACCCAACCGAGAAGTGGCTTGGCGCCCATACTTGCGTCCATTGCTGCTTCTTGTGCCCTGAGACGCTTCGATGTTAGTTTGATCACCCAGGAGGAGGAGGAGTAAGAAGAGTCTGTGGTGAAGTCCTTACACACGTGATAAATGCAACAAGTGCACTAATAAAAACTCGGACAAGGCGAGATTCTGTGCGCCGATGGATGACAGCCAAAGTGGTAACAAAAGCTAAATTAAACAAGCATTGGCCGCGCGGCCGTGAAAGTGACGCGGCCGCGAAAGTGAAAGTGATCGCGCGCTGTAAGGGTGCCGCGAGCGATGCGCTTAATGAGCCATGACGGAAAGCCAGATGGCGCTTGTGCGCGTAACCGCGTGCGTAACCGCAAGCTTTAGGCCACAAGCAAAAGCGTGTGGTCGGACTTTTTAAAGCCCACTTACTAAATGTCTCGCCAGACCAGCGCATGCGCTGGCTCAGGCGAGACCTAAAAAGTAAACAACAATCTCCAGGATAATATAAGCAGCAATTTGAAAGAAAACATAAGCTGACATTGATCTCCGTCTTTGAATGCACAGCAAATGTGACAAGATAAAAACAAGATTTAAAGGCATCTTTATTGCTCATTCATGTTCTGAATGAACAGAATAGCTGTTCTTTGCCAGTGCAAGCTTTCTCGCTAGAACGGGTCAGTAGACCCTAAAAATAGCTCACCCTAATAAATCTGACTCTCCATAGCGAATAGATTTTTCGAGACCTGAACTTACACTAATGCACTCGCACTTTGCTACAGAACAGATAAATCTATAATATTTTTGAATGTATCAAGATGCATTTGGGCAGCATGGTACATTCTTAGAAATACAATGTTGCACCCTAGATTAGGTTAGTCTGCTGACTATTGATATCTTTAACAATAATACTGTTCTAATTGCATAAAGTTTATTTTTAGAGTAGTGTTTTAAAAGGCTATTGAGGAGTTCATTTTCTGAAATGTTGGGGATCCTTTTTTATAATTTCCTAATCTTTTTATTCTTATTTGTTTAGTTGCAGTGGCATATATTACTGAAAACAATAAAGATGATGATGACGACGACGACGACGACCAAGGAGGGGTCAGCAGAGGGAGCTGAAAACTCCGTTGTGAGTTTTTCCAGAACAGGGATAAGCTCAAAAGATTATGAGGAAGAATCTAGCATAATTGAAAGGTCCCGCTCAGTCTCCAAATGGTCATGGGAGCACAACTGTTTCTTCAAGAAAGAAAAGGGCTTCTCCTTCCTATAGAGTTTCATGTGTTTCTCACTGGAGGAACATTATGGCAGGACTGTCAGGAGACTTTTCTGAGAGGCGAAATGGACTGTTTAGAGTAGATTCAAGGGGCAGAGCCACAGAAAGCTCGACTTCCTACTCCCTGATGGCCTTCTGGTGCATAGAGGTGCAGAAGCCACCAGTGGATGGCTCATGGTCTAAACTCAACATACAGCTGTTGTTGGAATCTGACAAAAATGTATTTTCAACACTGTTGATAGGGTGTGAACCCAGAAACATTAGGTGCCATTTGACCTAATCACTGCTCAACAATTTGGGAAGAATTTTGGTAAACACTGTAAAAGAGATCCAAACCCAGGTCGCCAAGATGTAGAAAACAGGAATGGATGTCAGCGCACAAGAAGGTGCCTTATATAGGCCAAGTCTGAAGTCACAAGAGAAATCCACCAGTAAGATAGTTGGAAAGATTTCATCTGGATAAAAATCAATATTTGTTGAATAAAGGAATAAAATGCTGGATTGGATCAGAATTTTAATGCACAATTGTAATGCTCAAATGGCCCATTTTCCAGCACTCACCCTGCCAATTATCCCTTCTGTCCAAAGCATTTCAGTGGAGGCTACAGTTAGGACCAGCACTTGCATGAGGATGCATACGAAGAAGGGTGGGTTAATGGTTATATGGATGTGTTGGCCTAGTGAGGTGGTGGTCGGATAGCTGGACCAGGTACATAGGAGTAGTGATTTTCCAAGCTGCTGATATATGTTTACTTGCAAAGTGCTATGTGAATTTTATGTGCCCCCATGCCCGCCCTACTTGGAGATCCCTTCCTGCCTGGTAGGGATCTCTCTCATGAAAGTGCATCCTTGGTGTTGCGGGTGCACTTTCTTCACAGCTGGATACTAGTTTGGCTGCTATGTTGCTGCAGCCCGCTCAGCATTAGCTTTTGCTTTTTAGAAATAATCCAATAAAGCTGGAGGTTGTTTCCAAAAAGTAAAATATAATGTCCCTGATGTGGAGGGAGTTTTCTCCCACATGTCATGGTAATTTGTTTATTTCATGCTGTGTCCTGGGCAGGCAAAAATTGTGGTGAACGACTGCCCAACCTAAAGTAGGGTGTCTGCTACTGTGGCCCAGCAACACTGTGGCGGGCGGTGCTGTTTGGTCACACGTTTCCAATAGTAGAGCCAACTGAGGCTCTGCCCTAGGACGGGCAGCAGTTCTGCACAGGTTTGGCAGAGTGGTAGCTGCGCCACATGATGAGGAGCCCCCACTCCGCCGAGAGCTAATGAACCAATTAGTCTCCTTTATCTCACTCATACTCTATACACCCTGCCGTGTTGTGTACCCACTGGTAGTGAAGTGCATCCCCTTTGGTCAGTCTGTCACCATCTTTCAGCATCCAACCTCCACAAAGGTTTTCCACAAGCAGTGTTGCATGAGGAGTTGTGATTCCCAAATGTGTGCCACTATTTTGTGCGCATGTGATATGTGGTCCCAGTACAACCCTGTATGTGCGCATACTCATGTCAAGTCAAATAAACGTTATTCCGCCAAAAGGCCATAAAAGCATAACACAGGAATAAAAATATACAAAGCAATGTTAAAAAGTTCAACAGCATATATCCTTAGGGATAATAACATCTGTCAAAACAGTGCATATCATTTAAAATTTATAGGTTTAAAATATTACATTAACTTCCATTTCTTTTCCGAATATAAAATGCAGTTTTTATAAAAATTAAATAATGAACAACACAATCCCCGCGAGCCCAGGGCTTGCAGGAATATAAGCCCCCTCCTTGTGGAGTCCCAAATTCAATTTGCGTAAAACTGGTACCAAACAGCAGGATCTCGGCGTCGAATATAAAAGGGAAAACTAAGATAAAGTGGCTAGTGCTGTGTTTTAAATTACCATTGCACCCGCAGGGTGGGAGGTCCCTTTTCTAAACCTCTGCTGTGGGGAAGGCAAGTTTAAAATACAATGTTAGCCAAAGTTGATATGTGGGATTCTCGATCCACCACAAATAAGGCTCAATGCTGCGTGTTGTGGACACAAGGGCATATCTAAAAATTGAATCCTTAACCTGGGCACTTTCCAAGTGTATATTTATACAGTAATCCATATAGGATTGTTTAACAAGCAATTTATGTTGGGGCCCGATCATGGATGGATTATCATACAGATCCGTTAAACCTAGTAACTTGAAGGTGTCTCTCACGTAAGATAAACATAATATCTGAGAAGTTTCCTCTAATGACAGACATTCGGCCAAGCAGGTTATAGTCAAAACAGTCTCAGGTGTGGCCCAGATTTTAACACCAAGTAATAGAGAAGTAAAGCCAATCAAGTCTTCCAAATATGTCAACCCCAGTTCTTCATGACATATTAAAGTGGCTGTGCTACCTGGGATTGACAACAGTCTACGGGTAAAGCTGTTTTCTACTTTTTGAAGAATCCCGGCCTTGCTGGAATCCCACAGCCCGGCACCATATAAGCCTTGCGTAATGCACTTGCTCCTGTATATGCTCAACATTTCAAATATTGGCTTATTTTGCAGATTTCTGGCAAATCTAAATATGGCTTCAATATTCCTAATAAAAAGCTGAAGTCTTGGTGTTAAAAGGGGGGCCCAGCTGAGTGATTGGTTAAAAACGATTGCTAAATAGTTAATTTTTTTTACCTTGGCTAAAATATGGTCTCCCATACTAAAAATCTTAGACTTTGTACTGGGTCAGCCACACGTCATTATGAAAGTCTTTGAGTAGTTAACTTGTAGATCAAGGTCTTTCAGAAATGCTAGGAAACGTTTAAGAAGAGTCTGGAGCCCATTTGCTGTGCGGGCAATCAGCACTGCGTCTTCCACGTATAATATAACGTGGACGGACTTGTTTCTCATATGCGGAACATCCTTCCTGTTTTCCATCAAAAAGGTGTTTATCCCATTGATGTATAACAAGAACAGAAAAAGGGCCACGATGCCTGCCTGACACCCAGTGTGGATTTAATATGGAGGCCCGAGGGGCCATAGCGCACCCTTACTGTCAAATCCTGGTGAAAGCGACGAATAAGGGTTAAAGGTTGTGGCTGCACACCCATACCTCCAGTTAGATCCCACAACTTAACACGATTTACGAGGTCAAAAGCACTTGATAGATCTATAAAAGCCAAGTGCACTGGTTCATTTTTAGCCTTCGTGTACTTCCCAAGATTAAGTAAAGGTTTAGGCATTGTTCGATAGTCCCTAAACCAGGTCTAAAACCAAATTGGGCGTCAGATAGAACTTTATTTGCTAAGGCCCATTCTTTTTGGTGCGAAAATAAAACTCGGCCCAAGATTTTTACACTAGAATCAATGAGTGAGGGGTGGCGCTAGAGGGCGCCAAGCAAGATGGCCGCACCTCCGTGAGGCTCTTGCAGCTCGGGCTGAAATCCGCCAATAATCCTAGTTATCCCCAGCGGTCTTTGCCCAAAAACGACCGTAATGGAGGATTGGCCCGCCAGGGACTAGACTGTTATGCCCAGAAACTGCTATATCGGCATGGATGAGCCACTAGACGACCCTGCCGGTGGACCGACGAAGTGGACAAGATGGCGGACTGTTGATTCCGCAGACGGAGCTGCACCCTGATACGCCCGTACGCTGGAGGACGTGGATCGCACGACCGAGGTGGTTGCTGCCATCTGCCTACTGAACACGCATTGTGGCTACCCTGACGGAACCAGCGACACTGGCGACCGAGGAGCACCTGGTGAGGTAGGGAGTCGGCGAGCTCTGCTGCGAGCTACTATCCCGCTGCGATCATCTGGGGTGGCGCAGAGAACGACTGGCTGTGGAGGGATTAGCGGGATCGGAGACACCGCGGTGCCTACTCCGGACTGCGTGTGAGGACAGAGGGTGACGGCCCCCCCCCCCGGAGGTCGCCGCCGGGGTCTCACGTACAGCGCCAAAAAGACCGGGAGCGCTGAGGGGACGCCTCTGCTGCCACTTTAGAGACACGAGAGGAACGGGCGAGCTGGGGCCCCCTGGGCGCGACCCTTCACACCGGTGGCGCGGCTTCCCCCAACGCCGCTGCCGCACTTATCACTGACCCACCCGGCGGGGACTGGGGAGCGCGCTCCTGCCGCTTTGCCTCGCGCCAGCCTGGGGTACCCTAAGACACATAACGGCCCCCTCCTGGAAGCATAAGCCGACGTGGAGGGATCAGGAGGGGCCCCTTGTTGGAGAACGTGTCCGGCGGCCACCTGAAAGGGCGAACAGTACCAGGGGCTGACAACAGGCACCACCACACACTTATAACATTGGGAGCCTGGGCTGTCCCGGAGATCCACGTACTGCGCGGTGTGCAGCCCCTGAGAACCCCATAACTCAGATGCCCTGTGGATGTGCCAAGCGCCCGACGATACATACGCGTGCGGCGTGGAGGAGCACAGATAGTGAAGGGACCCTGAAGAAGAAACGCGACTGACCTTCGGTGCTGGCCCCCCTTCCCCCACCTACGTAACCTACGACCTGGAGGGGCGCGTCCGGCTCGCAATCGGCCCTACTCGACACTGGCCTTAATCCTGGCCGTGGGACAGCCTACACCGAGGCGTGAGTTCTCTACCTCACACAGCTACGAGCGCCGCAATAGACGCCGGATCTTGCGTTTTGCAGCCATGGGGAAGCCGGACGGGCGACAGCCTAAACTAAACTTCGACACCCGAAAGTCGACCCGGTCCCAGTCGGAGCCTGATGAGGAACAACAAGATGCGCCGCCCCCTTCGACCGCGGATCTCAAGGACCTGTTACTGGCGATGCAATCCAGTCTAACCTCCATAGAATCCAAAATGGACTCCATGAACACCAGACTCGAGAGACTCACACATAGAGTGGAGAAACACGATGACCGCCTCGTAGAGGCGGAACGGCGAATCTCAGACTTGGAAGATACGACCAACGCTACTACTAGTCGCACCCTTGAGATGGAGAGAGTCTTGAAAGTGATAGCAGCCAAAAATGAAGATTTGGAATCTCGCTCAAGGAGAAATAACCTACGGATCCTGGGAATAGCGGAATCCACGGCCACCGGAAAGATGGAAGAGTATGTAGAAAGACTCCTCATTGCACTCTTCGGGAGGGACGCCTTTTCACAACTACTAGTTGTAGAGCGCGCACATCGGTCCTTGGCGAACCGCCCAGCCCCAGGCACTCCCCCCAGGCCAATCATCGCCAGAATGCTCAATTACCGCGATAGAGACACTGCCCTCCGGCTTTCCAGAGAAAAAGGACAGCTACACTATGACGGCACGGAAGTATCCATATATCCCGATTTCACCATGGCTGTCCAGGACCAACGACGTAAATTCTTACAGGTAAAGAAAAAATTGCAGCAGCTCAATATGCCCTACGCCATGTTGTTTCCTGCCCGTCTTAGGGTAACACAACAGGGCAAACAGCATTTTTTCGTAAACCCGCAGCACGCCCAAGACTTTCTCAAAACACTGCCCAAAACACCTGCAGGACACCAATCCCCGGCGCATCGACCTGCAGACAATGGTCATACGTCGGATATCGAATGACATACATGAGATGCAGACTCCAACCATTCATGCCAGATGATCTGATTACTCTACATGGGTACCTCCCCCCCTACAGTGTGGGGAGTGGGGACACTTATCCAAGATATGGTCATCCCTGCGGACCTGCTCTTCTACTAACGGCGGGATGCCACCTAAATACTGCTACCCGAGCACCCTCGCTTCGGTGAGGAGAACTTGATCGCCCTCTGACGACCACCCTACAGGTGAACCCTAAACACTTCATACAGTAAATGGTTGAATGTTTGGCCTTCACTCCCCCTGTTGGGGAGTCGGTAATAGGCCTTTTGTTGGTGGGAGGGGGGTGGGACGGGGCACGGCGAGATTGGGTCACTGCTGTGGGAGGGAGGGGGGGACGGGAAATGTTAGGTTTTTATATATATAAAGCTTCACTGTTTCGCTTCACACGGCTCTGCTCACACAGTAAACCAGAGATGTACACCACACGATTCTCCACCACGTAGTACGCACGCCATAAATGGGGACACAATCCGGACCTTTACACTATAACTTCTTAACCTGGAACATCAGGGGACTGGGGAACCCGAGAAAACGTCGACACATACTCGCTTACTTGGAACGACATAATATCCACTGTGCCATGCTTCAAGAAACTCACCTGGCTCCCACCCCACCTCCTACCTTCGCGGCCAGATGGGCCACCAGTACCTGCTTTTCCTCCTACTACTCCTATGCCCGAGGGACCCTCATATTGGTGAAACGCTCACTCCCCTACACCCCTATTGGCTCCTATGGAGACCCACAAGGTAGATACAGCATCCTGTGGGGGAGACTGGCTGCACAATCCATTACACTGGTCTCCTGCTATGGACCCAACAATGATGACCCGGAATTTTTCCGCATCCTCTGGGGCAAAATTATGGACATCGGCTCCACACACATGATATGGGGGGGTGATCTTAACGTGACTGTCAACCCGGCCCTAGACAGATCCCACCCACAGACCAGACACTACACTGCAGCGCAAGCAACCCTCCGTGGCATCATAGAGGATAATAGCCTCACAGATGCCTGGCGTACAATTCACCCGCAAACTCGGGAAGGGACGTGCTACTCTACTGCCCATTCCTCCTGGTCACGCATAGACACTTGGCTCCTGGATAGGGGGTTGGCAGCTTGGCTGACACACGCGTCCCATCTCCCCCGCACATATTCGGACCACTCGCCGGTCCTCCTTTCTCTTACACCTCCCCAGGCTGACCCGCCTTATATCTCCTGGCGACTCAACCCTCAGTCGCTACTAGACCCCGTGTTTAAAAATGAACTCGAACAAGAAATAACGGATATCTTCCCTCGCAACGATAACTCAGTTACACAGTACTCGACAGTGTGGGAGGCCTTTAAGGTCACTATACGGGGCATATGCATAGCTAAGAGCAGTGGGATATTAAAAGACATCCGCAACACCTTGAAAAAAATAGAACACAATCTCAAACAAACGGAGCTAGCCCTGGAGGCTGCACCCATTCCTGAACAGAAGGCGCGTCTCCGCGAACTCCTGACTGAGTATCAAGAAACAGCGGAAAGGGAATGTAGATTCAGGGGGAAGTATTATCAGGCGCGACGATACGGAGAGGGAGAGAGACCGGGGAAGGCGCTGGCCTCAGTGATTCGCCCCCCCCGATTTGCCAATACAGTGCTGGAGATAGAGGACGACAATGGCCAGATACATAGAGACAACTCGGAGATAGCGAATACATTTTACAAATTCTATAAACACTTGTATAAAACGCACAGAAAACAAACGGTAGATTTCGCCCCATTCTTTGAGGATACCGCCATAGCCTGGCTGGGGGACGGTCAGAGAGAATCCCTCCTTGCGCATCACGAAGATGACGAGATAATTACGGCAAACATGCAACTGCAATCAGGCAGAGCCCCGGGGCCAGACGGCCTCCCGGCCGAATTCTATAAAACATTCCGACACCTTCTCATTCCTATCCTGCGACATGTGCTTGAGGAAGCACGCGAGACGGGCATTCTCCCAAGATCAATGCGGGAAGCGCTCATCATATCCCTGCCCAAACCAGGAAAACCGACTTCGCAGGTGGACTCATATCGGCCATTGTCCCTCATCAATGTGGACGCCAAAGTTTTGGCAAAGTTAATTGCTAACCGTATAAGCCCCCTCATGCCTGCCCTTGTCCTCCCAGATCAATCGGGGTTTGTGCCAACTAGGAGCACCTCCCACAATCTGCGTACCCTGTTCGCGATCCTCCATGATATAGACCCGGATATTAACGCTGCTGCTATCTTCCTAGACGCTACAAAAGCGTTTGATTCCCTGGAGTGGGATTATCTCGCCTTTGTTTTACAGCGCATGGGCTTCCCCCTCCCATTCCTCGCCTGGATAAACCTATTATATACAGATCTACACGCCACAGTGCTGCTTAATGGCAAACGCACACCTGCCTTCACTATAGCCAGGGGTACCAGACAGGGATGCCCTCTGTCCCCCCTTTTATTCGCCTTAGCGGTTGAACCACTGGCCGCCAAAATACGTCAACACTTTCGGGAATATGCTATTGTATATCTGCAGCGTCAAATTTTGATCTCTCTATACGCCGATGATGTCACCCTCTACTTGCGGAATCCGGCGGAAAGTCTAAATCCCATCCTCCGACTGTTCATCCTCTTTGGACGGCTATCCGGCATAAATATCAACTGGGGAAAGTCCCAAATCTACCCCCTCACCGAATCCTCCCCCAGGTTTATACCAGAATACCCCCTTAAATGGTGCGACAACACGCTTACTTACCTTGGCATAGTAATATCCCGCAACCGAGAAGAACTTATGAAAGCCAACTATGGTCGCGTACTAACCTCGCTGACGGACAAAATCACACGATGGATTGCGATACCACTGTCAATAGCGGGCAGAGCTGCCCTTATTAAGATGGTAATACTGCCTAAACTATTATACTTATTCGTGAACATACCATATGCCCCCAGCCGCCACTTTTTCTCGGCTATCAAAAGCCAACTCATTAGGCTCACCTGGGGAGGCAAGCAGGCCCGACTACGCTGGGATGTCCTTACACGGCCCTTCAACGAGGGAGGGTTTGAAATACCAGATCTGGAGATATATTTCATCTGTGCCCAAGCCCACTTTGCCACATACTGGATACACCCACCCCCCTATATGCCGCATCTGGCAATTGAAGATGGGTACATGAACCCCATCCCCTGCACTGCATACCTGAGCACTCCCGCGGTCCCACGGCGGCTTGCCTCCACCACCACCGTTCAATGCACCACTAGCGCATGGCGCGACATAGCGAACATTACACGCACCACGCTGCTTTATTCCCCCCTTCTACCCCTGGCCAGCAGATACGACATTCCAGTAACGCAAGAGGGAGGATGCCGCAAACTCCTTCGTAGACTATCCATACGAACCTGGGGACAGTTATATAACAAGGCTAAATTTCTCACGAGTGAGGAATTTTTTGGCTCCAGACCCCCCTCCCCTCTGGAGAGATTTTATTATGTCAGATTACGACAAGATGTGAGGGCCCTCACACCCGACTTTCCGCTTGAGCCTCCCACTCTGTTCCCCCTGCATGCCCTCTTGCAACAAACTGCCCCTTCTCATGTCATATCACTACTCTACCGCACTGTACAGAAAAATAGAGTCTACGACCCCCCTCTGGCCAAAGCTAAATGGGAAGCGGAACTGGGACACCCACTGACAGAGGACCAATGGACCTTCTGCTGCAGACAGACGGGAGAAATCTCGGCTAACAGCAAATTCCGTATCCTCCATTATAAATTTGTCCACCGCCTCTATTATACACCAACTCGCTTACACCGTCTGGGTCTCCGAGATAACGATAGATGTGATAGATGTGGCGGTGCGGCGGCCGGGTTCCTACACCTCGCCTGGGACTGCCCCCCGTTCGCCAGTACTGGAGAGAAGTCTTCATAGCACTGGACCAAATGACGGGGCTACATATTTCAGACGACCCCCTGACTGCAATCCTAGGATACACTGCACCTATAGCTGCTAAAATACGAAAATACACTTCCCTTGCACTCCTCCTCGCAAAGAGGCGAGTGGCCTGCAGATGGGGGAGAGGGAGGGCGCCGAAATTCAAGGTCTGGTTGCAAGACCTCATCTACTGCCAAGAACAATTACACCTCTATGCGGAACTTCTACCCCCCTCCTCCCGACCACGGGACATATGGGCACCCCTACAGATATATCTGTTAGAACACACTGACGACGCAGACACCACTGACCCCCCCCCCCGCCCCCCACCCCGGCGCCATGAGAGAGGAGGGACCACGACCATGTCGGACATCACACACCCCCAGGATAGATAACGGGCCACTCTGGAACACAATCTTTCTGTCCCCCTTACTCGGTACAGCATACTCACTACATTTTTGGGTCTACACATGCAACAGATGAGCAGTGCGAAGACGTTTTCTTGTTGTTTTTTTAGTTTTATAAAATTGTTGCTTGAATCAGACGCACACAGGGAAATCCCTGATCGCTGGTAGCACCACATTCCCTCAGACGCGGCCGGCTCGAAGTGGTTGTAGGCGACATGCTGTGTTATTCTCCAACCATCAACGACACATGGGTGCGTGCTGCCGTGTTGTGCCGGCCCACTTGGGGATGTAGGCATTCTATTGTGTAACCTATTCAACTACCAATAAAGGTTCAGTTGGGACCTGTCCCCTTTTTTAAATATCAGGACTAGTAGAGCAGTCTTCCAGGAGTCAGGAATAGAGCCCTGAGTTACCGCTCTAAATACATTTGTTAACAAAGGGGCCCACAAAAGCGTATTAGACTTAAAAATTTCTGCGGGGACACCATCTGGCCCTGTCGTCTTACCAGGGAATCATTTATTGATGGCTGTATTGACCTCATCGATATTAATTGGATTTTGGAGATCACTAAGAGCGGATTGTGGCCGAAGAACAAGTTATCCCCTGTGGTGGTAATATGTCCCCCGGAGAGAAGCTTGTGGTATAGTGAGACACCCAGGCATCTACTTCAATGATAGTATCTCTGTTTGGGGCATCTGCTTCCTTGAAGAAAGGCCTATTAATCACTTCCCAAAATGTGGAACTATCTTACAGTTCCCCGGCCATTTGCAGATCATCCCAGGCTTTTGACCCGATTTCCCTTTTTCTTTCCTCAAGGGCCTTTTTATGTGCCTTTCTAACATCTCGTGCTACCTATGGGCGGCTCTTCAATGAGACCACTAGTTTCTTATGGGCTGCAGAGCAGCATGCATTGAACCAGTGGCATGGCAACAGCCCTCTGGGGGCAAGTGTAAGTGGGAGGTTTTTTGAGACAGACCTACAGACATTTACGAAAGCAGTTTGGATCACCCCAGATAGTCAGTTAACCAAGTCATGATGGCAGCTGTGGAATCTTTTATCATAGTTTGAATAAATGGAACTGGGGCAACCTTGTTCCACTTAAGTTTTAAGCCCATATTCCACGAAATTTCCAGATTATCTGCTATTTTGGACTTTGGCATTTGGATAAAAGAATCCAAAGTAATGTAAAGAGGGTTATGGTCGCTTATGCAGCTGCCAAGGAGCTCAAATCCGGTCAGGTAGAGAAATAATTCAGAGGATAGGAGGATGTGGTCTATGGTGCTGCTTGCATAATTCCCTATAAAAAGTAAGGATTGTGGGATTACTGGGGTTACAGGCGTCACTCAAAAAGACGAAATCGTACTTCATTAACAATTCATTGAGTGCATCCCCGTAAACAGAATGCGTGAAGTGGGTTACATTATCCATGGGTGTGGAATTTAATAAAATATCTACTTGTCCACGGGACAGGTTGCTTCATAAATCTCCTTATTCTGTAACAAAATCCACTTGTACCTTTGGTGCCATGTAGTGCGGCGGAAAATTATGTCAGCAATCTCCTTATAGAAGAGCTCTGATAATAGCCTCTCTGACTATGCCAGAAATCATACCATAGTAGGGTTTGAATAGTAGCAATTCACTTAATTTTCCACCTTTCTGCAGACTGTAGCTGGAGGTAGCAGCAAGCATAGTTCCCCATGGTCGGAATGCCCTTTTGAGTCTGTGCAAACCTACTAGCATGTTTTAGGGGTTTTCATAAGCTTGTCTCTAATATTTGACCAGACAGAGAAAGGCTGGAAATTTACTCCTGACAAGGGCAGAAGTAAACCTTCTTCCAGGGTTGGGGAAAAAAAGTGGTTGGTGGGAAAGTGAACTTGTTACTTCTCAACAGATTGTCGCAGGAGCAAATCTACACATGCATATTTGCTCGTGCTAAAATGCAGTTCACAAATATTTTCTAGGAGTATGATTTCCTAACCTACTCCTGAAAATTCTTGTGTATTCATGAGAGCCGTAAATCTGCACTAATGCAAGGACATAATCCATGGCTGCACTTTTGTGACTTTCTTCAAGAATTGGGCCCCTAATTAGGTCTGGCGTTAACCAAGACCTGTTGTTTTTAATACAATTCTGTCTCTCCCTCTCTTTCTACTGGCTGGCTTCACTGTGAGTGGCAGCATTCTGCTCTTTCACAAGGAGCATATCAGCACGCAAAGCAGTTTTGTTCAGTGCCGGGAACTACTGTGGCAATGTGTGGTTTTTTTAGACCAAAAATATTTTGCTTTTGCCAATGTTCGTTATAATGATGAGGCCCCAGCAGCTCCCACAACAATAAAGTGATACAAAAACCATGTTAAAACAAGACACGCATTCACAAAACCAAAAGGCTGACCATAAATGTCCTACTTATTGGCTTTTCCAATGCTTGTTTATTGTCCTGTTTCCTATAATATTATTGAAACTGGTTACACTGATTTTCTATTGTAAGTATTTTTTGAGAAATACTAGCATGCATCAATGCATTTTACTAAATGATGCTTCAAAGAAATGGTACCTAAAATTGTACAGTAGTTTAGCAAAACATTTTGTTTCAAGTTGCATTTTTTTATGAACATTTTATTCTGAAAGCAAAGAATCATCAATCTTGCTTTTGCATATATTTGCATCTAATCAGAGAGCATCCTGGAAACATTACACGTAGTCTCATATTATTAAACTTTGCAAACGTGCATACACATTTTTATACTGGAACCGCTGTCAGCAGTGCAGTCTGAACTTACATTTCCTTAGAGCGCTCAACCTAATAATAAAGGCTTTCTATTAATGAACCATAAATACAAGTTCAAACAGCATTAACTTATGGACACAACTATTACCTTAACTGCAGACAATGCCCTTCCCTGGTCTCTAATGTGGTACTGTAATCTGGCAACCAAAGAGTTTGTGCTGCAGGGGGTTAGGTCTACTTGTCCCAAGGACAAAATAAACATGGGAGTCGGCTATAGGAATTCCACACCCCTGATTATCATTTCGTTCATTGCACAAATCACAAACACGTGCATCGGACAACTTGCAGGTGTTAATATTGAAATCCCCAACCCAAATAATATGAGCTGAGTCTTTGGTTTCTTTGTTGTAGTCTGCAAGGAGATCAGCCAGTTGGTAACCAATGTCCCTGGTCGAATGATTAAAGATATTCTAATAAAAGTTAATTAACAGGATGTAAAAATCAGCGGAGCATGATAGAAGGGAGACCAAAAAATAAGGGGGGGACCAACATTGCCATACTTTTAAGTCTGTGACTTTTACAGAAAAGAAATTGGCAAGGCCTCCTCGTGCTCTACCTGCCTCAGATGGAATTGCAGGTTTAAAGAAAGCATAAAAAACCCATAAATATGGAAACCTGTTAGCCAAGTTTCTTGACAGCATACAATTTCATATTGATTTATTAGTCTTATTTAATCCGGGGTTTAAATTTTTGTGTGAGTCCCCACAATATTCCAAGAGACAATATTAAGAGTGTTTTCTGTGTGTGTATGAAAATGAGTTACCGGTTAGCCTTCATCAGGCTGGGACTGGCCATGAACGCAGGGCTATGATCATGTTAATACGTTTGGCAAACACACATCTTGCTGTGATCTGGAGTGTGTCAAAGATTCTGAATCAAACACAAAGAGTCTGTTTCTTCAAGTGCGGGTGCCACTTTTAAATGGCGTCAATCGATGTCTTCTAATGTGGCCAGTGCTTCTAAAGCATTTCTCGTGGGGATGTTATACCTAGGCCTAATTATGAGGGGACAGGCAATTGACTCAGCATTGTAGGCCCGGCGCAGTCTTGATGATTGGCAGAAATAGCCCAGGGATACAACCTGAATACAACCTCATGGCTGAAATTGGTTTTCAAAGAAGTGCAGAAGTGACTTTACCACCATTGGTGTTCTGACGTTTACTATCAGGCAGTCATCCTTGGACTCTTTTTTGCCATTTCCCAGCAATGGGGTTCTTCTAATCATCAATATTTCGGACGATAAATCTGGCCTCCAGCCAGCCTTGCTTTTGAGCCAAAAGGTTACTTTGTTCTTTAGCTTTTGGAAGTCCTCATGGTTCATGATCAATGCAGTTGGATTTATTTTTTAAACCAGGACGTAAGGGGTGCATTCGGGTGGGAGTTGGGGGAAAGAGTAGAAAGTATCACCAGCTTTTGATAACTCACTGCAAAGGCCATTTTGGCCCAGACCTAGGTCTCTGCATCTTACTTGCTGCACAGTTGCTACGTGATTTACCCTTGAAGTCCTCGAAGAGGTGCTCAGGGTGGTTGATTTAGCAGATCTTTGTCCAGCTTGCTTCGTAGCGTGGCCAGTTTCAACCGCAGAAGGAGGCGACCCTGATCGAGTGGCCTGAATATCGGGAACAGAAAGCGCGGAGGCTCGAGTTCAGATCGCAACCCTTTATGTTGAGTTGGAGGGCAAGAGAGGACCAGGTTACTTAATTTAACTTCAATTTCCTCCAGCCGGGCTTAGGTAGAATCAAGCTTGGTGGATATAAGTTCTGTTATAAAAGATTTAGTCACTAATCAAGGTGTTTTGGCCCCTTATTTCAGTGTCTTCTACTAGGTGTTCTTTTCCCTGTGAATGAGACTGGGATGCTGTGCGAGGTCTTTTAGACCTTGAGCTAGCTGTAATGCCTTTTCTTTTCACTGGCTTGCTCCTGCTTATATTTGGTGTCTCCCTTGGGGATGGAGGAGATGATAAGTCATTTACCTGTACGACCGCTGGTGGTCTGCATCAATAAGGGTCATCAAGGGGCAAGCCGTTATGTGTGGTCTTGCGATCCAGCATGACCAGTGGTGCCAATGTCGGGCTAAGATGAATGTTTGCCAGTGAGGAGAGTGATAAGCGGCGCTCTGCCAACTCAATCTCTTTCGCGATGACCCCGGCTGCTCGTTTTAAGAACCCATCCAGCGTGGTCCCTGTGCTGCTTGGAGGAGCCACTGAAGCCTTAAGTTCCCCCATAGTGGCTGGGGAGGTTAGGTCAAATAAAAGCAGGTAACTCCACACTCAGTGGCTTTAATGAATCAAAGAAATCAGAGGAAGTTGAGAGGATCTACTTATGCCCAGCATATATATAAAGCACCATTTCTTTGGGCTAAGACCAAGAGGGTGGCCCTGCCCTGCCTCCTCCTGTCGCTGACGGGCACACGACGGACCTGCCCTTACTCATTTGAGCCTACTCTAGATTCCTAAAGACTCGCCAGGATTTGAAGAAAGTAAAATGTTTATCAATCTGGAATGTATCTGGAAGTGTACTGGATTAGAGAGAATGTTTATCTTGGTGTTAAGAACTTTTTGACGAAAGGAGTTTGGGAATGATGCATAGTATTCACCAACTAGGAATTCCAGTACTAGAGTGTTGAGAGTGAAGCAGTAAGCTGGGAGAATAAAACATCTTTTTAAAAAACTCTAGCCTTCAATCATTCCACTGTGCTGAGCCAAGGCTGTGATAGTCTCAGCCTTTTCCCTAAGGGCGAGACCTTCACCCATAGCAACTGCCCCTCCAGGTGTGAGCTTGAAGTGCCTGCTACTTCCCCTTCTTAAGCATCCCCCTAGGCAATGCAGATCTTCTCTAGTAATTGAACAGAATTATGTGCCATTGTACAACCAACACCTAAGTTTATCAGATGACTCTCTTTCTCTAAGGCATTATGGTTACAATAAGGGGTTTAAGTCACTGCACCTCCTAAGTGTCTGTCACTGTTAGTGTAGTATCTGCACCTTTGGCTGTACACTGTATCTTTAATGTTCAACAAATGTGTGGCACCACTCGAGTGTGTCTACATGCTTGATCTCCATGGAGCAGCAGCACTAGAATCTGCCACTGCCCAGCTGTCTCATGCAATGTCCTATGGAGGAGCGGTTGTGCGCAGAAGCATGCATACAAGCCAAAACAAGAGGGGATGTGAAGGCACAGGTAAACATGCCTCAGTAGCTCATGCCAGCAGGAGGGAGGTAAATCTCCTTTGTTGGATCTGCCATGGACAATATCTAAAGCCCACCACCTAAAAAATTAAGATCCCATCCGGATTCTTGTTGAGTTAAAACCACCAATTGCAGTTGCAACTTTCTTCAGCACTAAGCCTTCACAGGTGCTTCTTTTTCTGGGGATGAAACCACAGAAGGTGTCACAGGCACTTCCTCATAGAATATGTCTTACGCATTCAGCGCTGTCATCTCTAGCCAACTTTCACCGTCCTCTTAGGATCAATCAGCAGGAGATTAAAGTGTCATCACAGAAGCACGGATTCAGGAGAGCAACACACTGTAAGGCAGCAAGGAACTCAATGACTGGTCCTTCCATGGGCTACACTGAGCCAGTATCCAGTTCTTCCTGCCCAGCTCCTTAAGGCCATCCTCTTCTGGGCAGCCTCTCCTCTGTTTCACACACAACAGAAAAGGGGAAGGAGGACAAAACCTACCTCGACCTCCTTTATTGTAGACTTATCACACACTAAGAAGTAGGAAAATCTAAATGTCGCTTTTTTGAAGAGGTTAAATGGCAAAACACAAATGTTGGAAATAACTGCCCTTACCCACAAAGATTTGTGGCATGCTTCATCATAGGGCTGCTAAACACACCTCTGCGCAAGCCAACGTCAGAGGTCGAGCAATAGGGTGAGGGAGACAATACAAACATACAGAAGAATAGGGATCAAAAGAAAAGTGGAGAAATACAATGTTAAAACTAACTCCAGGATCTCCAAATGCCTATTTTATTAGCGGACTCCCAGGTTAGGGTTAAAAAAGTTTAAATAAACCGGTGGTTGGTGGTATGTTGGTCAGTTATGGACCTTCTACCCCTCCACCCTGCAAGACTGTCGACATGTTTCAGCCGGATATTGCGTCTTCCCCGGCTTTCTTCAGGACTAAATAGATCCTTATGTTACTCCCCCTATCTCCTACCTGAAGGAGTAGATCGGAGTTCTAGCCTGTGTCAATACGCAGGTCGTGTCGATCTCGTAATCACATTTAGAGAGGAACATAAATCTGTAAGGAAAAGAATAAATTTACACGTGAACAAGAGACACAAGTGAATCCTGTATGTGCATGATAGTGAAAAGAAGAAAGAAGAAGGAAACAAAAGGTTTTGTCCCTCTTTACTCATTTGGTGCGACACGGTAGATCAAACAGTCATATTTAGAAAATACCGTATAAAAGGACCATTTTTCCTAAGTGAGCATGTACCCATCACTCTACATCATGTTAAAAACGGGGAAATCATTACTCGGGTCACTTTATGGGCGTACTCTCGGTAATTCCTACCGAGTTTAACCGGAATTCGTGTTCGAACTGGCGGGGGAGCGAGGACGGCTCCCTATAGTCACACACTATAATTGCAGATAAAAAAAACAAAGCATAGGTTGTTAAATAAAAGCTCGATCCATTCGCACTACTGATCGTGCTCAATGCTTTGTCAGCCATGTCCGTTGTTGTATTCACACATACACCCCCACTCAATATTGTGCCTCATCATGCCATACTGTATATCGTGTTTAGTGGCCTCAATAGTGGAGAGGAGGAAAACGGGTATACCGTGATCTCAGATAATCGTGCATTCAAAATCCTCCCGTGCCCCCGCTTACTTCGTCAAGGTGAGCCCGTCTCTGGAGCTGTGTCCCTCCCGGCGCCGCGCAGGTATTCTGGGCACCCATCGTTACCCGCTCCATATGTCCGGCACTTCCCGTCACGTGTTCGCGAAAGTGCTTGACGTGACCGGGACGTGCTTGGAGGAAGGCTAGAGTGCTCACCCTCACCACCATCTTGGAGTGGTGTATTACCTAATGCTAATGAATGACTTGTCTTTGTTTTCTTCGTGATTCACGAATATCCTGACAAATCGCTACGTTCACCGCCTCCGCTTATGCCTCTATGGAGCATAGAATACTGTTCTATTGTGGGGCAACTGCTGCTAGCTCCTAGTATGAATGGAGCCAGGGTGATATGTATTCTTCTAAAAGAAAAAAGGAAAACGTAGTAATAATGACAACATGTTCCTGCCACCGGAGACCTACACAATCAATAGGTACTTATTAAAGAGAAGGGTTAACCTCCTCAAGTTCTCGTTGATATCATCGTTGGGAGGCAGCACACTTTGTGCCCAACAGTCCATACAGCAGGACACTTATACAGGGGGCAACTATTCCCAGACGGTCATCAGGGTGAGTACTGACCTGGGGTGTTAATTACATTCTGTTAAGAGTGTTCCAGGGAATGTCGTCATTCAGGCCGATTTCATGGCTACGTACCCTGTAAATCCATTTCTGTTCCCTCAGAAATAAGATTCTGTCTGGATTTCGGTTTCTGGGGGGGGATGTATAGCTTATCTAGTACAGTCCAAAAGAGGTCATTGGCTGAATGTTTTTTCTCTGCATAGTGTGTGGTAAAGCGTGTTATAGTTTTTTGACACCTAATGGTAGACCTGTGTTCCATGATTCTGATTTTCACTTTGCAGGTTGTCATACCAATGTAAACTAAGCCACACGGGCACCTGATCATATAGATTACATTATTAGAGTTGCAGTTCTTATGCCTACGCTGCTCGCAGGGATAGACAAGCCCTATGTCAATGCTCTTGGGGTTTTCAGTAAGTGTACACATGTCACATGATCCGCACTTAGTGTGTCCAGTAACTGGGGGAAGGTCCCATAAATTTACTTGGTCTCTCTGTATGTTTGGCCTGTGTCTTGTGTGCACCAGGTGGTCCCTTATGTTCTGACTTCTCTTGAAGGAAAACAGCAGTTTATTGAGGTTCAGGCCATTCGAGTTAAGGATCCTCCAGTTGCGCATTATGATGCGTTTGATGTTATTTGAAGCGGTGTTGAAAGTCGTAACACAACTGGCACCGTTCTTTTGTGGTTTGTCAACTGTTTCCAGGAGGGCCTCCCTATTGCAGTTAATTGCCCTCTTCTGTGCTCTTTGGATGATTCTCCGTGGGTATCTCCTGTTTAGTAGTTTTCCTGCCAGTGTCTTCAACTCCTCTTTGAAGTCACCTGTCTCCGAACAGTTTCTGCGGAGGCGGAGGAACTGACCCACTGGGAGGTTTTCTCTTAAAGATTTCGGGTGGAAACTAACAAATAAGAGGAGCCCATTCCTGTCGGTGGGTTTGTGGAAAACCCGTGTCTGGAGTTTGCCATCCTTCAGGATAATTTCCAGGTCCAAGAGAGGGAGGCATTCCTTTGTCACTGTGGATGTAAAATGTAGGAGAGGGTTCTGGCTGTTGAGCCAATGCAGAAAATCGGTGATGGATAAATCATCTCCCACCCAGATCAGCAGCACGTCATCAATGAACCGTCTCCACAATTTGATGTTGTTACTCCAGGGGCTGGCAGGATCAAAGATGAATTTCTCTTCAAAGGATGCCACATAAAGTCCTGCCAAACTAGGAGCAAAGCCACTACCCTTAGATGTGCCATGGGTTTGTAGGTAGTAAGTGCCTTGAAATTCAAAAAAAATTCTGGTCAAAGCAGTCTCAGCAAGATGTAAGATGGATGATCTTGGAGTGCAATATGACCAATTCATCACCGATTTTCTGCATTGGCTCAACAGCCAGTACCCACTCCTACATTTTAAATCCACAGTGACGAAGGAATGCCTCCCTTTCTTGGCCCTGGAAATTATCCCGAAGGATGGCAAACTCCAGACACGGGTTTTCCACAAACCCACCGACAGGAATGGGCTCCTCTTATTTGATAGTTTCCACCCGAAATCTTTAAGAGAAAACCTCCCAGTGGGTCAGTTCCTCTGCCGAAACTGTTCGGAGACAGGTGACTTCAAAGAGGAGTCGAAGACACTGGCAAGAAAAATACTAAACAGGAGATACCCACGGAGAATCATCCAAAGAGCACAGAAGAGGGCACTTAACTGCAATAGGGAGGCCCTCCTGGAAACAGTTGACAAACCACAAAAGAATAGTGCCATTTGTGTTACGACTTTCAACACCGCTTCTAATAACATCAAACGCATCATAATGCGCAACTGGAGGATCCTTAACTCGAATGGCCTGAACCTCGATAAACCGCTCTTTTCCTTCAAGAGAAGTCAGAACATAAGGGACCGCCTGGTGCACACAAGACCCAGGCCAAACATACAGAGAGACCAAGTAAATTTATGGGACCTTCCCCCAGTTACTGGACACACAAAGTGCGGATCATGTGACATGTGTAAACTTACTGAAAGCACCGAGAGCATTGACATAGGGCTTGCCTATCCCTGGGAGAAGCGTAGGCATACGAACTGCAACTCTAATAATGTAATCTATATGATCAGTTGCCTGTGTGGCTTAGTTTACATTGGTTTGACAACCCGCAAAGTGAAAATCAGAATCATGGAACATCTTCCATTAGGTGTCAAAAAACTATAACATGCTTTACCACACACTATGCAGAGAAAAAACATTCAGCCAATGACCTTTTTTGGATGTCTAGATAAGCCATACATCCCCCCCAGAAACCGAAATCCTGACAGAATCTTATTTTTGAGGGAACAGAAATTGATTTACAGGGTACGTAGCCATGAAATCGGCCTGAATGACGACATTCCCTGGAACACTCTTATCAGAATGTAATTAACACCCCAGGTCGGTACTCACCCTGACGACCGTCTGGGAATAGTTGCCCCCTGTACAAGTGTCATGCTGTATGGACTGTTGGGCACAAAGTGTGCTGCCTCCCAACGATGATAACAACGAGAACTTGAGGAGGTTAACCCTTCTCTTTAATAAGTACCTATTGATTGTGTAGGTCTCCAGTGGCAGGAACATGTTGTCATTATTACTACGTTTTCCTTTTTTCTTTTAGAAGAATAGATATCGCCATGGCTCCATTCATACTAGGAGCTAGCAGTAGTTGCCCCACAATAGAACAGTATTCTATGATCCATAGCGGCATAAGCGGAGGCGGTTAACGTGACGATTTGTCAGGATATTTGTGAATCACGAAGAAAACAAAGACAGGTCATTCATTAGCATTAGGTAATACATCACTCCAAGATGGTGGAGAGGGTGAGCACTCTAGCCTTCCTCCAAGCATGTCCCGGTCACGTCAAGCATGTTCGCGATCACGTGACGGGAAGTGCCGGACATATGGAGCGGGTAACGATGGGTGCCCAGAGTACCTGCGCGGCGCCCGGAGGGACACAGCTCCAGAGACGGGCTCACCTTGACGAAGTAAGCGGGGGCACGGGAGGATTTTGAATGCACGATTATCTGAGATCACGGTATACCCGTTTTCCTCCTCTCCACTATTGAGGCCACTAAACACAATATATAGTATGGCATACCGAGGCACAATATTGAGTGGGGGTGTATGTGTGAATACAACAATGGACATGGCTGACATAGCATTGAGCACGATCAGTAGTGCGCACTGATCGAGCTTTTATTTAACAACCTATGCATTGTTTTTTTATCTGCAATTATAGTGTGTGACTACAGGGAGCCGTCCTCGCTCCCCCGCCAGTTTGAACACGAATTCCAGTTAAACTCGGTAAGAAATACCGAGAGTACGCCCATAAAGTGACCCGAGCAATGATTTCCCCGTTTTTAACATGATGTAGAGTGATGGACACACGCTCACTTAGGACAAATGTTCCTTTTATACGGTATTTTCTAAATATGACTGTTTGAACTACCGTGTCGCACCAAATGAGTAAAGAGGGACAAAACCTTTTGTTTCTTTCTTCTTTTCACTATCATGTACACACAGGATTCACTTGTGTCTCTTGTTCACGTGTAAATTTATTCTTTTCCTTACAGATTTATGTTCCTCTCTAAATGTGGTTACGAGATCGACACGACCTGCATAGTGACACAGGCTAGAACTCCGATCTACTCCTTCAGGTATGAGATAGGGGGAGTAACAAAGGGATCTATTTAGTCCTGAAGAAAGCCGGGGAAGACACAATATCCGGCTGAAACATGTCGACAGTCTTGCAGGGTGGAGGGGTAGAAGGTCCATAACTGACCAACATACCACCAACCACCGGTTTATTTAAACCTTTTTAACCCTAACCTGGGAGTCCACTAATAAAATAGGCATTTGGAGATTCTGGAGTTAGTTTTAACGTTGTATTTCTGCACTTTTCTTTTGATCCCTATTCTTCTTTATGTTTGTATTGTCTCCCCCACCCTATTGCTCCACCTCTGACGTTGGCTTGCGCAGAGGTGTGTTTAGCAGCCCTATGATGAAGCATGCCAGAAATCTTTGTGGGTGAGGGCAGTTTTTTCCAACATTGGTGTTTTGCCATTTAATCTCTTCAAAAAAGCGACAATTTGATTTTCCAGCCTCTCCTCTGTACAGGAATACCTCCAAGTGCCCTTTGCCAGAAATAAGATAGCTCATTTCTTCAAGGTGATTGAAGACAGTTTCTCTTAGCAGAATGCACATCTTCGAGGCTCCGGTTCTTGAACCTGGCAATGGGGAGTTTGCAATCCATGACCCACAACCCAGGAGCTCAGATGTTTTTCTTGAAATCCACTCGTATGGGACCTCTGGCACAGAATCTGCGAGTTTCTGTTCCATATTTACACTCAGTTTGAAGATAGAGATTGAGGATTCAATAGGCCGAGCTCTGGAGCTGCTTTCATGTGGTGTCTGTCTTTCTGCGTACTCTTCCAGACTGCTCAAGCCAAAGTCTTTGTAATGTAGGGTCAGTAGGAAGTAGGTTTGTGGTCAGGATCTCCCTTTCTGAAAGACCCAAAACAAAGATAAAAAGAGTGAGAGACTTCCTTCTAACCGATTGGGGGGGTAACACCTCTGTGGAACAATGGAGGCTATAAGCACTGCCCTTACACTGAAAACGTGTCCTTTATATCCTATTCTCAGCACCCTTGAGTCTGATCCACTTCACAGGTCTTCAGGAATACTTTGGAGGACTCCTGCAATTTACGCTGCTATCTGGCATGCTTCCTCTGACCTCCATCTTGTATGTCGACCTCTCACATTAGATGCAAAATGGATTCTTGGGCTGTAACAGTTAAACATTACTCCATGCCCTTCAACTACACATACATAGCGTAAACATACATGTGGCATCCATGACACAAAAGGATGGAGCAAAGGACCCTGTTGTAGTGGACTGATACATCATTATAAACATGATAGTTTAGTAGGCAAAATTTCTGGTTCAGACAAGAAGTAAAAAGCCCTGTCCTGCAGGTATAATCAGTTGCTGCTATCACCGCCTGGCCTCTACTGAGCAGTCAGTGGATGGTAGCCGCAATAAGAAACTGAGCAGTGCACATGCTTTGCCCCTCCACACCAGTGCACCGGCTGTTTGTCTGAATTCATTTACATGCAGGCCATTAGCGTACATGTGTGATTGTTGAGTGTGCTGAGGACAATAATATCTAGAGACTTGTTATAGGGAAATCAGGGCAGGGTGCACACTGTCCAGAGTGCTGCAGGAGATGTTTTACCCTAGTAGTCTATTTCTGATCTTTCCTTGAGCTGGACAAGATCTCCATCAAAGTAACAAAATGGACTATGATAAAATGTGATGCCTCCACATTTTCCCATTTATCAGCACTAGAATTTCTGTTGCTTCCTTACAATTCCAATATCAATCACCTCCTGCAAGTTCATGTACCAATCTTTTGTTCCATGCACCCCCTATAATCCTGCCCAACCCACAGTTTTTCTAAGTCCACAAACCTCTTTAATAGAGCTCAACCTGTGAACTCTTACGACTCTGCACAGCCCCCTTAACATCATGCTAATTCCATTCCACTTGTCCACACAGCATCTCCGCTTTGCCCGGTGTAACTTTACCCACCACAATGGAACTCAACACAGCACACTAGAATTCCACTAGTGACACACCTACACCCATGTATTGTGATTTCAGTTAACCCCTTAACAGACACCTACAATCTCATACAATTACCTTTGCAATTCAAAGCTGCTCCTTTGTGATTCCACCCACAGAATGGCTATTCTACCCAGCCTCTGACTCAACTCACTACAATTCCTCAGAGCTCCTTTATATTTCTAGTCAACATTCCTTGCAACTGTGTATAAGGCAGCTTTCTATAAACACCACACAGCAACCATGTAAGCCCAGTAGCCATAAGGTTTCCCCCATCCTGCATGAAAATGCACACACATTTTTTTAACAACTTAATGCACCGACGCCGACAAATTCAACATTTGGATTCGAACGGCACAGACTCCCACGCACTCATCAAACAGAGAAGAACCAACAAGCAAACCCCCAGATGGTAGACAGAGGAACTTTGGGACACCAAGAGACAATGCAAATAGCTAGAGAGAAAGTGGAGAGCCAGCCGCAAAGCCACCAACAGAACCACCTTCAAAACTGCATTCAGACAACGACACCAGCAACTAAGACACCAAGAAAAGCGCACTAGTGGAAAGCATCAAACAGCAGCAAAAAAACACTTCTCGATCATCAAAGATTTCACCACACCTATGGCTTCCGCCAATTGCATCACTCCCTCTCAAGAACTGTGTGACGACCTATCCAACTTCTTCAACAGTAAAATTGCTAACATCTACTGCAACTTCGCACACCAAACAGACCCCAGCGAATCTTTGCCAACCTGCCCATCACTAATCAAGACAACCACCTGACCGAATGGAAACAGACACAATCATGCAGACAGTCCACTCTGGTGTCCTAACAGAACCATACCCCCACCACATTTATAAGCTTGGTGCACAGTCCTCACCCACATCCTGAACTTCTTCGTCATCTCTGCGCCTTTGCAGAAGCCTGAAAGCATGCAGCAGTCAACGCCCTCCTCAAGAAACCTTCAGCTGACCCACGCCTACTGGTCAACTACTGCCCGATTTCCCTGCTTCCACACCCAGCAAAAGGGATCGAGAAGGCCATCAACATACAACTCAATAGCCACCTTGAGGTCTACCACCTACTGGACAACACACAATTAGGTTTCAGAAAGAATCACAGCACAGAAATGGCACTCATTGCAGCCACTGACAACATCAGGACCATCCTAGGCCAAGGAAAAACAGCTGCCCCCATCCTGCTCGACCTCTCAGCGGCATTTGGCACAGTCTCCTACAACACACTTCTCAGAAGGCTCCATGAGTTTGGCATCAAAAGACCAACGCTCAAATGGATCTGATCCTTCCTCACGGGAAGAACCCAAAGAGATAGACTCATACCTTTCACACTGGAGGCCAAGAACCTAATATGCGTAGTCCCTCAAGGATCATCCCTCAACCCTACCCTGTTCAACTAACACATAGCCCTGCTCCTGAACATCATCAGATCTCAAGGCTTCACCATCATCTCCTACACAGATGACACCCAACTCATACTCTCCCTGACAGATAATACACCCAACCACCAAAACCAACATCAGGACCTCGGTAGCAGAATGGATGAGAACCAACTGCTTGAAACTCAACTACGACAAAACAGAAGTACTGGTCTTTGGAAACAGGAACTCCCTGTGGACATCACCTGGTGACCAACAGAACTAGGACCAGCACCTACACCCAGTGACCACGCTAGCACTCTGGGGCTCATCCTGGGCGACAAGCTCAACATGATGGCACAAGTCAACGCAGTGAGCTCTGCCTGCTTCCACATCCTGCGAATGCTGTGATAACTCAAATGGCTTCCACAGATCATCAGACGAACCACCATGCAAGCACTCTTCACAAGCAGACTATACTACGTCAACATACTGTATGTCGGCATTTCCAAGGAGCTCCTGAACAGACTTCAGACCATTCAGAACGACACCGCAAGACTGACGCTCAACCTTGCACGCCACACCCACATCTCACCTCACCTCAGGGAGCTTCACTAGTTCACCATTCACAGATGCAGCCAGTTCAAACTTCTCACGCACACCTACAAAGCCCTACACAACAATAGACCCGCATAACTCAACAGCTGCATACACTTTCACATTCCATCCAGACACGTACGCTCAGCCTCACTCACACTTGCGCACACACCCCCACTTTCACAAAAGCAGGGCAGGAGGTCCTCGTTCTCCTACATCACACCTAAACATGGAGCAACCTCCTACAATACATCAGAGCCTCCCCCTAGCTACTGGAGTAACACAGGAAGCTGAAGTCCCAGCTCTTCGAATAATGCTGCAGGACCACACTCCTCCTCACCCGCACAAGGGCCTGGATTCCCTCAAGGGTGATTAGCGCGCCCTACAAATTGACATAACGTAGCATAAAACTACAACACCATGTGATAGGAACCCACTATTAAAGGCCTACTGGTATTAATAAATGCATTTCACAATAATTATGCTAGGTCTACTGCCTTTGTCATAACTTTAAAAAAAAAATCAGACCTCTGGCATCGGACATAACTTTTCCCAGTGTAGTAATCAGACCTATAGGTTGACACCATTGCCAACTCTGGCATTCTCTTTTGAGCATAAGCCTTCCCACAAGGCAATCAGGCACACAGTCATAAAATTGCAAAGGTATACAAAAGGACAGCTATGCAAAATACTCCTAAGAGTGACTAATAAGAGCAGGTCTATGTCCACGGTTTGCTACGGGGGGTAGCCAACTACCAAAACGTTTGCCTACTTCATAAATATGTGACATTTCATGTAACAAAACCCTTCTCTGCTGACTTTCATACAGAGGGATAACAATTCCGTACTACTTAAGTGAACCAACGTGGGTAGAGTCTAAGCCCCTTTCTCTGTAGTATTCTGAATGGTCTTTTTTGTTGTTGATCACTTAAGTATTTGGTTTGCCTCATTCCTCTCGGACAGATCCCAAATGATCAAGATAGCGAACAGTCTTTCGTCTCCATTGGCGGTAGGTCAAGGCGTCCCTCAAGGTTCTATCCTTGCACCCACTCTATTTAATCTCTATCTGGAACCTTTAGGGAACCTCCTAAGTAAATCTGGGATCCACTACCATCTCTATGCGGATGACATCCAAATCTACCTCAAGGAGTCTTCCGCACACGATCTTTCACTACTCAACTCTACTCTCAACTCTATTCACACCTGGATGTTAGTTCACCAACTCATTCTCAATCCCACCAAAACTGAATTCCTCCTCCTCCTATCTACCTCTCTCTCCCCTCCTCCGGTTCAATCCTGGATGGATCAGCTGAATTTACTCAACTATAAACCCGTCATTGTCAACAGCGCTAAATCCCTAGGTGTCATACTTGACAAAAGACTCAACCTAATCTCCCACATCAACTCCATTGCTAAGAACGCACGTTACCAGCTGCGACTTCTGTGGGGGATCCGTCGGTTCTTCCCGGAGAAAGACCTAAAAACACTGGTCCAATCGCTAGTTCTCTCTAGACTGGATTACTGCAATTCTCTCCTGACTGGCTTACCCAAATCTCACCTCTCCCCCCTCAAATCCGTCCTCCATTCAGCAGCTCGCTTTATTTCAGGATCCAAACGTAGTGACCACATTACTCCTATCCTATCTTCTCTTCGATGGCTTCCCATCGAGGCAAGATCCATTTATAAAACTGCCTGCATCACCCATAAAGCCTTGCACACTTCTTCCCCTTGTTACCTGGCGAATAAACTGAAAATGTCAGGAGGTTCGAGACCTTCTCGGAATGCAGAAAAGCTTCTGCTTGAGCCCCCTCCTTCAAAAAGGAAAGATCGATGGCTCAATCGTTCTCAGGTAATGCGGTGAGAATCTGGAACTCGCTTCCGCCCTTGCTCCGTGCCACCACCTCCATCCAGATTTTCAAAGCGGACCTCAAATCTCTTCTCTTCCAAAGACACTTTCAGAACTAATTCCCTCATTCTCAGACCCCTCCAGGAAGCTAGTTCATCATTGTAAATTTGTAACATCATTCCCCACCCTTGATTGCTGTGTCTGATATTGTGTTATTGCCTATATGGTTTTACTCTACCTCTCCTGTTTATTTTTGTAACGTTCTATTTTGTACCATTTCTCTCATGTAACGTAACTGGTTCTATTGTACAGCGCTCTGACACCTTCGGGTAAAGTCCGCGCTATATAAAAATGCATTAAATAAAGTAAAGAGACGTGTGTTGCCCAGTCAGACCTAAGCATGGTGCAGTATTTGGTGGTCGAATTCCATCTTGACTTACTTCTCAGTGAAAACAACAGTTTGTTTGTTTTGCATCGATTTATCCGCGCTGTTCGCCTCCGTAATGCAGAGGTAGGGACATTTTAATATTTGTGAATAGAATACCGTAGACGCGGCGGAAAGAGAAATATCTCGCATTCCTATTGGCTAAATGATTTGACGTCTCATCCGGCAATTCATGGTTGTTGTGGGGGTGCAGCTTAGGTTGCTATGGTTAGACTATAAACGTGAAAGAAGGACTATAGAGGAAGGTGTCAAGCTATGCTCGCCTGGAATAAATATAGAACTGGAGGCCATTCAGTGTTGTTGGTTTGTTAGAACGGTAATACTTCAGAACGTAGTGTTGAGAAAAAAATTCAATAATTAAACCGCTTCTTTTGTAGATCAATGTTTTCTTTATATTTTGTGTTGTAAATAAACCATTACAATGTACTTTTCATTAATTGCTTGTGGTATACAAATCAATTATTCATACGTTTTCATGAAGCAATTTCTGTTGTATTTATAATTCTTAGGACACATATTTTTCTTCTCAAAAGACTGTTACATCCAGATTGTTTCCTGAATTTCGTCATTGTACAAGCATCCAATATGGCTACGTTATTAGCGTGCGGGTTGCGGGGCTCTTTTCGCTCCAGTGAATGTGTTTTTTTCCTCTATGGCCAGTCGTAGGGGAGGAGCTGGGCCCGGAAGTGGAGTGTGTGTGTTATCGGAAGCGGCGCAAGCTGTCAGTGCTGCTGGTGTTGGCTGCAGAAGTGCAAACATGTCTTCAGACTTTGAGGGTTACGAGCAGGACTACTCGGTGCTGAGCGCCGAAATAACGGGCAGGATCGCGCGAATTCCCAAGCTGGCTGCTGGTGAGACAACAATGTGTGCTAACTGGCACACGGAACGAGTGAATGTCCATGGGAGAGAAGGGATACTCAAACTTGCTGAGTGTGGCAGGATGTCTGCAGATGCTTGTGTTGAATCAATTGTATAACGGGGTGTTGTGTTTTTGAAATGGAGACACTCCAAACAGTGGAGCCCCTATGGTGGTGTTTTATAGAAGACTTTTTAGATTTCTCCAACTTACTCGTGTACCCCCCGCCCCCATCTCCCCACTGGCTTTACGGTCTGGGTAGTGTTAACATTCCCTTATTGTCCGTTGAGTTCGGGTCCCTTCTGTTGTTACTTGCTGTTAGGCCTGGTTCAGTAGAACAGACTGATATTTTACATCTCCTCTGCTACCAGGTTAATCTAGAACATAGTCATAGGCGTAATATCATATTTGAAAGGTATTCTAAGTAAATGGTGACATGGGTGTCTCACCACGGGAAGAGAGCATTGGATATAGTTTCCGAGTTTTGTTCACCAGCACGGGTTGATATTGATATTTGACTGGATTGGTCCGCACTGTGACTTTTGGACACCGGGATCCCAGATTTCTGTAATATGTTTTTTTCATTGCTCGGCACAGACTTTGTTTTGGAGTTATGCATGTGGCCCATGACACATTTCTCTTGTTCTTACCTTTTTATGGTTGGTCGTATAACATATTTTAATCATATGTTAACTATTGTAATTGTGGCTTTCGGTGTATTCTTTTGCAGCATTGAGAAAGTCCAGTGCGATGAAACACATGTTGGCTGTATAGACAATGTGCTCTTTTCAAGTGTACCTATGCACCAAATAGATACGTTTCAAAATGAAAAACTGTTTAACTTTGGACTTTATTAGAACAATGTGATTGTGTGCTCTGTTGCCTTTTTTTATTTATCTTGTGTTTGGCTGTGGCCACTGTGGCTACCAGCTTGGACGACATCCTTAGGTAGCAGGAGGTCGTTTCAGGCATCATGGTAGCACTATTCTTTACACAATTAACAACACACCAGTATTGTACACCATTGGATATATAGCAGTCCTTTACACAGCTACCATCATTTTGTTAGGTGCACTTCAGTAAACCTGTGTTGGTTTTGATGTAATGCCAAAGGCTACGCCTCTAGGCCTTATTAATTCATAGGAAAACGTTATGCCAGATGCAGACAAAGACTATTTGTTTCATTTATTTATTATGGAACACTATGTGGAATAAATAATGATCCAGCTGCTCTTCCATATTGAGAGAATTGTCGTGGGAAACTCTGGTATACATTGGTGTAGCAATATCCTTATTACTTTGTCCCACGCTCTTTCACACTCATGTCACTATCTCCGCCTCTTATGAGTATACATTTACTTTCTACCTTTTATAAATCTACCCTGTGTAGAACTTAGAAATCGACTAAATGCTCCGGTGCCATTTAAAAAAAACATATATATTTTTACATTGACTTACACACTAGAGCATTTACCTCCAAAATCAAGATTTCTGAGTGGCGTAAGGGCATGGGACAGACTGGCAGATTCCAGATATCATCCGGGACAAAGTTTCCAGGTAGGAGCCCTGAGAATAGTGAAGGGGTCTGAAATAAGCACTAGCAAGTGTACTATGCGGGAATGTTCTACATAGAAGATGAGGAGCAAATGCTGCTCCTTGAATAAATATGCCCACTTGAACAGCCGCATGAATGGGTCGAGATGCAGATGCACAAGCTGCAAGTCGAATGTCTTAGGAGCTATAATCCAAATAAACCAACACTGCTGCAAAATGTTGTGTGTGCAAATTCATTGATCCCGGTCGGGTGTGTAGACAGTCTCTTTAAAGGAGGATTTCACAGCCGGGAGACCCAGGGACAGATATCTTGACTACACAATAAATATTGAGCTACAAGTGAGCCTGCACTTTGCACCTAGCTTAAACTGCAAAAGGTGAATTCCTCCCAACAAAAGCACGCAGAAAGGCCTGCGGCCAACAATAAAACAAAGAATAGCAGGCGCAAGTAGAAATCCATCAGTCAAAACGTGACAGCTTCCTGCCAAAACAACACATATCTTTTAGGAAAGCAGAGCTACTTGATAGCCTTCAGAACATTCTAGTAAGAACTGCACTGGATATTCAGAGGTGATAAATTAAGGCTCTGAGGCAAGTTGTACACTCGATGGGGGTCAGAGTGGTGGAGACTGATATTAGAGTGGATTTATTAGCGATGTTTGACAATCTGAGAATGTAAATTGTACCTAGAAGCCCACCTCTTGATGGTGGAGGGATTGGATTATAAATCGTGCAGGAAGAACCACCACATTTGAGGCCTTGAGGATGGAGCAGATGGACCCAACCCAAACTCATTTGTGCTGTGCTCCGTTTCCTCACTGCTGGGAGTGGTAAGTGAGGAGAATCACCAGCACAGGGTGCACTGAGTGGGAACCAGGCGACCACAACACAGCCAGAGATATCTTAATATTTTGGATGCCTGTTTACCAAGTTTCTCAGAAGTTCATCTATATTTGATATTTTTGAAAGGAGGAAGAAAGGCTGCGGAGGGGTGACATGGGCACTTCAGATCTCACATGAGACCTTGCTACACAAAATGAGTCAGTATGCATGATTACATTGCTATTTGATAACAGATGCAGTGCAGCGGCTGGGACTGGCCGTCTTGCGCTCTTTGGTCACAAGATGCCATGTACGCGTGACAAGACATGGTAAAGTTGTCTTCCTAAACGTTTAATGGCTTTATTCCACTGTGACGAGATTGTGATCTGGAGGTTGTTGTTGGGAGACCGGCCAGACCTCGCGTGTCTTTAGGTGACAACCCTGTGTAGAGGGACTAGGGGGCTGATGAAACACAGATAATTTCCCGCAGCCTATTATCCCTCTGCTGCCTCAAAACACAAAGGTGTACTCTCTTTTTTATAAGTTGTAATTTTCCCTTTCTCTGTGATGGCTGCCAGATGGATAAAAAAATAAAGTTTTGATGCTCAGAGGTTTTCTGTTGGAATAGCGGTTAATGATTGCCACCACATATGCCCCAAGTACACCAAGATGAACTCCTTCACTGCTTTGTGGGATCACTTGCAGTCATCACTTGCGGGGGACTTTAACTCAGTGTGGGATATAAGTCCACCAAGGGGAGGGAACAATTTGAGTGCATTCTATAAAACATTGCATGAGATGGACTTGAGGGACATATGGCGTGAGCTCCATATCGACAGTAGAGTATATATACATATTGCTCGCAAGTCTACCATAGACACTAATGTATTGATTATATACTGTTCAGCGACGCCTTGGTTCCCCTGACTGGAACAGCAACTATAATCTTCATCACAATGTGTGATAATGCTCTTACCCAAATATAACAGAATATGGGGTTGAGGCACCCATAGCTCCCTATTTCGGAAAATCATTGAATGGCATGTAGCTCTGCAGCTTTCACCACATCTGGAAACAATTCAGTGCTAAACAATGCACAGTTGGGTTTTAAACAAAGAGAGGGCACTGGGCTGGCCGGTTTAGCAGCCACAGAAATTTCAAGAAAGAAGCAGATGTCAGCAGTGCCAACACCCTTATTTTCCTGGACTTGTCCGTGGCATTTTACACTGTTAACCACATCCTTGCCAGAAACATTACGGCATTGGTCTGTCTGGCTATATTTTGCCCTGGTCCCCTCATTCCTAAGCAACCCAACTCAGAAAATCTCCTTTTGAAATTTCAGCCTCAAAAATATATATTGTCAACTGCAGTGTGCCACTGAGATTGTTCCTGTACCCTTGCCCCTCTTTCCCCCTGCACTTGTTTAATATCTATGTCCAGCCAGTGGCCCTTTTGATTAGCTCAGTCTGTTGCCATTTCTGCACTTGTGCTGATGACACTTGACTGCTTTTTTAGCTCAGTGGTACTCCTCATGCTGCTTCAGGGCTGCATCAATGCTTTTGTCACATTAGGATCTGGACGAACACCAATTGGCTTAAACTCAACTCGGACAAAATGGAGATTTTGGGAAAGTTCTGTGTTTTGATCACACAATTTCTGGCCCACTGAACTTGGGTATCCTTCCACTACATCTACTGTAGGGAAGTGCTTAGGCGTTAAACATGATAGCAAACTAGATATACCACCTAAATGTCTGCTGTAGCATCAGCTTTCAGCGCAAAGCTGCATCTCTCTTAACCATGGTGGCACTACCCAAAGATGTTACAGCACTGATAACATCATGCTTAGATTGCTGCATGTATTTATATGGTATTTCCATATCGTGGACCTAGACAAAAGGCATCAGAGTGCTGTACATGGTCAAAGGTGAGTGTAAAGTCAATGAGTTATAGGAGAAGAAGCTGGGTTGTGGATTGTTGGACTTGGCCCTTTCTGCAGGGTCATCCTCAAACATTTTGTCTTCACCTCCTGTTTTCTGAACTTGTTTTTGTTGGCATTTAGGACAGTTCGCCCGTTACCACTGCTAACCAGTGCTAAAGTGCTCGTGCTCTCTCCTTACAACATGGTAGAATTGGCTTATACCCAATCAGCATATTTAATTTACCTCTAAGTCCCTAGTAATGTGACACTATCTGTGCCAAAGACCAGTAAATTAAATGCTACCAGTGGGCCTGCAGCACTGATTGTGCCACCCACTTTAAGCATGTCTCAGGTCTGCCATTGTAGCCCTTTGTGTGCAGTTTTAGACTGCCATTTCGACCTGGCAAAAGAAACCTTTTGCCATCCCTATACATTGTTTGTTTTTTAATACATATGTCACCTCTAGAGCAGGCCCTGGACAGCCCAGAGGGCTAGGTGCAGTGTATTTAAAAAGTTGGACATGTACTTTTAAGTTTTACATGCCCTGGTAGTGAAAAAGTCTTAAGTTAGTTTTCACTACTGCAAGGCCTACATCTCCTATATGGTAACATTGGAGGTGCTTCATTACATTTAATAAGCTTTAGCTTCCAAAATGGGAACAAGTAACCAGTCCATGTTTGGTGTCTTTGGCATTGTAATGAAAAATCCTTTCTTATGATAAAGTTGGATTTAAAAATTACAATTTTGAAAATGTCAATTTTAGAAAGTTGGCATTTTCCTGCCATTGACCATTTAGTGCCTGCCTGTAGCCTGTCACTGGGTCACATGACTACGATTAGCTTTCTGCTGGGCTTGGTGTATTCCTTTTAGCCAGCCACACGCACTTGCAGGATGGGAAGGTAGAGCTGGGCACAGCGCTTCTTGTACTTGAATAGGCTGTGTCCTGCCTCCATACAAAGGCTTCATACCCCCTGTAGTTAGTCTGGAGACAGGAAACCTGTGCACTTCAAATGAAAACCCCTAGAAGCTTCTCCCACTGCAAAGGTGGCACAAGGTATGCGTATTGGACCTCAGACACCAACTCTTCAATACACTTCTGGACCTGTAGAGACTCTGCCAGAAAGTAGGACGGCTGTGCTGCTGAAAGGACTGCCACTCTAATGGACGGTAAACATCCTTTTGCATGCGGTCATTACACCGCGTACCATTACTACGCAAGCTTTACTACGCATGCGCTGTAATAACGCGTAGCCATTTCTACGCATGTTATTACAACGCATGCGTTGTAAAGCGAACCACATCGTTGTGAGGAAACTGAGGCGTTTCCTCACAACGACGTGCAACTTTCACCGCCTCTCTGAAGACGCAGGAAGGAGAACATAGGACACGAGGAGAGAGGTAAGAGATGCTATTTTTAAGGGTTTAGGGTAGGGGGAGGTCTTTAAGGATTAAGGTAGTGTTGTGTTTGAGGAGTAGTGTTTTGGGGTTTAGGGTAGTGTTGGGGGTGTCATGTAGGGGAGTGTTTGGGTGTAGGGACAGGATTGGGGGTAGGGCGAGGGTCGTGCTGGGGGTAGTGTTTTAGGGTTTAGTGTGGTGTTTGTGTAGTGTAGTGTAGTGTTTTAGGGTTAAGGGTAGTGTTGGGGTGTCGTGCAGGGTAGTGTTGTAGTGTAGGGAGCGGAATGGGGGAAGGGTGAGGGTCGTGCTTGGGGTAGTGGTTTAGGGTAGTGGTGTGATGTAAGTGTAGTGTAGGGTAGTGTATTAGGGTTTAGGGTAGTGTTGGGGTCGTGCACGGTAGTGTTTGAGTGTAGGGACAGGACTGGGGGTCGGGGGAGGGTTGTGCAGGGGGTAGTGTTTTAGGTTTTAGGGTAGTGTTGTGGTGTAGTGTAGGGTAGTGGTTTAGGGTAGTGTTGGGGGTCGTGAAGGGTAGTGTTTGAGTGTAGGGACAGGACTGGGGTAGGGGCAGGGTCGTGATTTAGGGTTTAGTGTAGTGGTGTTTGAGTAGTGTAGTGTAGGGTAGTGTAGTGTTTGGGTGTTTGGGTAGTTTTTTAGAGTTTGTTTTGTGTAGGGTAGTGTATTTGTATTTAGTGTAGTGTTGTGGTAAATGTCTGTTTTTATTACTATGCAAGTTTTAGTGTTTACTTTAGTGTAGTGTCGGGGGGTTGTGATGGGTAGTGAATGAGTGTAGGGACCGGAGTGGGGGAATGCGTATGTTCGTGCAGGGGGTAGTGATTTAGGGTTAAGGGTAGTGTAGTGGTGTTTCAGTAGTGTAGTGTAGTGTTTGAGTGTTTTGGTAATGTGTTCCATTTTTAGATGTGTAGGGTAGTGTATTTCTATTTATTATTTAAAGTAGTGTTGTTTTTTAAACATTTTAAAAAAGGGGTTAAATGTCTTTTTAGGTCTCGGCCTGGCGTTGGAGCGCATGCGCTCCTCGCCTGCGAGAGCTATAGTAAACAGTATGAAGAGGAGGGAACTTTAATCCACGCCCCTGTGTCTCGACCGTTTCCAATTGGCTTTGGTCGTGATTAATGTTTTTTATGTGCTTTTGGTTTGCTGGCTGTCACTTTAGTTGACCCCCTTGCAGTTTTGTGATGCCGCCCATCGTGACAAGCACATCTGTTTTCACTCAGCCCAGACGCAAAGACAAGCGGCTGAATGAAAACATTCCGAGAGATAAGATTTTGACAAATAGCCTTTTATTGCTAGCTTTTATTACCTGCTCCTTTACTTAAACACACACAAGCAAGCATTTGCAAACATTTGTTCCAATGGAGACCCTTCTGTGAATTGGAAAGCTGAAAGCCTTGCTATACTTAGTACGTAAATATACGGTAAGGTACTTTGAATATTACAATTTAAAAATGTATTCTTGTTAGTTTCCTTAACGTTTTTAAAAATATATTTGTATATTTATCAAAAGTACACTTTTGTTAAAAAGTATTTGTTTAAAGCATAATATAGTGTACTTTATAGTCTACGCTTGGCATGCTTACATCTGTATTTCTTACTAGAAGCTTTTGCCTACGCACCTAACAATTTCATTGGACTCTAAAATGCACAATCTGGCCCCATTCTCTGATGTGGCCGTTCGCTACCCCCACAGAGGGAGGGTGGGTCAATTTTTATTTTTTTTACTTCTGTGCAAAGTAATCCCACACTAGGCATTTTAAAGCCCAAAAGACCTCAGAGCTCAAAACCACAGTGTTTATAATTGTTGTAAACTTACGATTGTATTTTTACATATGATTTAACAGGTAGTGCATGCCCAGTGCACTGCGGCTTAATATCCTGTAGTTGTTTTGTTGTTACACCGAACAATATCTTTAACACAACACAACAAACATTTTGAAATACGTAAGTAGTGGAGGTACTGATCCTAACAAAAAGCAGAGAAAACAAGCATTTCAAATGCAATAGGTTTCGCATTTGCGAGAGTTTAAGCTATTGGCATTGTAAATGACAATGCGTTTTATTTATGTTTTAAACACCAACACATAAAAAACATTACCATTTACAATGCCTTTAGCCTAAACTCTAACAACTGCGAGACCTATTGCATTGCAAATGCTTGTTTTAATATGACACGTTGTTCCGCATACCATTTTTATTACTAGGCAAGTTTTTACTTCGTATACATTAACACTTTCAATGTAATGGTATGCGAACTAAAAACTTGCGTAGTAACGGTTATTGCTAAGTAATAACCGCGTAGTAATGGCGTGCGAAGTAATGGCATGCGAAATAAAGTGTCATATTCCTAATGGACTATTGCCTTGCTGCCATCCTGCTGAGTCAGAGAGATTGGACCTGCATCTTAACCCAGGGCTACCAGAGTGACTCCAAGGGCTAGTCTGCTGGCCTCCTGTTCAGAGCCACAGGGACATAACAGGCTCCCAACCACCTGAACCAGCACCCTAATCCAGCTGGAGTACGCCCCTGACCCCCAAATGGTGCCCCTCACGGGGGTGTGGAATTCCTATAGCCCAATGCCCAGGACATATTGTTTGGGGTCAAGGACAACAGGTTTTTATGTCTATTTTGTCCTTCAGACAAGTAGGTCCAACCCCCTGCAGAACAAACCCTTTGGCTGCCAGTTTACAGTATCACATTATGGATCAGGGAAGGGAATTGTCTGCTTTTATGGTAATTTTTGCGTCCCTATGTTATTGCTATTCAAAATTGTATTTATAGTTCATTAATACAAAGCCTTTATTATTAGGGTGAGCGCTCAGAGGAAATGTTGTAAGCTCGGATTGCACTACTGACTGTGGTTCCAGTATAAAAATGTGTACACATCTTTGAAAAGTTTAGCAATATGAAGCTACGTATAATGCTCCCAGAATGCTCTCTGATAAGATGCAAATATCTGCAGAAGCTTGAAAGCAAGATTGATGATTCTTTGCTTTAAAATAAAATAAAATATTCACAAACCAATGCAACTAGGAAAAAAATGTTTTTGCTAAATAACTGAAAATGTTAGGTACCATTTCTTTGAAGCACCGGTTAGTAAAAGTGTTGATACATGCTAATATTTTCCAAAAAATATTCATAATGGAAAATCAGTGTAATCAGTTTCAACAAGATTATGGGAAACATGAAAATAAAAAAGCATTGGCAAAGCCAATAGGTCTGGCATTGGTGGTCAGCCTTTTGGTTTTGTCAATGCGTGTCTTGTTTTGACATGGTGTTTGTAAAACTTATTGTTGTAGGAGATGCCAGTCCCTCACCATTATTACATACATTAGCAAAATACAAAAATATGTTTTGGTCTCAAAAAGCACACATTGCGACAGCAGTTCCTGGCAGTGAACAAAACTTTGTGTGCTGATATGCTTCTTGTGAAAGAGCAGAATGCTGTCACAGTGAAGCCAGCTAATACAGAAAGAGATACACTTTCAATAAAAGCAAAAGATCTTGGTTAGCACCAGACCTAATTAGATGCCCTTTTCTTGATGAAAATCACAAAGGTGCAGCCATGGTATATGCCCTTGCATTAGTGCAGATTTACGGCTTTCATAAATTTGCACAAATTTGCGGAAGCAGGCCTGGAAATCATACTCCTAGAAAATATTTGTGAACTCCATTTTAGCAGGAACAAAGATCAGTCAAGGCAAAACCCGCCATCAATTTCAGTTGTTGAGCAGTCATGGGATTCTTGGCTGAGAGCCTTTAGAGGGGAAAACCCATCACAAGTTTTTGGAGGGGCTCAAAGAATCTAATATTGATTGGGAGTACTTGAAATAGATACAGAATTGTCGATAACATGTTAATTTTCATTGTATTGATTCACTCCAGCCAAGAGACAAATATTGACAACCATTTGCCAATATCTTTCCATATTGGTCTAACAGAGAGGGGGAACAAGGACTATGAACATGTCTTCTATGTGGTGTAATTTTATATCCCAGATATTTAATATGACTGTTCACATCTATAGGGATATCAGTTTCTTAACAGCTGTACCCTCTCCACTGGGATTCAGGACTTCCAACTCTTCCATAATTATATTGTACCCTAACACTACTTCAAATTCGAGTATCACATTATTTTGAGGAGCAAAGTCTAACGCTTTACAGAGCCAGGAGGACAACATAGGGTCATTATACATTTTTCCTGCCCAAAATGTATTTCTTGGATAGATACCGACTGTCGGGCATGGCACACCAATGGCTCTATACTGAGAGCAAACAGCATAAGGGTAGAGGGCATTCTTGGTACGTTTCTCTCAGCAGTCTAAAAAGTTTAGACAGTTGGGCAATCAGCACAATCCACACAATCTGTACATTTGATCATGCAAAAACCGCTTGAGCAGTTACAAGTTCACTTTGCTTCCAACCACTTTTTTTCCAACCCTGGAAGAAGTTTTACTTCTGCCTTTGTCAAGGAGTAAATTTCCAACCTTTCTCAGTATGGTAGAAGTTTAGATAAGAGCTGGTGAAAACCCCTAAAACATGCAAGTTAGTAGGTTTGCACACACTCAAAAGAGCATTCCAACCCTCGAACTATTGCTTACTGCTCCTTCCAATCCCAGTATGCAGATCCACGGAAAGGTGACAAAATAAGGGAACTGCTAGTCTTCAGACCTTACTATAGTATGAGCCATGGCATAAATCAGAGAGGCTATTATCAGTGCTTGTATATAATGAGATTGCTCCTATAATTTGTCACCGACACCCTTTGGTGTCGGTGACACCCTTTATTACAGGACAAGTAGATTTAAGAAGCAACCTGTCCCATGTACAAGTAGACATTTTATTAAATTCCACACCCCTGCCCTCAGGTCCTAGACCCTTGGTGTGGCCTCAGTGGAGCTGAATTAAGGTTTTTGGGCTCTTCGCGACTGCGAACGGCCCTTCGCTGCCAAAACCTTGTCGCTCACACTTCCCGACAATGTGAAGTTCTATCAGCCCGATTTTTCACACTACAACATTGATCGCTCGTGGGAGGGCTATGTTGCAAAGCTCTGGCCCGATCACCCGTGACGTCAACAGGACCTCCACACTTCAGCGATGACCGTCCACCATGACCAGCCTGCTCTTCACCCTGCAAGGACGACCTTCTGCGATACTTCCCTACTCCTCGTGGCCCCATCCACTGCGAACGGGACTCTTTGCGCTGGACTGAGAAGGTACCTTTTCCCCTGGACGAACCTGGTGCCTGTTTCCGACCCTCGCTCCATCGCAGTCAGCTTGAACTTGTGACTTTCTCCCGGTCTCGCACAGTCAAATATCCACGAGTGGCGCTTTGGGCTTTTTGGCATTATTGTCACAGAACTGTTTAGAATTGCATATCTTCGATTCTACTTATTGGATTTTTGGTGTTTTAGTCTTGATTTATTTATTAAATGTAGCTCACCTTTTCTAAATTGGTGAGAGATTTTTCTTGTGTTGTGTTTTCACTTTATTACTGTGTGAAGTGCTGCATAAATAGTTTACACATTGCCTCTAAGTTAAGCCTGACTGATCTGTGCCAAGCTATCAGAGAGTTGAACACCGGTTAATTTGGAGTTTGATTGTGCCTCACTCTGACAAGGATTGTGGTTACTGCTTGAGCAGGATTTCACCCCCCTCAAACAGTAACCCAATTCCCACATGGATGGTTAAGGTATTGTGATGTAGTGTTCTTTAAAGAGGTGGGCCTTCCTGATGGTTACAGGGATGTTGTTCCAGATCCAGGGTGCATAGATAAAAAAAGGACTTTTACATTTCTTAGTCTGTAGTCTGATTGTGTCCTAGCTGCGAGTGTTCCAAGAACCAGCAGTGGCGGTGAGCTTGTCTTCAAGATTAGTCATGGCGCTGATCAGGATGACTTTGTAAATGATACCGCTGGTTTTGGAGCTTGTGTGGGCTGGTAGGGGAAGTAGATCGAGTACAGTCAGGTTGGAGGTGATGTGATTATATTTCTTCAGCCGGGGATGAGACAGGCACCGGCATGTAGAATGCCGCTAATGGGTGCCAGTCAGATGTCTGGGAGACCATATGGTAAGACATTACCACCATTCAGATGCGAGAGTACTAGGGCTTGAACAACAGTTCTGAAATCGCTTTCTGGAAAGAATTTGACTTTCTGTAGGGGAGAGAACTGGTACCAGGCTGTCTTTGATATTTTTTTGGCCAATATGTTACTTGACGGCAAGGTTTGTGTCCAGGGTGTATCCAAGTGACTTGGCATTTAGTGAAAGTTAGAGCTCGAAACTGTCAAGGTTCATGTCATTGAGCCAGGTCTGTGCTGTACCTTGGTTGCTGTTTTTGGCAAATAAGAGGTATTCTGTCTTGACTGAGTTGAGCTTCAGGTGGGTGCTGAACATCCAGGTTTGGATGATCTGCAAACAGTGTTTGAGACCTTAGAATGTCTGCATCCATCAGAGACTTTCAAGTAGAGTTGCATATCATCGGGATTACTGCAATTCTGTTTAACTTGGTCTCAGTAAAACCCAGTTCCACCACCTCCAAAGTATCCAAAACCAAGCAGCCAGACTGATTTGTAGGGCCCCTCGCTTTTCCAGGGCCTTCCCCAATTTTAATCATTTACACTGGCTATCAATCACTACCAGAATCCAGTTCAGTGCTCTTTGTACATCGGGCCATCTGCTGAGACTCCCCTTTCTTCCTGTCCCCCTGCATTCAGAAATAAGTTCCAAGGAGAACCCTTCTTTCTATCAGCCTTCATCTTCTCCAGGCCCCTAGGAGATTATTTGCCAAGATCGGAAGTATGTCCTTTCCTAACTCGTCCCTAAGGCTTAAAATGACCTTCCTCTAAATGTTAGCTCCACTCCTTTGTTGTTGGAATTCATAAAGTAACTTAAAGCTTTGCTTTTTTTAATGCCATTCTATCTAGTGCTGTGATACCCTAGTTGTGATATGTGCATGTTCTTAGTGTATACATATTGCAATAGTCCTGCAAATTAGCCAATCTTTTCAACTACTTCACAGAGTTTGGGGCAGTAATGTTATTCCTAATCCGGGCTGGGATACTCTGCTCTGCTTCTCCTACAGACCTGTAGCCCTTGTCACTGTGGATGCCAAACTGTTCACTTAAGTTCTGGCCTCTAGACTTGAAACGATCCTTTCAGGGCTGATCAACCCAGTTTATTAAACATAGACAATCAAATGACAACATATGGTGCATAGTACCGTTGGTTGAAAAAGTCCATGAGAAACCACCTTACTTGCGTCTTTAGATGCGATAAAGGACTTCGACTGGGTAGACTTCGCTTTTCTATCATCAGTCTTGGGGGAGTAGTGGTCTAGATTTGGGCTTCAGTTTATAACTATGGTGATGGCAGACTAATGTTGCCCCATGGGGAGGATTGTGCTGATTGCCCATCTGTCTAAACTTTTTAGACTGCTGAGAGAAACGTACCAAGAATGCCCTCTACCCTTATGCTGTTTGCTCTCAGTATAGAGCCATTGGTGTGCCATGCCCGACAGTCGGTATCTATCCAAGAAATACATTTTGGGCAGGAAAAATGTATAATGACCCTATGTTGTCCTCCTGGCTCTGTAAAGCGTTAGACTTTGCTCCTCAAAATAATGTGATACTCGAATTTGAAGTAGTGTTAGGGTACAATATAATTATGGAAGAGTTGGAAGTCCTGAATCCCAGTGGAGAGGGTACAGCTGTTAAGAAACTGATATCCCTATAGATGTGAACAGTCATATTAAATATCTGGGATATAAAATTACACCACATAGAAGACATGTTCATAGTCCTTGTTCCCCCTCTCTGTTAGACCAATATGGAAAGATATTGGCAAATGGTTGTCAATATTTGTCTCTTGGCTGGAGTGAATCAATACAATGAAAATTAACATGTTATCGACAATCCTGTATCTATTTCAAGTACTCCCAATCAATATTAGATTCTTTGAGCCCCTCCAAAAACTTGTGATGGGTTTTCCCCTCTAAAGGCTCTCAGCCAAGAATCCCATGACTGCTCAACAACTGAAATTGATGGCGGGTTTTGCCTTGACTGATCTTCATATGATTTATATGGCATCCAAGCTCTTAACCATAGTTTACTGGTCATGCCCGAGACAGATACATCCTGGGTACTTCTGGACTATGGCATAGTTGGCAGCCTATTTTGGGAACTGATGTGGTTAGATAGGAGACAATGACGCTCCAGTGCAGAGCTTTACACCCCAGTGAGCGCCACTCTATGTATGCAATGAGCTTGTGGAGCAGATGGGATTCACAACCTACCCATCTCCATAGAGGTCAATACATTTTAAATTCAATTTTACACCCGGCACACACTAAAGACCGGCCCCTTCAATAAAGGGGAGGGGGGAGGTTAGAATGTAAAAAGATCACTGACCGTTTTATGGGGGCTTCTTAAAAACGTATCCACAATGCAAAATAGTCTTTTGACTTGGCTAGATGGAGCGGCATTGTTGTGAGAAGCTGAGACACTGGGTTCTAGATGTCCAAATAAAGCAAACAGCCAGAAAAGACCAGTATTCCTTTTAAGTCATAATTGAGAGGTACTAAGGGAGTAGTTTCCACATTCTCTGCAGTGTTTATAGACTCTACCTGCATCAACGTAGACACACATGAAGCCTTAGGAGAAATGTTACAAACAGACAGTCTCAAGAGCAGGAAGCTTTGCAGAAGAACATACACAAAAGCTTGACATGTATTGGAAACCCTGAGATACGTTCTAAAGTTACCTATTATTGGCATTACACAGCTTGTTGGCACCTTTCTTACCACAATGCTAGTCAAGAGTGCTTCATCTGGAAGCGGGACACCTTACATATATGGTGGGAATGCCACGGATTGCCATCTTTTTGGGAAGATACAGTGAAGGCTTTGAAAGAAATACTGGGGCTCCCAACCCGTATAGACCGGGAGGTTCGCCTCCGGCCTTGAGATTGACTGGATAGAAATGATATGCAGGGCCACTGCAATTATGCGATTGTGCGGCCGCAGTGTTTTTTGCTTAATTATAGATTTGACGTGTTTGCTACATAATCCATCATCTGCCGCATAATCTGCAGATTTTAACAAAAAACTATTTGTTTCTAACTCAAACGGTTCAAAAGTTAATAAAATGTAGTGACACCTGTTACTGCACAGTGGAAGTCCCTTTGCAGAGCTGATCATCTTTCTGTTGCTTTATTTAGGTATTAAACTGGTACTAATGAGGTGCAACCAATGTCCAGACAATGGTACCAAGTTTAAAAATTTTGAAATAATGAAGTAATACTATTACAAAATGTGCAGCATTATGCTACATAATTAGCCTTTTCTTGCTGCATAATTTACTCTACCTTGCCGCGTAATTTGGCCCTCTCCTGCCACATAATATCAGTGGCCCTGACTATACGTAACATGCATAAAATCAACATTATTTAGGAGCCTGTGCTGCTGCCTGCATGTATACTCTACTCACTGATCCAAACCAGAAGCACCTTGAAGCCATTCAGTTCGTTGAACTGTGTTTTGTCTCTGTTTGATATAGCTGTGTGACTGGTGAGACTGCAGGTTCAGCAGGGCTGGTGCTGGCCAGGTTCGCAGTTACACGGGCTGCTGTACCCGTTTGCTGCACTCTTTATCAGTGGTACTAAGTGAAGTCATCTTTTTCTTTTTGGACATCAAATTAAGCCCAGGACAACTTTGTTCAAGTTTTCATCACAGCTGCAGCCTTTGCATTGCAGGACGGCAGGGCTGGAGAGAGGCCTTTACAGCCTCTGTGGATGGAAAGCAAACAGAAATCATGGTAACTGACAAACTGCAAAAAAATTCTCAAGCATATCCTTTAAATGCAGCCAATGTGGATCCGAGATTATTTAGCACAAAGGCACTTGGGCTGAGTCAAAAGTTTGTTATTATAGAATAATAGATGGGTAACGGTGAATTTTGGTGATGTTTTTCACCGATGGGTTCTGAGTGACATCAAATAGACAACAAGAGCAAAGCTCTAGTTGTCTATGATGACACTCGGAACCCTCAGGTGAAAACATCCCTGTAATTTACTTTTTACCCCTCTATAATTTTGTCTTATGTATGGCCCCCAAAATCATCTGCCCCTGCTTTCACCTGCTACTCAGTGGCAGAGGAGTTATGGGGGGACCCATACATAACATGACCTTTGTTATGTATCCCTGTCTCAAAGTTTTTTTTTTTATTTAAACAAATTTGATTGAGTTTTACATATCTGCACAGGCATATTCCCTGTCTCAAAGGTTAAGAAAGAAACGTACCTGCCATCATTGACCAACCCCCACCACCTTACCTGCCTTCCTTCTCCCTCTTGCATCTGTGCTTTCTGCTTTCAGTCAAATCAGAAAGCAGAGCTGTGTTGGCAGGCTCTCATAATGCCTGTTAGTCTGACCTGGAAGGCCTGTATGACATCACAACAGCGGGTACCCAGTTTTGTTATCAACTGTTGCTGTGACATAGCAGTGGGTTATGAGATTCAGAAACTGAAATAAATGATAGAGGCGCCCTATTAGAGCCATACATAACAAATAAATGTTTTTATTGATTATTGCAGTTCTCGTTTAGTACATTAGAGAAAAGGAGTGTTTCTTTTAGAAGTTTTGGCTTTTTTTGCAACATTAGGAAATGTATGACATTTCCAAAAGTTTGTGACTGATGCTGTACAATGAGTTCGGTTTGGTTCTTTTCAAGAGTACTTGTAAGGCTCCCTTTCGTTCTGTAGAGTGATGCTTCTCACAGTAGGTAGCACTGTGGCTGGCTCCAGGCAGGCATCCCCACAACATTAGCACAATGAAATGTGAGAAGTGTCTGGCTCTCATAAACAATTTCTGAAGCAGAAATTAGGGACAGCCAAAGGGGAAACTACGGTCTCACCCTTCACCCTGACCATCCACTAAGTAAGAACTAATCAGCACCCCCTTGCTAACAATGTTCATGGAATTGCTAAAAGTAGCCCTGTCTGCATCCTACTCACTTCATTGCCTGAGTCTCCACACTCTAGCCACACAATGCCTGGATTATCCTTAGGTCGACATGTTTCAGCTCTTCAAAAAATTAGTGGAGCTTTCTTCAGGACCTCTCTATATGGTGATTAATGTGCGAAAGTGAAAAAGTGAGTGGTAAAAATTAAACCACGTGTGTAACGCAGTTTTACACACTCGCTAAGGCGTGCTTAACATGCGGGGATGGACTAACCATGAGTAACGGTCCATCAGTAGTAAAATTCGTAATTCATGGTATTTCCATGGCCATACGAGTCCAGGGCGGGAGGAGCTCCTACTAGGTACTTTGGTACTAATTTTTTGAAGAGCTGAAACATGTCGACCTAAGGATAATCCAGACACTTATTTGCAGTTCTGACATATTATCCATCTCACCTTGTTTTAAACATACCCTGGGCCACTGGGAATAAAGTATCGAATAGTGAGTTTCCCAGAGGTATTTTTAACGTCACTACACTCACAAACAATATCATCACACAAAAACCTGCTCCACTGTAATCAGGTGTCGTAGCACAGTTGGGTAGCATTCGGCTACCCGACTGGGAACCCAATGATGAAGCATGACACCAACCAGGTTGGTGTATGAGGGTTCTTTTAAAAAATTCCTGTGGTGTTAGACACTACTCAGGTTAACTAGTCACTCTCTAGTGGCCCGTCTCTGTTGGTTTTTTGTGTTCACATTAATGCCCATTTCTTCTAAGAGTTGAGTGTCCGATAGTTCTGTTTCATTTATTTCATTGGCCAACTCATATGCTGTTCTCAGGCTTTGTGCTTCCCCAATTGTATATTGGTTCTCTTGCTCTATTGTTGTTACTGCTATTGAATGATCCATTGAGGGGGTTGACTGTAATTTCATTAAAAACTTTTTTAATTTCAGTTTACGAATGTATTTATACACGTCAATTTTAGTTTCCACAAAGTCCTGGTGTCTCTCTGGACAAAATGTCATGCCTTTGTTCAAGAGGCTACGTTCTGCTTTCGTTATTGTGTATTTGGACAGGTTGATGATTAAATCCGGTTCCTCTGCTCCTCGGGTGTCATTCTTTACTTCTTCATTACTGTGCGATTTCGGAGATGGTATCCTCTTGTTTTTTCTTGAGCCTCTTCTTGTCTTCCGTCGTTTTCTCTGTTGGCCGACATTCCTCTTGCCCTGGTTCTCCCAGTTCCACGTCCTCTTCCCCCGTTTCTTGGGTTTTGTTGGTCCTGATAGAGCAATTTCATCTCTTCTAAAAAAGACAGTTGGCGTGTCGCTGTTATTCTTGATTCGCCTTCACTAAGATGCGACTCGGATTCACTTTGAGTGGTGTTGGGAGATTCTCTTACTATTTGTTTTTTTGTATCTACTTGTTGCTTTAATGCATCAAATCGTCTTGCAAATGTAAATATGGTTCCATACTCATAGTCACATTCATCCCTTCTAAATTTACGCTGTTTCCGTTCTTGTACCTCGTTTTCATGTTTATCCAGATTTCGGTCCATGTCTGCTCGCAGTTTCTTTAAGACATATTAGTAAGTGACACTCAGTCTAGATGTGAGCACATGATTAATTGTAAAAAGAATGCACATCCTATCGTCCTTGATATCAATGATTGATTGGGAAGCGGAAAACTGTATGACAAATGAACTGATAATTTTCATTCAGTGTGAACGAAAGTAGCGCTTGTCTCCCATGATAGGGATGAATCATGTGACTAGAAAATTGTATTTGGTCATTTATAGCACTCATAATGTCATATCACCGATGTGGATATCGCATAAGGTAGCCCTAAGGCATCAAACATGGAACGAGTATTGTAAATAAGGAATTGATATGTAATGCAAACTACCAGTCCCATAATGCCTCATTATGGGCAAAATGGTGACTTAGTATAAATATTGGAAAGTGATGAAGGACTGTTTATACTACCGTGAGCAAGAGCTTCTTGTTCGAAACGCATAGGAGGAGGAGAGTAATGGTCTAAATAAATAGTTGAACTAGCCAAGGAGAGTGCCACGTTTCTTTTTCATTTTTGTTGAAAAATATCCCTGCGAGAACTGGCCCTTTTCTCGCCGCGAGCACCAGCTGAACGGTGCTCCCCCCGCCAAGGACTAGTTTGTTGATTCTTATTTCAGACATTTATATGCATCCATCCATTACTTCATGCTTCCAGCCCTTCAGCTGATTGGCTGTTCTTGCTAAAGTGGTGGTCTAGAAGTAATCTTTCAGGGGATTGACTGTTCACCTTATTCTAGTGTTTATTAAAAGTACCTAATATAGCGCCATGCAAATAATGGTGTTTCTTTCTACAGTTTTACATCCTAAAATTGCATGCAACCTAAAAAAAAGCATCCTCTGTCGTCCCATGAAAATTGACCTAGACTTAAAATTCTGATTGTTGCCTCTCCTGTTTTTTTCAATTAATCTTCCCTTGCAGACCTCCTCTCTGTGAGGTCCTACTCTAAGTTGCATGCATGTTTGTCTTCATTCTCATTTTGTTTTTTCTGTACATTGCCCACACCTCATTTCAAAGATCACAACCTCTCTTTTAAAAGTAATGCCCCTGCAAACTAACAAAACCCAAATTTCTTGTAGCTTATCTACTAATACCACAGTGACCATTTGCATGAATTCACATACCTTCTCACAATAAAGATCACACCTAACTCCTATTAGTTTAATGTACCACAGAGAAAGGAAGTAAATGCATTGAATGAGTTTCATGAAAGCACAAAACGTGGGTTTCAGAGCTGTCCAGCTTAAAGCGCTTCAGTGCCTCGTCAGACATTGTAAATAGTATAGAAATGCAATTACAATACAATATATAACCATCCTGGCCCAGCTAAGAGCAGACGTTTATCTGCCCCTTGGTTCAATTATGAATTTAGAAATCAGTGTAAACTCTGCAAGAGATTAGAAAGAAGTTGGAGGAAAGCCTACCAACTGGCAGACATAGAACTTTACATATGTGGTCTTAAACACTATCACCTGTCCATTAAAAAGCATGCCAAGAAGGTGGCAGAATCGAACTGCAAATCTAGACAAGTCTCCAAAATAGTGAGAAAATTCACCCATCCAGATGCGCTCAATAATCCTGTCGAACCTTCTCCAAAGCATTGCTCTCAGCTATCTGACTTTTTTGACACCAAAATCACTGGCATTGTGGAGACACTTTCAGGTGGTTCTAGCCCTTCAGATTTGATTGGGGTGGAAGAGTTGAAACCTTACAGCTATCAAGCTCTGTCTTGTTCTCTATCTGAGTTCAGTCCTCTCTCTTTGTCTGACCCGGAACATGCGTTAAGAGCCTGCAAATCAGGTTCTCCTCACGATCCGTACCCACCACATATTTTGTTGGCCAACTGTAAAATCATAAATCTGATCCTAAACCTTCTCCTAAACTGTTTCCTTAGCACGGCCACACTGCCCAGCTGTTGGAAACAAGCAAAACTGGATCCTTTGTTAAAAATGCCATCAGCAGCTAGGTCAGTACTGGTTAATTTTCATCCCATCTCACTGGTACCGGCCTTTTCTAAGATTATGGAGAAGTGGGTTAACAAGCAACTCTCTGATTACCCGGAACGACACCAGCTATTACAGCCCTCCCAATCTTGTTTCAGGCCAGGATTCAGTACAGAATCCAATCTGGTTCAGGTTTCGTATACCATTAAGATGGTGGTGAACCAGGGGAAGCAAGTGACATTGCTTCTCCTGGATCTGTCAGCTGCTTTTGATACCGTTTCCCATCCACCCTTCTGCATCAATTAGGAAACAGTGAAGTAGGTGGATCTGCCTTGGCCTGGCTCTGCTCTTTTCTCTCTGACTGCAGTTAGGCAGTCTGGATGGCGCCCTACTCATCAGAACCGAAGCCTTTAATCTTCAGCGTTCCTTCAGGGTCTACTCTGAGCCCTACTCTGATCATCGAAATCTTTGGCTTGCAAGTGGTATCATATGCTGATGATACTCAGATTATCCTCACGTGGTCCCATCTCCCTAATCAACTTTAAGGCTTGCCTGTCAGCTGTATTTCAAAGGATGCATAGGAGCAATTTGCAATGTAACACTAGTAAAACTGAGATATTACTGTTCGGTTCACCCCCGATATGGGATAGGTATTGCAGGCCTAGTCACATTCCTCCTCCACCTGCCCCTACTGCTGCTGCTTGGAATCTCGGACTAAAATTCGATAATAAAATCTCTTTGAACACTCAGATTAGCACAGTTGTTGGCATGTGCTACAACCTTCTGAGATCATTGAAGGAATCCCTCTACCTACTTCCGGGCCACTCTCAGAAAATGATAGTTCATGCCCTTGTCATGTTGCGACTTGATTAGGCGAACGCGATTTTTTGGGGCCTAACAGCATACCAACTGAAAAGACTGCAGGTCGTCCAGAATGCTGCAGCTCGGCTTCTTTTGAAAGTGCCTAAAAGATGCCACATGCAGCAGTATCTTAAGAAGCTACACTGGCTTCCCATCAAAGATAGAGTCAGGTTTAAGGGTCTTGTCCTGACTCGGAGCTTTCACAGTACCTTATGGAAAGGATAAAGCCCTATCACTCGGCTTGACTTCTGCGCTCTTCTGATGCACTGTTGGCAGTGGTCCTGAGAACTATGAAGAAAAAGTGGGGAGGTGCACCCCTTTCGTTTCTCGCAGCGACCACTTGGATCTCTCTTCCTTTGCAGCTCCATTCTATAGAGGATGAATTTTCCTTCAAAAGGCATTTGAAGACCCGACTGCTTGAAAATGCATTTAGATAACCTGTTTGGGTATGATTTGGCTACAGACCTAGTTAGCGCCCGGACACTGTCCGAGTATCCTCAGTGGAGAGGTGTGGTGCAGCGGCCAGGGCAGCTGACTTCGGAGCACAGGGCTCACGGTTCGATCCCCGGCTGCGGCAGCTCAGCTCAGCACCATGTGACTCTGGGCAATAGCTCACTTAATTTCCACGACGGCCCCCAGCGCCTTGAGACCCGTAAGGGTGAGTAGTTCGCGCTTTACAAATACGGATTTACATTTTACATTTACGCTTTATAAGACCAATGATTGATTGGCCCACACTAGTACTAATACTATAAGACTGCGTGGTTGGGCAGTTGATTGAGGTTCACACAGACTGCATAATAATTTGCTTATACTACTTGATGCTCTCACTCTACATAAGACAAAACTGGTAGGGTCATGTCTATCACCCTGTACTGTACCAGTCCACAACAATAAACCACATATCACCAATTTGAACAGGCATGGAATAACTGAAGAAATTTGCCACATGTAAATGAACTAGGCTCGGTCCCAGCTCCTAAGGAAAAGGTTAAGAACCTGGGAGTCTGGTTTGACTCTAAATTGTCTTTTAAATTGTCTTTTGAGCACCAGATAACCTGTGTCGCAGGAAAATGTTTTAATATTCTCAAAATGTTATTAAAGATCATGGACCTTCTCCTTCGAACTGCTAGGAAAACCATTGTGCAGGCATTGGTGACCATGCAGTTAGATTACTGTAATGTCCTCTATTTGGGGGCAACGAAGGGGAGACTGCAGAAATTGCAGAGGGTTCAAAATTTAGCGGCACACCTTGTTTTAAATCTACCTAGGCGTGCACTTGCAGGTCCAGCTCTTGCCATCTTGCACTGGCTGCCATTCAGTGAGAACCTCGTTTAAAGCTTTGGGGTTCTGCCATAGAATTTTTAATGGCAGGTGCTCACGATACTTGGCATCATTGATGAAATGCCATCTGTCAAGTCGCAGACTCAGGTCATCGGGTACCAATAGAGCGGTTGTTACTCGGGTGAAGAGGGCAGGATAAGGTGGTTGCTCTTTTGGTTCCTTAGTGGCAACGTTGTGGAATTCTCTGCCTTTACAGTTGAGAATAGAACCTTCGGAAAAGGCCTTTCGTAAGAAGCTCAAAACATGACTGTTTCAATTTGCTGTGGAACAAAGTCATGTTGGGTAAGGTGGGGTGGTGGTAGTTCTCTAGCTTCGTATCTATTTATAGAAGAGGACTGTGGGGCGTTAGGTTTCTGGGTTTTCCTCCAGCAAGAGGACACGCCCTTGGGCGTAACCATGCGATTTATAAGTCAGATTATTAATGTGCCACCGGCCAATAGAGAACTTTAGTACACAACTGTAGGTGCAACAAGCTACATGCTATTACCACTTCTTGACTACTCACAATAACAGTCAGATATGACATGATATTACCAAAGTCCATCCTGACAGATCTCTCCACTATGCGTTCCTCCAACCTGTGCCTGTTCAGGACCATAAACTTTAAACAAAATATTTCAGACTGGACAACCCAGTGCAGTACCCAACTAAGTAGACTATGATCATAAATACAATAAGGGGGTCTGCAGAGCTGTTAAAAGCTGCCAGCTTACTGAAAACCATACCTTTTGTGCCTCTTTTTCACACTTCTTCATCCATCGCACTGCTAAGTGGCGCATCCCATGACACAATAACAGCACCTCGGTGGTCATCACACACGAAACATTTCCCACTTAGGATCAAAAGAAAAGATAACATACTTCCAACCACATAGCTGTGGAGGCAAGCGCTACAGTGCCCCACATTGTGGTAGTGGGCACTATATACGTGTTGCAATACAGTACATATCTAGGTCTGATTGGCTACTGACATGAAAATGTTTGGAGGCTGCAAACTTGGCCATAGCATTCCAGCGACCCCTCTCTGAGTCGGCGACACACCACTTCCAGTTCAAAGGGCTGTGGAAACCACTTCTTGAGTATCTGTCTCAGAGTCTACCAAACACTATGTATCCCCCCCAACCCCGTATGGAGGCCCATCGGTTTGTTTCTTTAACGACGTGGAGGGAACAAACTGGTGCTATGGGGAAGATTGTTTTGGGTCTTATATGTAATCAACATGTGTATTTGTAGTGGCTCTCCCTGCAGCTATGGAGTAGTTCCAATGGAAGGCTGGAGAGGTACATTTTCTTAGTGCCTCAGTATTTGATCATACAAATGTGATCATGCAAGGCATCAGCTATTATATATGATGTTTTAAAATTAATTAAAACACAGTGGAAGGTAAATCTGTTGCTCCTGGTTTCGACCTCTTTTGATTGGCCTAAGTCATAAAACTGCCAGAACACTCGACAGTGTATTCTCCCACAGCACTGAAACCTTAAACATCTCCACAACTGCATTTCGGGCCTTACCGGTCATCAACCAGCTTCCTTCTACCTGACCTCTGGTTATTGTCCCGAGCCCCAGACTCCGACTAATTAGCTCCACATTCCATTCAGGTTCTGGAGTGAAATAAGCATGGGCGATTTTATTATAACTAACCGCAATTACATCCCAACCCCAACCTCCCAACACCAAGGACATGGAGGAAGTGGTATGGTATCTATATCGCAACAGTGCAGTCATCGCCCCTCAGAGTCCTTGTCACGAACATGCTTCTCTTGCCCGAGCAGGCTCATCGCAAGGACTAATGCATCTCTGGTCCCTCTCAAAACACCCTGGTCACGTGGGGCCACGCATGACTAGCCCTTCAATGCCGATAAACCGAAATGACCTCGAGCAGGCAGGCGTTAGTATAAAACGAACTTTGTTGAAGATAGATCTACCCAGGCCCCTCAAGGAGCTTGCTTCCTTTCTTCCTTCCTCCCCCTCTCTCTTTCCGTCTCTGGCTCTCTTGTTCTCTCCCTCCAAGCACAGCTTCAATCCCTCCCTCACCAACCACAGTGCACAGGACTTTCTCTTCTATGCAGTAGCACAGATTGGCTTCATTACTCTCAAGACACCAAAGCAGGTGACGACAACACAGAGTTAACACATTGCCAGAAGCCTTTATGCTAATGTTAATATTATTATTATTATTGACCTCCGTGGGTGTATTGGCCATGCCATGCTTCCAGGTCATGGAGACATCCTTGCTGGGAAGTTCTGGATGTAAACACTATTTGTTGCATTTTTACACAGCCACTTGCTTTGTGTCTTAATTTCGTGTTACTTGTTTGCGTTCCTTGGTTTCTGTATTTTGACCTAGTGCTCACTTACTTTTTCATTAAACTGGCCTAAGGTGGCACTTCAGAAGGGGAGATCAACGGAGCGTGGAGCAGAGTAATGGGACAGGGTAATACCAAGTCAGGATCATGAACAGGTGTAAAATGGAGGTGAGGGTGACATGCACAGAGAGGATTTTGTAAAGATATCGGGTGAAAGGCAGGCAAAGATCGGGATAATGAGCAACAGAAGAGGATGCTAAGGAACTATTGCCCGATGTTAGTAGGCAAGGAGAGAGAGACTGATGTAACTATAACTGAGCAGCAGTAAGATCTAGTGTCATCCAGTGTTGGGAAAGTCCCTTTAAAATTGCTAGAGGTTTTGGTTATCAATGATTTCCTACCATGGCTAAAGGGAACTGTAGCATGCTTCTTAGGCTTGGAGTTAGCCAAGACCTTTTGGATTTACTAAAATTATATGTTTAATATACTTATAGGGGTGTTCACCCACCCTCTTTTTCTACTGGTATGTTGTTGTGTTATTCACATTTTTCTTCTGCCCAGGGCCGGACAGGCCTTTTATTCTACTGGGCATTTCCCCGGTGGGTGGAGCCCTTGAAGACCTGTTTTTAAAACCCAAGGCTGCTCCTGGTGCATTGTGACTTTACTCAGCTCCCCAAGGTTAATTGCAGCAGGCACAGGGAGGCTTCAAGAGAGCGAGAAAAAGAGAGGGAAGGATGGGCAAAGTAGCGAGAGAAAGTGATCCAAGAGGAAGGAGAGAGTAGAGAAAGGGAGAGATAAAATGGATGGATGAAAAGAGAGCAATAGCGCGTGGAAACTTAGGGTGCAAAACTGGTTTAAGCATTTTTGCCAGGGATGCTTTTGGTTCCCTAGTCGTCCAATACATGTGGCAGTGGGTCAGCCCACTTCAGTCATTGTTTAGTCATTGTTTTTGATTTTAGCCAGTGTTGTTTTTTTTTGTTTGTATTGGCTAGGGTCCAGCAACTTCCCAACCAATAAAGTTTTGCAAAAAACATGACAACACAATATAAGAATTGACAAAGCGAAAAGACTGTCAGCCTACGCTAGACCTGTTGGATTTGCCATTGAATGTCTTATTCTATTACTCCAGAATCCGATGACATACCAACAGACCCTACTGTCCAGTAGAAGCCACTTATGCAGCCACTAAAAGGAACATGCCTGCAAGTACTGGGGTGCAGCCACAGCAGTATTTGGGAGGAACAGGAATTGTAACCCTCACTTCCTTAACCGTGCCACAGCAAAGGTGAGCACTGATGTCGTCCCATCCTTCGACAAATTGAATCAAAGCACCACCACCACAGTGATCACTATTGTCCCCATTGAAGCACCATGATGTGTTGCGGGCTCTAGGAAGACCTCTTGAATCTGTTCTGATCTTGAGGCTCCATCTTTGATCTCCTGTACGGGAGTCAAACGCTCTGCTCTTCTTCGGATGTACCACTGGATTGTGTCTTTGGGTCCCTGCGTCTACACAATGCTACAAGTTATTCAAGGATTTCCTTAATACCTATATGTTGTTTGAAAAAAGAAGTTTTGGAAATAACACGAAAGTTAATTAAATTAGCAGTAAAAGAAGCTGTATTCTTTCGTTTTCCCTTCACCTTCATGCACCCTTCTGTTCCACTTTAATAACGTTGAAGCCATGTGATAACACCAAAATCATGGACCTCGCGCCTTGCATCATTCTGCCGATTTCAGAACTGTATTGAACCTTTCCTATCTTCAAAAGAGTTGTTTAGTGCCCTAATGACCGTGGTGTTTCTTTACATTTTGTAGCGCCACAAGTCATTGGAGATGCTTCAAGGAACCCTGCCTGATTGATGCTGCTTGAGAAAGGCGAAGGTGTTAGATAAGTTAATACCCTGTGGCTAAAGGGCAGTGTTTATTTGGTATTCTCTTGAATCTTGGATGAGTGTATTGGACAGCGAGCCACTGTTCTCTGGAAATCCTGTTCATGTAATCGGATGAGTTTCCAAGGCTGATGGCAAGGGGTGGGGGTGGAGTGTTTAAGAAAGCGTGAGTGCTATTGATGAACCAGCTCTTGGATTTGCAGTCTTTAGGTCTGCTGGTTTGTACCCAAGCACCAGAGTTGAAATGTTCTCCTATAGAGGCATTACTCCTACGAGACCGGCTTGTATGCTCTGGGTGACCCAATGATGGAAGTGTATTTGATAGCTTCTAGCTGGGTGGGTGGACGTGTGCCATGAGGTGTGCAGTCTGAAACGTGAGGCTCTGTTCCTTGGAGGTATCATGTGATGCTCTTGGCTTGCTGCGCAGCACATCTCTGCAGGACATGCTCATGATGGAATTATATTTAGGTTTGCTTCGTAATTTTGCACAGTTTGTAACTACCAGTGCTTTCAAGGAACTACCGACCTGGGCCTGAAGTGGCCGGAGCCAAGTGAGAGATGTACATCGAGGATCGTGACCATGTTTGGAGCGTTAGATGTCACCAAAGCTCTTGGAAAAAACATGTTTGCCATGGGTCTCTTTACCCATGTGGAAATCTATCAATCCCCAATGTTAATTATGATACAGAGAAATTAGGACCTCTAGGTGTTGCAGGAGGTAGCGAGAGGCTCGGAGGGCTTTTTTGTCTTCGAGTTCTGTGATCGCGGTACAGGAGCCGGGTGAGCTGGCCATGCACACTGGGGCCAAGACACAAAAGTAAGCTTTCTTCTGGGCAGAGAACAGTCAAGAGCAACTTTGAGCAGCTGACTTGTAGGGAAGAGGAAATCAAGGCTTTTTACATTTTTTTGGGGGGGGGGGGCATCTCAGAAGAAGGTTGAACACTTTATGTGGGCTCCTACATTTCAGGGTTGAGATGTTCTACACTCTTTTAAAGTGTCAGAAAACAGATTGTGCGTCCCCTGTCAAATCTTCAGGTAAATGACAATCTGCGGGCGACCTTTCAATTGATCAAAAACAACGCACCCATTTTAGGCAGGAAGCTTTCCAAGTCACGTGCACCAATTCTTTAGCAGCTTTTTGCGATTTAAAGCCAGTGTTTAAGCTGAGGATTAGCAAATACCATCCATGCTAGTCCAGTAAGCGACATAATCATTTACCATTAAAAGCAAATCTTATAGCTTTTGGATTAATAAAATACCACACATGCTCACCTGCATCAGAGTAAAACAATCCCCTGACACTTTCATGTGGGGCAACAGAGCTCAGCTTGATGTTTTGAGCATGGGATTTGCTGTGAATGCTAATCCTATTTTTGCTACGCTGAAATTGTTTGACATTGTGTTTTTTATTTTTTGTTCCCATGTCAGCGCTTTTTTTGGTGTGGGTATTTAAAACTGGCACTGACCACCAGGGAGTACTGTGTCTCGTGCAATATTTGGTTGTGACATGCTCGTAGATTGATGTCCTGACTGCCGATTTTCTATTTTAACTGAAAAATGGAAGAGGTTTAAGTTTTTGACTAAACTCGTATAGTACAAACTAATCAAATTGACCGGCTATTTTACCGAAAATGTAACGTGAATGTTATTCTTCCAGCATAAAAAAAGTAATCTGTGGGATTCCGTCGAGATATTATTAGACCCCCAATGCCCCAGACTCAATCCGGCCAGGCTGAGCCGGGAGGGGAGAGTTTCATTGCATAGGTTGTTGCCTGTCAAAGACGCATCTAATTTGCAGCACACTACGCTCTGTTTTTTGGTTTGCATAACATCGTGTTTGTCAGCATTTTAACATAAGTATGAGGCTACAGAAGCCTCTCTTCAAAGGAACTAGAGTTGTCAGTCTTTAGTTGTATTATGAGATGAAAGCCTTGCATATTTTGCAGCTCTAAATGCAGGCTTTTCATCTAACAAAATACCTCTCCGGAAGCTGACAACTGTCTCACTTTAACAGAAGGAGGACTGAACCGAAGGTGAAACAACTGGGATCGTGTTGCCCGGGGTCGGCCATCTCCTATTTTTTTCTTGTAGTTTAAGATGTAGAAAGTGAACGGTGCAGCTTGCACCCAGACACAGTTAAACAGGCGTGTGGTAAAATCCTGGCAAAGTTAAGGGTTTCAACAGGGAGTGGCCTTAGCATTCAGACTGGTTATTGGTGCATGTTGGGATCAAGATTTATACTGTTCATTTGTTTTCTGACAAGCGGTGGACAAATTGCATTGGTATGGTTAAAAATAATTTGTTTCGTTCCCTCTATAGCCTTACATCTTCTTTAATTGGGTGTTCTAAACTTGGGTTGCGCACCCTGACACAACTGCATGTGATGTTCTCGTCACACTTTCTTGTCTTCATCTATTACACGTTCTCACAGCTTTGGTAAGTGCATTTCAAACTTTTTTCCATGAACTTTGCACATAAGTAGCAGTAACGATGAATACGATAGGTAGTGTAACCATTTACTGTCAATTTAGCACTTTGTGCAAGCTTACTTTCAGTTTGCATTGTTTTTCTTTTAATTGTCCTGCATTCACCGGATCAACAAATCATCACGACCCCCAGCTGATTCTCTCCCTCACCAACGAACCCAACATTAGCAGCCACAACTTCCAAGAAGGGATAAAAGCCATCGCCACCTGGATGAAGAACAGCTGCCTGAAACACAACTCAAAAAAGACAGAAGTCCTCATCTTTGGCAACACCCCCTCCGCATGGAATGACTGCTGGTGGCCCTCCGCCCTCGGAAATCCCCCAACCCTGACGCACCACGCACGAAACCTCGGCATCATACTAGACTCATCACTCACAATGAACTGACAGATCAACGCCATCTCCTCGACCTGCTTCAACACCTTCCACATGCTTTGAAAGACTTTCAGATGGATCCCAACCGAAACCAGAAAAACTGTCACACACGCACTAATCAGCAGCAGACTGGATTACGGCAACGCTCTCTACGTCAGAATCAACAAGAAACTCCTCTGCAAACTCCAGACTGTCCAGAACGCTGTAGCCAGACTGATCCTCGACATCCCCCCTCGCAGCCACATCACCCAACACCTCCGCAATCTCCAATGGCTTCCAGTCGAAAGAAGAATAACCTTCAAACTCCTCACCCACGGATACAAGGCCCTTCACAACACCGGACCCGCATACGTGAACAGCCGCCTCTTCCTCCACACACCCAAAAGACACCTTCAATCAGCCAAGCTCTCTCTGGCCAGCAAGACTATAACGAGAGGCTAGTCCTTCTCCTACCTCGCAGCCAAACCTGGAACACCCACCCCTTCCACATCCGGCAATCTCCTACACTGCCCCAGTTCAGGAAGGACCTCTAGACCTGGCTTTTCGGACGACCCCAGCAGTCCACGAAGCTGCACCCCTTCCCCCCCCAGCGCCTTGAGACCCTCATAAGTGAGTAGTTGCGCTTTACCAACCACTGATTGATTGTTTCAGTTATAATTCTCGTCACTTTGGTCTTTTGTCTTATGTAGCATGTTTGATGCATCTTTTATGAGGATTTGCGTATCTAAACATTTGATGATCAGTGTCTCCCTGTCTCCTACTCTAAGTAGCATGTCTAACACGTTTTCTAAGAGCATATGTTTATCTAAACGAATTGATTATCTTTTCTTCCAACTAATCAGTATCTTTTTCTCATATTTTATTTTTTACAATTTCTTTCTCTTTTGTTTTTTTTCTTCTGATCTGTACTGTTATATCTTATGATTCTACTATGGTTTTTAAAACCACATTAGTAGTGATGAACTCTTTTGGCCCTTATAAAGCGACAAGTTGTCGTGAAACACGTGTTGGCCTATGATGTCTACTTTGATGTCCACTTGATTCTTGAACAAAGAATAAAAAACCTTTGTTGATAAATCCTTCATCATCCCACTATAAAGTATTAGTCTTCAAATTTAAAGACCTCAAAACAGTATTTTTTGCATAAATTGGTGCATGTTTTGTTGAATATAGAGGTGGGTGAGCCGCTAAAAGCTCAAGCCTGAAGTCTGGCTCTTGCTCAACTCGTAGTCCTCTTCGAACCATGAGACCATAACAAACCGACCTTTCATGTGGCTTATGCCTGCCACCCTCGCTCTACCCTTGTGCACAAAGAGGTAAAAACAGAGCATTAACATTTGAGGGAAAAAAGGAGAGACAAGTAGGTACCCATTTAGTTCCTGATTTAAACCAGACAAAGTGGGCTGATTGTGACTTCCCCGCTTAACCAAACTGTGTGATTTTAGGCAGATATTTATTTTTACCATTCTCTTTTTTTTCTTCACTGTCTCATAAGAAAGCACCTTCATTTGCATTATTTAAATACCAGCTGTGTAAAAACCTATCGGGTTTCATTTAATAGACTATAATGTTGCTCTGTCTATAAGAATCTGGGCCTGATACAGGATGACTCTTCTTTCTTAGTCTCCTAATGGCACTGTCACCAGGGTGGGTGCAGGGACAGTTCATGTTTAAAAACTATCACTGCCCGAGGCCAATATCACTGCCTCGAGGCACGAGGCAGGGGTGCCCACTCTCGCCCCTCCTCTTTGCATTGGCGGTAGAGCCCCTGCCATACGGGTGAGGGAGTTAGAGGGGATTAAGGGCGTGACCTTTGGGGGCCAAATCCATAAGATCAACCTCTTTGCGGATGACCTCTTGCTCACACTGACTGAGCCCCAACTATCGCTTCTGTGCGTGGTGGACACTCTGCAGGCTTTTGAAGCTGTCTCTGGCTTCAAGATCAACCTCTCTAAATCGTTCGCCCTCAACATTAATATCCCAGCCCCTGAGGCTAGCATCCTGCAAGGGTTGACTCCCTTCCAGTGGACGGAGACTTCCATTACATACTTGGGGCTCCAGCTTACCCCGCACTCACTTCTGGTCGCGTGTAAACTGGGCGATATTGCGCCGCTCGGTACTGGCTGACCTACAGAGATGGAAGCCCCTTTATATTTCATGGCTGGGGCGCATCAACGTCATTAAGATGAATGTCCTGCCGCGGGTTCTCTACCTATTCCAGACGCTCCCGACCTCGCAGGCGGATATTCAGCGCCTACAGGGTCATCTACGTGCCTTTGTGTGGAATGGGAGGCGTCCGCGGGTAGCGCATTCACTTCTGATGCGTCCGCGGGATAGGGGAGGCCTGGCATGCCCGAATCTTCAGGAATATTATTGGGCAGCGCATCTGAGGTACATCTCTGAGTGGGTTGCACGGGAGAGTGAGAAGCATTGGTTTCACATGGACCGGGCGGTGGCATGCCGGCCACTGTGGGACCTTGCTTGGCTGCCTAAGCACGCCGGACCCCGGAGTGCATATGTCGCGGCGCCGACCAAAACAGTCCTTGACATATGGGACAAAATAGCGGTCAAAGGGAGCTGACCACGTTCCCGTCCCCACATACTCCTATTGCGCGCAACCCGGAATTCCGCCCGGGCTTGCAAAAACAGGTGCTTCGTGATTGGAACGATGGGGAGTGTCGAACGATTGGCGCCTTATTCGCGGGGGGAGTCCTTAAGTCCTTTGACGAATGCAGAACTGACTTTGCGCTACCGCACACGGCACACTATCAATACATGCAACTGCGCCACTGGCTCTCCGTCCCGAGGTTCATGCTGCGGCGACACGCCCCTTCACCCCGTTTGAAAAATTGGTGAGAGCCTTTGAGGGCTCTAAAGGCCTTGTATCCAAGACCTATCGGGTGCTACAACACTAGACTCCGCTGGGCCCACATCGATATCAGACCGCGTGGCAGGCTGCGACCCCGGGAGGACTCTCTCCCAAGCAGTGGGAAAAATTATGGCAAGATATCCCTAAGACCTACTGTAGCCTTGCTTCCTGTGAAACTGCCTACAAATTGATGCTCCAATGGTACTATACACCCTCCGGCTGGCCACCATGTACCACTCAGTATCCAACCTATGTTGGAGATGTGGGTCGGTGGAAGGCACTCTCTACCACATATGGTGGTCCTGCCACGTGATAGCTACTTTTTGGAAGGAAGTCCTGGGCCACATTAAGGGTGTGGTGGGATACCCGATCCCGTCGCTGCAACATGTGGTGATACTGGGCATACGTCCCTCTAATCTAGCGGCAATGACTGGGGCGGACTGGGCCCTCATAAGCCATTTACTACTGGCAGCGCGACAACTCATAGCGTGCACATGGAAACAGACCACGGCCCCATCCATAGCTCAGTGGTTCGTCCGAGTGTAGCATGCGCTGGCTGTGGAGAGGCTCTCACATAACATAGCGAACACTGAAAAGAAATTCCAGCGCGTTTGGCAGCCCTTGCTATCTTATCTCATGCGCATCGAATTCACTTGCTTTAGCCCCCCGAAGCTAAGGGCCCTGCAACTCTTCCCAAGTGATTGAAAGATGTTTATGCCCTAGCCTGGTGGTAGATCGGGCGCATTGGGTTTGATGGCCGATTCCTCCCTTGTCGGCGCCCACCCCCCCCCCTCCTTCTATTTGCGCAGTGCGAGACGCCCAAACATCGCATGGCATGTCATGACCTGTACGGTTATTGTTACTTTCTTATTATTGTTCTCTTCCTTTTACTAAAGCTGCCCTGGCTGCGTTCTTCCCTGCGTGCGCACACACATAGATTGTTGGGCACAGCGGGGACTTAGAGCTTTTATGGGTTGCCTGGCGATTGCTGACCCTGAGGGGCAATGTTCACACGTCCTGATCCCATACACTAGTTGTCTTTATTTGGGGCCTTGGGTTATTGAATTAATACGCACATGTTGACACTAGACTATTTTGCGTCACTTATGGCCTGTGGGCTTCTTCACACTATGATCAGCCTTTGGTGCAATGTTTAACTTGACGCGGCCGGCCCGAAGTGGTTGTAGGCGGCTTGCTGTGTACTTTCACATTGATAATACTGCCATACCTGTTTATTCATTACGCTACCGGCCCGACCAGGGTTGTAGGCACCATGCCGTGTTTAACAGTATTTGCCTACAATAAAGGTTTTTGAAACTAAAAAAAAACAAAAAACTATCACTTCTAAGTAGTTCTCAGTGCAGGCCTGTAATGGGACATATTCGTTACAAAGCTTCCACTTGTTAAAGAAATACACTTTGTGCATTTTGAAGAGGCTTTATCATATTTTACGTGATGTTTATTGCATGCTTTAAATGGCAAACATTTTCATGGCTCAGCTGGTACACGGGCTCTAAGAGCCAAGCCAGACCTTTGGCTCGGCTCGACCTGTTCGTTTGTTGGCTCGCCCCCCGCCTTGTTGAATATAAATTTAAAAGAGACCTCATTTTCTTAATTGTCCTTTTGTTTAAAAGCATTTGTTTCGATACAGATTTAGTAATCCTTTACAACGAGAGTACCAAGTCTCGTGGACGGATAGTTGCTTTCGTTAAATTAATTAGATGCTTCCCCAAAAAGAAATTTTTGGTTTAGTTTGCCCTTTCTTTGTCAGATCTGGCAGACTGCATTGTGTAGCGGGAAATCTGCTTTGGTACTGCATAAGTCATTCTGTTATGTGTGATTTGGTATGCCACGTGTCATGTTTAAAGGTTCAGCCTTATGCATGTTAATTTTTTTTGTATTGTGGGATTAACCCTCCACCCCTGAGTTCCAGAACCTTCCTGGGAGGAGGTACTTAGTGTAAACTTCATGGTATCTGAATCAGATCACCACCATATAGTCCTCCGACAGTTCTTTGCTTCTAGGAGCTGCAGGTAGTAGGCTAACGAAAACGGTAGCTCCTTTCACCTCTTTTGACAAGCAATATTGGGGTGATCTTACTGATTTGATACTGACCCCGCCACTCACATACGTTCATTGTGAGAGGCGGGTGGCTGATTGGGGCTCCGTGAGAGGTCCTCCGTCAGCCCTAAAGGCAAAGCGGTCAGTATGAGCATCTGTGTAACCACAAACCACTTTTAGGCATTCCCTTCCTGGAACTGAATTCACGTCTTAAAGAAAATTTCATTGGAGGGGGAAGGAGCCATGCAATAGTCTCTTGATGGATTTTACTGGTGTTGTGGTGCATGTTAGCCAAGTAAGTGCCTAGAAGGGCTCAAATCTAGAACTGCCACCAAATCAGGGGACATGTAGTCACTCACAAAGGCTTGTGGTTTTCATAGCTGACCTAGCTCTGGGCTGTTTTCATGCAGAAGGCAATGGATTGCTGGTCTGCAGTTGTCTGTATCCTTTGCGTCTAAGTTCTTTCTCCCTGTCACAAGTTGTATTCAGTTTTGTCTAGAGTGTTAGCTTAGCTGATTAAGGGACTCATTACAAGTTGGCTGAAGCTTTATCCCCGGAAGGATGGGGATGTCACTGCAGCTCCGATTCGGATTCTCCCGATGTTCTCACACCCGAGATTACTTTGAAGAAATATGATATGATCACTAGCCTAGCTATTCAAGTTCCAGATCCTATAACAAAGGATCAATTCCCTATAGCATAATGAGTCAAGCCTTCGCACACAAGACTTTTTTGGCATGCATGGATGGCGGTGATGCAGTCACTCAAGAAAGGATAATCCCTTTGCATTTAGACTTTTCAGTCTGTTGAAATGGGACTTGGAGAGTCAGGTGAGTCGCTAAAATGCTAAGTGGTGTCACACAGCTGGGGGCTGCACTGTAGAAAGGCTACATTCAGAATTAATATTTTGGGGAAGCTGTGGAATCCGAAAAGTTCCATAGGCTCAAAAGAGCACTGTAGCTCTTGTGCAGTGAAACAGCACTCCAAGGAAGCTTAGCGGGCACACAACATGGCAGTTTGCTGGTGAATGGAACCATACCATTGGCGCACTTGTCTTGCCTCCAATGAACCACTTTAGGAACCACTAACTATCTCATTCTGCTGCCAGAATACTAGGATATGATGGCCAGGAAAGAGAGGTTTAAGCAGAAAAGTTCCACCCATTAACTCATTTGCAATATTCCAAAGGAATTTGCAACATTGGCATGAAGAAAAGGTAGGTTGGTCAAAAGAAGCTCAGCTGCTTGTCTGGAATAGGCGTTCTGCTCGTAGAGTTGATCTCACGTCATGTCATGGCTCTGCCTTTTCAAGTTTTGAAACTGCTTCTGCAACATAACAAGTGCTTTTGTTTCTCACGGAGATGAGATGACACCTATCGTTGTTTACAGGATATGATACCTGCCTCTCCTGCAGCATTAACCTACTTGGCAGCAAGGACACTATTCATCCACACCGGCAGTGTTGCATCCTAGAAAGCCTGTCTTTGTGTGGAGCACGACAGCTAAGGAGTAGGCACCAAAGATCTTTGACAGATGGGGTAAAGGTTGTATTTTTATGTATGTACCTATTAAACTGTTTTGTATAGCATGGCAACCTTGAAGCTAATGCAGCACTTTAGATAAAACAGAAAACGACCGATCTAAAAACCAGCAACGTGGACAGGAGTGTGGAGAGTGTGGACGAGAAACATACACTTCTAATAAAGGTGAATAAAAGGACCTTCCAAAGGTGGAAAAATTACCAGCCGGCTTTTGCCTTATGTTGTTGCAGAATAAACAAATGTAAGTCAAAAAGTAGAGAGAGGAATGATACAATACAAATGTAGGGAGGAGTCCATGTACTGAAGAATTTGTAGAAGAGGAATGTTGAAGGGTTCTTTTTAAGAAAAGCCGCGGATGTGGGTTGGGTACAAAGTTCAGGTGGTCAAGCATTCCACATATTTGTTGGTAGACATTGATAATCCTAGTAATTCTGTTTTCTGTGGATTTAGAAGGAGAACATATTCGCTCATCGAAGTTTGACCAGTGAAAAGACTGTTCCTCACCACTAAAGTGTGAGGTCTACTTTCTAACGTGATTGGTGAGCTGAACAGCTACACACAGTTCCTCATTGGTTTCACATTGTAGGGAAAGATGGGAAATGGGTGGTCGTTGGCTGGAGTTTCTGAATTATATATTTTTTAAGAGTGGAATCATTTGGCAGATAATGATGAATCTGGCATACAGCCCAGTGGTAAACAGCAGGTTAATATTTTAATGCAAGCATAGACTATGACAAAGAATGCAGATTGGAGTGATGATGTGCATTTGAGGTTACCTATGATTTTTGATATCTCTTTTTTGTGAAAAATCTATCAAACTTTTGATTTTAAATCATATTAATTTGTTTTTTGTGTAATGCTTAAAACCTCAGTTTCACATTTCTAAGTGCTGTAAACAGCAGGGGTTACTATTGCTAAATTTAATTGTGATAAATGTGTTAGCTCGGAAGGATGAAAGGCGGAGTTGGCCTTTCTGGGATTCCAACTCATGACCTGCAGAACGCACTAGATCTCACCTGCGAGCATGTAACTCTCTGAACTGTATTGCATAGTAAGAGGTATGGGGATCAAAAGTTTGAAGTGAAGAACTTTATACATTTTGTGTATGTAGTCATTTTGATTTTGCTACTGATTTTGAATAGGGATTACACTGTTTGAGCCATTTTGGGATTGTTTTTTTATAGGAAGAAATGTTTAGCTTGAATAATGTTAGCTTTGTCCATGTTCAAGACAGGTGGTTGATTAGCTGTGAATTGTTTATTCTTGATAGGAACTTAGGGGTTCAGTTTTCCTAAACTTGGAATTAATTTATATTTTTTTTTGTGAACCACAGTCAGAATGATTGATTTCCTAGAGCATGGGCATGTTTGTTCAGAACATTTTGGATTTTTAATTATGTTGTACTCTTCTCCTGAGGGTTGATGTCAGTGATGTGCTGGGGTTTGTTGAGAGCCATATTGAGGCTTCATAAGTACGTTTTTAAGGGCCTTAAATATCTGGAGCTGTAAAAGATAGTTTTGGTTAGGGTAATTCCATGATAAATGATGGAAGCCAATGGTTGCTGCTCCAATCTTTTGTGCGGAGGAGGTGGGGGCGGGGGGCGGGGGAGGGACTGGTCCGAGTATTGAGGATACGTTGATTGGCCAGAGATGACGAGGTTACATATTTTCTACGTTTGTGGGGTGAAAGGGCGAACTGGTAAAGATCAAACTATTCCTGAAGACTATTTAGCTTACGAAAGACCTTTATTATAATGTTTACCCATTCAGTGTTGATGTCATTTAGAAGGAGAGCATTAGGTTTTTTGTGAAATATTGAGTGAGATAATCAAGTTAGCTCTGATCTTTAGTGGATGGTAAACATGGCTGAAATGTAGTTATTTTTTTTTTATTGGAAGTTAATTTGTGATCCAAATGTTGAGAGAGTTTTGGAATAGGCTCTTTTAATATATGGTGAGATGTATTGGTAGATCACAGCTAGCCTCCAACAGTTTGGTTCCATCTCTGCAAATGGTGACATATTGAGAATAATTAGTTGTACGAGTCTTTCATTCAGGATTTTGTGATGCATACAAGGTTGAGGTCGTGGACGGAGTAAGTTGGTGACTTTGTGGTCTGCATTTGTAGATCTGGCATTACGGAGATGCAGTTGAGGAGTGGGGGAATGGCCATGCTCTTGGAAAAAGAATATGATATTTGGGGGTCTGGTATTTGATTGTTTTTCTTGAAGACAATTTTCTGACATTGGAAAAGGTTGTTGTCAGCCAATGAGTCTCACTTTGACTGTGAGGGAGATCGAAGTTTGATGTGAAAGAGGAGTCTAACTGCACATGTGGTTATTCAGGTAAGGCTTCAAAAGCGAGAGTAAGAGCCAAGAAAGTTAATTTCTGGATGAATAATCCAAAGTGATGCTACTAAGAACTCTTTATATCAAATACTTCATCAGGCTGTTGATCTCTGTAGATTTTGAAATAACTTTTTAAATCATTGATGAAATCTAAGGTAGTTTGACACCTACAGAATTCCAGCACGGAGAAGGAGGAGAACAGTTGGCAATTTTTGAAAGCTTTATAATCACTCCAGCCCTTGAAGTGTCTACTTTTAGAAGCAGGGACTAATATTTCTAAGATGGCCCCTTCAGATTTACTGTTTGGCACAAATTTTGTTGTATGCTTTGTTGGTAGACTAGGAGGATGGCAGTGCAGCAAACCACACGGAGTAAGTACACCCAATATTCTACTCAGATTCCTCATTAGAAGTTAGCAAGACGTATGTGTGGAGGCACTGTGTAGGCAAAATTAATAATTCTGATCAGTATCACCCCACGTATTTCTAAACATTATAATCCCCACAGAATGAAGAATAACTGTGCAGACCAAGATTTACCAGGCAAAATTTCCAATTCTCTGGGAGTTTAATATACATATTTACCAACTGCTCTGATAAGGTGATAGCTGTGTGTGAGGGGCCTGATCGTGGTGGGGTTGGGAGAGGAAAGCAAGGTTTTTGCCTGTCAGCGTGGAGGATTTGTTCCTCCCCGAGTACAGTGGAAGGTAGTTGGGTGAGGGCTGGTAAAAAGGCCAGGCTGCAATGAAGCCCATTGGCAGGACAGTTTTTCTGGACGGATTTACAGACCAGTAAAATAAGATAGGGTGAACGACAGCCCACTCTTATTCAATGAGTGGAGATTAATTCCACCTGGAATTTGCACTCTGCTCACCCTGTTACACGGGCTGTAGTGGACACCTGGGCCAGATGTAAAAGTCATTGCACTTGGGGATATTTCCAGCAAACTGCATTGGACGGACGAAAAGGAGTTGCATTCTTAAATCTGGTTCCTCTATGAAGTGATGGAAAGTGCAGAGTTAAGTACCGAATGGGGGGAAACATATTTTGTGCACTCACTGTAATACAGGGCTTTCTGCACTTGCACAGCTGCGAAATGGCTGTCCTTTGTGAGCAGCAGCAATTTGGAAACCTTGCAACTAGCATTTTGCCTGGTGTCAAGGGGCATTGTTATGTTGGAAAGTTAGTGTGTTTCTTTCAGCAACTTTCCTCCTCTGAGTTCCAGACTTGTTTTGCATCCTGCACTTGAACTTTTCTCTCTTGTGTATTCAGGTACTTCACTACTTCCTATAGAGCATTTTAGGATCTTGAACTTTTGCTTCGATATTTGCAATAAAGTACTCTTCAAGGCCTTCCGTCATTTGCCTGCATCAAGCTGCAGTTTCTGGTTTCCAGAACTGTCTTGTACTCTGCTCGAATTCACTCAAAGAAGGAAGGACAAGTGATATGTGTTGTGGAAAAAGTCTAAATTGTGTTTTGAAAGACCACATCCTGCAGACTCATTATAAAGATGCTTGTATTCAATTTTCCTACATGTCTATTAAGCGTCTCAATACTCTTACTGGGCTAATTCAGCAGAATTTGGTTGGCTCTACAGGGATCGTTTTCCACCTGCTGCTGAACATGCCTTTGTACCTAGCACCACCCTTCATCCTTCAATTTTGAACCCTTGTACCTTTGTATCAAGTAGCCATTTGTTTGATTGGCAACTCTCTCTGCACAAAGTGTCACCAAATAAACAAGAATATTACATTTTTTCTTCACATCTTTGCCTGAATGTTGTCATTTCATTTCAGCTCCTTTGTGGTATCAGCCTGACCTTTCTTAGTGTGCTCTGATGTATCAGCTGACCATGAGATTTTCTCCATCGGCTGTTACTCTTTAAGTTCATCGCTAGAGTATTCAACCTATTTTTTATGTTTGTGGGACTAGGAAGGCCTCAGTGACGTGTGCTGTGGGGCAGTAGGAAACAGTACATCTGCCACCCATGTTTCTTTTTAAGTTTGTCGTTCAGTCATGTTAGTGAGGAGACATGGTGAAGCGCAGTTGTGTATCACCAGACGAATGGTGACCTTGTTAGAGAATGAACCAACTATCGGGATTTAATCTTGCACACAACTCAGTATACATTAGCGCACAAACTCCTGGTCCGGTTCCTGGCTCACAAACCTTTTGCCTTCCATGCTAATGCCCAATATGATGGCAAGAGCTACTCCCAGCACTTGTGGTCTATAAGTACTTAGTCACCCTTCCTTTCTGTGTTTTTGGTTTATTCTGGCCCTACACAGGACCTGAGAAAAAGACAGATGCCAGGGTTTCATCATGTAACCAGTCATGTTATATGCTACTGTTGGGGGGGGGGGGGGGTATCAGTATCAGTGTGTTATGCACACAGATTGGGCACATGGTCCCCGGGGGTGATCTTAAAATTATATCAGTCCTTTTGTAGCTCCAAGGTCCTGTACGGGAGTGAGATTTGGGGGTACACAGCAGTTGACAAATTACAGACATCGCAAAATAAATTTTGAAGACTGATTTTAAAAGTCCCCCAGGGAACCCCCGCTTACTCTGTACATGAGGAACTTGGGACTAAGTATATTACTGATGTGGCTGCAGTTAAGCCTCTGCTGCGTTGGGTGAATGTTTGGTCTAATGAGGAGGCATCTTTTAATCGAGCAGTAATTTTGGACTGCCTCTCACTGGGCCATGTTTTTAAAATCCCTTGGTTAAGATATATTAAGGAAACATTCTGTGCCCTGGGAAGATCAACATCTTTACGAAATATAAAACAATGAAGCGACAGGATAAAAAATTGATTAAAGATCTGTTTTTAAAAAAAGCTATTGGAGAGCGTGAGGGCATGGTAAGGGCACATGCTCTAGTCAAATCATTGCAGGGTATGGAGACTTATCTCGCCATTTTAACCATTGCCCATGATAGATTTTTAATTACTCTTTTTAGATTAAATATATTCCATCATTTAGTGGCCTCTCCTCCAGGCTTTGTCTCACGAGCCGAGGATAGAGGGCCCTGTGGCTGCGACAATAGGTCTCCACAGGATATTTTACATTTTGTCTTTATATGTAAATATTTTACGCACCCTAGACGACTGTATCTTAAACCTTATTTAAAAGAAATGGGATTCATGCATGCTTGTATCACACTTTTGCATTTACAACTTTTGCAGAATGCCCGCACACTGTTTGTTGTTACGAATTTTTAAAGAGCAATATTAAGATCAAGAAACTCTAGACACGATTGAGATAGAAAGGGACATTTGTGATTTGTATTGTGATGAAATATGGTTTTAATGGATTTTTCATTGTTTTCTTTTAATCAATTGTATCTTCCATGGCTGTGTTTACTCCAAAGGATATTTTACATTTTGTCTTTTTATGTAAATATTTTACGCACCCTAGGCGACTGTATCTCAAACGTTATTTAAAAGGAAAGGGATTTAGGTATGCTCGTATCGCACTTTTGCACTTGTAACTCTTGCAGAATGCCCGCACACTGTTTGTTACAAATTTTTTACGAGCAATATTAGGATCAAGAAACTTTAGACACGATTGAGATAGATGGGGACATTTGTGATTTGTATTGTGATGAAATATGGTTTTAATGGTTTTGTTATTGTTTTTTTCAATCTATTGTATCTTTTATCGCTGTGTTTACTGCCGAATAAAGATTGTTTATTATTATTATCAGTGTGTTTATCTCGGGGACCGCGTATCGGTTCTGCTGCATGCTTGTTATCAATCCCATGGCTCTGAGCACTCTGCGATGAAGCAAATCCCTGTGCTTTTCAGTCTAAAAGCACCCTGCTCCACTGTAGTCCCATATGCTTACTTGGAGTGCCCCTCTGTAGCTCTGTTTAGGTTTCAGCTTATGGGTAGTGACAGTGGTGTTACCTTTAGAATGTCTTACTGAACTACTATTGAGTCTGCGTTGTTTGTTCCCTCTGCATTGTCCCCGACTCCATGAGTGTTGTAGTCCGAGGTTTCATTGTACCCCTTAAAAGCTGTGTTTGTCTCAAATCATCAAGCTGCATTGGTGCTCTATTCTATCTTTCTGGTCTTTCTCTACTGATTGGCACTTGCTGACTGAGTTTGTCAGCGAATTACTCTCGCTCTGAGATTTACCTCACTTTTCAGCTTACTCTGGTAGTGCCCCTTGTGTTCACCTCCATCACTGATCTTATTTGCGCGAACACTGATCTTATTTCTGATCCTGTGAATTCCTGCTCAACTAATCTTCACATGACCACGTTTTCAAATTTCTTTGTCTTCTACCAAGATTTCACTCTTCAGTTCCCTGAGGACTTTGACTCTCCAGTTTCCATTCCTCTGTCCTGCAGTGGCATATATCTCATTTCACTATTTGAGCAGACGTTTAGGTTGTTTGTGACCCGATAATGGTTAAAAAATGCCACAGGTATTTATGGATTGATTTTTGTTTTCAGATTTCAAACAAAAGTGTCTCTGTTTTTATTCTGACCAATTTCAGACCTTTTCTTCCTTAATTTCATTGCTCTTGCCTGTTGACTGATTTAGTGTGAACTTTGCATCACTTAAGTGAGCTGTTGTGCTCTGTATATATGAATATCAAGCATTGGCAAAGCCAATAGGTCTCGGCAATGCCCGCGCTATTGGCCTTGTCAATGTGCATGTCTTTTAGCCATGTTGTCTAGCAGAAAATTTGCTGTTCAGCATGGCTGAAAGTTATGAGCTCCTTCACAAGCTGCTTGTAGCTTGATCCTCCGGCTGATGGGAGATCATTTCCCATTTATACTCCTTCCTGAGAGACAGAAAGATTCTAGTGCCGATAGACCACAGTGAAACAGAAGACAGAACAATGGCCACAGTAAGCCAGATAAGCTTTCTATACAGGCAGTCACCGGCTATAATAAGGAACAGTGTCTACTGACTTAGGCAGATTCACCATGCATCCATGTCTTTTTAGGTTTCGCCTGCACAGCGCTGGCGCTGTGCTTGAGAAATCTATTGTTTTTAATATATACTTAAAGGGACTTACATCCTGCCTCCTCTCTTTCCTGGCTTCTCATTGGTTCTTGTGCGTGTCACTTCCTTGTCCTCCATTTCGGTTGACTGTAGCATATTTTCCTGCATTTACCAATGCTTGTTCCTCGTCTGCTTCTCTTATCAGTTTCCCGAAATACTGTTAACATCTGCTTTGGTGGAACTATATTTTCATAAAGTTTTGTCTTTTACTTTTGCAGCATATTTATATAACCATTTATCACCGGAGAGAATAGGTGATTTGCATAGAATCACAGGATCTTGCCCTGCGCCGCCGAGACTCAAACCGGGATCCCAGCTCTTGAGTCAGCAGCTCTGGCCGCAGCGCCACATCCTCTCCACTCCTGTATTATCTGTCTGGGAGCTCTTTCCTTCTCCTGGACGATGATTGATGAAAACAGCTCTTTATTATTTACATATGCGAAACGGATGCATTACCAAAGCTTGTTCTCCTCCTGACAACCCACAACCCTCATACAATTCCTCTGTTGTTTGGGGCTGTATGCATGAATTAGTGGTAATACTAGAGTTGCATTTTGATTTGAGCTGGAGATGGGTATGAATGCTTGCACACAATGTTTCCAAGGCTGTGTAGGGGTTCACCTCAGCAGTTTAAATAGCATATATTTGTAGACTGTATGTACGTGGTTCTCCAAACGTGATATTTAAATGTACTCGGGATCCCAGTTCTGAGAATGTTTGTGCGGTGTAAAGGTTAGTGGGGAGCACTCCAATTTATAACATCAGGCAAGGGACATGGTGCGGGGGAGGCCAGGTGAGGCTGTAGCTGCGTTTGCAGCTTTGGCTCCATTTTCAGTTGCAAACGTTACCTGAAAACTGTGGAAAAATTCATCTCCCTGACCCCATGAGTGGAGAAAGATTTATGTAAGGATTGAAGTGCCATTTATGATCATATTATATTGTATACAGACCTATATCAAGCTTATTAAATATGAATTAATGTGTTGGCTTTTTTATCAACATTGCTGTATATTGGGTTTCAGTTTGTGGGATTTTGTCGTAGTTTATATTGGTTCATTTTCAAAATCTACTTCATTTTCCCCAGTTTGAAAGTCCGATTTAATTTTTATTTTATTAATATAGTGCTTAATGCTGAATTCTTTAAATTAAAATCGCATTTAGTGGCAAAAACTGTTCAAGGACATGTAGCTGCTGTAGGGGTACCATGAAAATATTTGTGATCATCTATGTAAAACTGCTTCATTAATTGTTGGAATTGTAATTTTTGGGCCTCGACATCGGCAGCGCAAATACGCGCGATTTATATGCTAATGTGATACTTAAGTGGTTTATTTTTCGACTGTTTTTCAGACGAGAAGAAGCAGATGGTTGCACAAGTTGAAAAACAGTTGGAAGAAGCAAAAGAGTTGGTAGGTATTTCATAGTCTTATTTTGTTGACAAGTCACTGTTAAATTCAACCCTTAAGACTAGAGAACGCTGGCCCATAATGTCGTTTTTTCTGCGTAAGACGCCCCAACCTGCCTGTTTTTCTTCCATCTGAGAAGGTAGAAATGTGTATGATATATATTGTAGTGGAAAGAAGCGTTGTCTAGAGTGGAAGCGGTATATGTTCGAGAAATGTGATAAAAGTCTTAAGAGGTTTAGCGAGTGATTGTGTCTGGTTTCATACTCCGAATCTCTTGGAGACCACTGTTTACCCGCATGGCTCACAATGTGATTTTGGGCGTACTCGTTCTCTTCCTGCATCTTTCCTCACCTCAATTCTCTCAGATGTAAACACCGGGACAGGCTATCCTCAATTATTTAGGGCATGTTAATAAAGATTCCCATCTTTTTTAAGCTCGTTCCCATTAATGCCCCTTAAAAGTTGCTGGGCACACAGATCACTGCAGCAGGTGCATTAACCTCCAGAGTTATGTTGCCAGTATTAGTCCCTAAAAGTTGCTTTACACACAGGTCTCTGCAGCAGGTGCTTGTACCCTAGGAGATCTTGAAAATGCAGCCTCTTTGTGATTAGTTAAGTAAACAAGAGCAGATTTATTGTCACCTTTGTCCTTGTTACCTTTTTTGTGGCAGTTTTTGAAAAATAACAGTTTTCTGCCAGACTCTGTTTTTCATGACTCCGCCCTTTGTGACTCCACCCCCTTTTCCCCTCCCACACCTTGACCTCTAGTTATGGGGTCCCGGATTACTATTTTCGGATCCCAGCTCTGTGCATTCACTTGTTTTACATGCAGTCATTAGGTTAAAGGCGATAGGAGTTGGCCTAACGGCTAAGGCGGTCGACCTCGAATCTGGGGAACTGGGTTCGAGTCTCGGCAATGTCGCTGAACATCCTGTGATTCTGGGCAAATCACTTAATCTCCCCGTGCCTAACAAAAACAAGCATTGGCATAGCCAATAGGTCTCGCCTTTGGGACCTTATAAGTGTTTAGTTATCCAGCACAATATTCTTAGTGCAACAACATCAACTGTTGCATGGCTAAACACTTATAAGGTCCCAAAGGCGAGACCTATTGGCTATGCCAATGCTTGTTTTTTCTTCTTCTAGATTGCAGGGTGCGGTTTAAGAAGTCCATGTCTGCAGCAAGGAAGGTTGGAGGTCAGCTGTGCCGCTCCTGTGTTCACTGGCCGGATCAGCAGAAGCGGTTTCAGGGCAGGGGTTCAGTCCAAAGATTAACAAGACACGCTGGGTCACTTTATACGCTGGAACTTTACCAGCAGACAACCTCACCTCCACGTTAGACCACTGCACATTTCTAAATGCATTTCTTACTCACTTCTTTCTCTCTTGTGTAATAATTGGCCAACAAAGCCCAACAATATACGTAATTTGAGCCATCCTCAACACACTGTTATCTACAACTCACCCCCCTCCCCTTTTTTCCCCGATTCTATCAATGAACAATAAGTTTACCAGACTGATCACGTGTCACAACACTCGCTAACTTACTCATTCTTACGGAAACCTGACATCTTGAGGTCTGAATCAATGGCGCTTTAATGGGGCCAAAGGAGCAACAGACTGCGACGCAAGTGAAATCAAATACAACGATGTTTCCTAAGCCGAACACGGTCCTAAATCCAATAATATACAACACGTTTATATTTTTTGCATACCCAGTGGGCGGAGATTTTTCTTTTGAACGGCTGAGTGCTTTGTGTTTGAGGCTGTGTTTTTTTATTTGACAGCTTCCAATATTATTAATTTCTATGACTATTACAACATGCACCTACCCTCCGGCTTCCACGGCAATGAGCAGAACATGCAGGAAATGGTTTGCAGTGAGTCAGGGCACATACTCGCCCGAAAAGAAACAAGAGCCAACTCTCTGGCAGAACAAGGAACTAGGACTAAAAGGCGCCTTTGGAGACAAAATCAGATACGCCAACAGAACAATAGCGGGTGCGTTTTTGACAGTCCACGTGTAAGTAAAGATTTTGAAACCAACAGATTGCAAATCAAAGCCTAAATTACGTTTAGGCACACGTAGGGATTTTCCGAAATAGGTTAAGAGTGAAGAGTTTTTAAGTTATTTTTGTAGTTTTTTTTGTTGCAGATTTATATACGTTACACAAGGACACATTCATTATTTGGTAGACGCGGGGATATTAAGTGATTTGCCCAGAATCACAGGATGTTAAGCGGACGCCGAGGCTCGAAACCGGTTCCCCAGCTCCAGCCGTAAGGCTACATCCTAGGATATTGCATGGTATCCCATACAACCACATAAATCGTTCATAAGGCATGTCTTGAAGAGATCAACTTGTTCCACTTAACGGAAGAAAGGCAGTATGATGACCTATATGAAAAATACGTAATTAACTATCTGGATCCTTCCCCGTTCAGTTTTTCGCTGCCATTCCGCCCTCTTTCTCAAAAAGGCCAAATATTTAAAGGATACAGTGATCGAAAGAAGAGCAGCATCTGTGTGTGAGCACCGCATGCCTGTGTGTGAACACCGCGTGATGTGAAAGGCTCTGTCAGAGTGCGCGCCAAGGTACACACACTCCTCCGTCCGCCTTAATGTGGAAAACAGACCTGCAGTGCTCTGCATGTGAGGAAGCGACTCTCACTGGGGCTTATCAGAGAGAGCTCATTAAAAGTAAATTAAGCTATAATAAAACACATTCTTCCTTTTCCAATGTCAACAAAGGAGAGAGTTTGCCGGCTGGAGTGAAAGGCTGACACCACGGCATTAATAGGTCTCGCATTTATGCGAGTTTGAGCTATTGACATTGCAAATAACAATGCCTTTTATTTTTGTTTTTGTTTTAAAAACATAAATAAAAGGCATTGTCATTTACAATGCCATTAGCTTAAACTCGGGTAACTGCGAGACCTATTGCATTGCAAACACCCCAGGGTCTCCGTGTGAATACTGAAACTCTTCCCGGCAGGAGCCCCTTAGGCGGTTCCATTTGAGTGTCCCAGTGGGGAGACGGGTGATTGCCCAGGAAGCATTAGTTGCAGAAATGTCCTGTTCTGTGCCACTCAGGCGGTTGGGGAGCACCACATATACTGTTGATGTTACCTCTGGCGCAGTTAGAGGTGTCTGGTGAGATGCGAAGCGCTAGATGCAGTATTGCTCCGGACTGTGACGCAATTGCAATAGGCTAACCGGGTGGCATGAACTAGATGAATATATTAAATTACAAAGAGCCTTAAGACTCCTGTCGGGATGTTGAATTGTGCTGAATCGCACAGGAGGCTAGGAAGCACCAAATATGCCACTGGGGTGACTGAGATGCGAAGCGCTAGACGGAGTAGTGTCCGTTGATGTGATCATGTTACAAATTTATAAGGCGGCGAGGCATGGGACTGCATTGCTGTGACACAAGGACAAGACAGTTGGGGTTGTGGTGGGGGGGCGGTGAGGCACAAAAATAAGGAGCGTATTTTAAAGAAGCACAGTGTGCATATTAAACACAGCGTTTGAAACTAGCTCCTAGCTAGCAGAAGACCGAGTAGGCATACTGAAACCAAACGTCCCATGTCCAGTTCCTGAGGCTGGGAGTTGCTGTTATTTTTAGAACCAGCCCTCGTTCGGCAGCTATGCAAGTGTTTTGCATGGTACTGTGGCTGGACGGCGCCTCTTCATAACAAGTGGGAGGGGTGGGGGAAGTGCGGCAGGGACTCGCAGCGTTTACCTTGCGGGAGCGAGTGCGATAATTGCTAACACATGGCGCCGCTCGCTCCCGCAAGGGAATCGTCAAACGTGCACGCGTTGCCATTCAAAGCAATGCAACGTGTGCACGTTTTTGCCCTCAAAATCGAATCGATTACAAGAGGTCTCCTCCTATGCAGCGCATGCGCGCTGCGTAGGCGAGACCTAATGAATGTGTCCTCATGTAATACAACTGGTGCTATGTAAAGCGCTCTGATACCCGATTCGGGTCAAGTTCGCGCTATATAAAACACTGTAAAAAAATAAAATAAATAATGCTCTCCCTGAAACCCTTGAGAAATATGGCTTCAGAATTTGTAAATGATCAGCGGTGTTTTATTTGGTGGTGGGAGAAGTGTCCCCTCAGTGGCAGCTTTTATATTTGAGTTTAGGTGTCCGACTGTAACATGGGATTTAAGCCGGTGGAGTGGGGCGAGCTGTGTCTGCTTTGATTAGCTTGATTACGTATTTGGAAATGGCTCACCCCCTCATTTTCCTGGCTTATCTGACTTGAAAATGTTCAAATGTATGTTATAAATACAATCTGTTGAAGAAAACGAATTATTTAATCATCTCATTAGTTTACACCATATGATGTTTTACATTTCATTTTGACTGAAGCAGAACCAGCACACTTTACTTTATACTCTTACGAGGGATCAGAAACGTAACAATTAATTACATTAAGCGCCTTCAAATTAGAACACTGTGTATTCAAGTGCTATTTTAGAACCCACTTGTAATTGTAAACCTCTGTGTCGCCTTCAGCTGTCTTTTTTCATCTTCTTTTCTGTGGCTCACGGATCAGTGTTATGGAATGGGGCGCTTAATTCTTCCAAATAATCCTTTTATACACATTACTCCTTCTCATGAAATCTTTTATTTCATTCAAAATTTGTGTTTTTTTCATCTTTATGTATGAATATCAAGGCCTTTTCTAAAGTTTTGTTTAGAATGACTTACTTTTGTATCGCTTGTTATTGTCTGCTTTATTAAATAATCACAATTACTCGGGTAATCAATTTATCCTAATTTCCTCCAGTGTTGCCTCCCGCTGGGCAGAAAGTATTCATAAATAAATAGGCTCTATTATGCTTGCATTGCTTCAAATTGATAGTAATAATTAAGGATATTGTTGCGAGATAACAAGTGGCTGATACACACTTTGCCTATGCAGGTTTCTACTTCACTAGGAAAACTAGATTCCTGTTGGTGATGCCAGTTCACCCATGCTGTCCTTGTCTCACTTAGAACAAGTGCTGGACATGCAACAACTTGCAGGATTGATTAAAATCGGCACAGAAAGGCAAAAGTGATGATCTCGGGTTCTGAGAGCCTTAGGAGAGTCGGTCTGGGGAAGTGTGGGCCATCGTTATTTAGCTTTCTACAATATATGAAGCACAAACCTAAGTCCAGGAGGACCTTTTAGCATTGGTGACAGAACAGTAGCGGAGAACGGTTCAGACTAGTTAGGTTTATAGAACATCTAGGTTTTATTTTTCTGACCGTGAATTGATTTGCAACGGATTTCAGATGGAGAGCAACAAAGGTCCCTTGGACTGTATAAACAATCTGCCCCCCATCTGGCAGACCTCAATATGGGAATAAAGAACATGCTTCTGTGTTCAGAGTACAGGTTGTGTGCTAGCAGCTTAAGCCACAATTTATTATCTAAAAAGGTAGGCCATGAAGTAGACTTTTTCTGATGAGTAATGCATAAAGGTTCGAAAAGAACCCTTTTCTCTCATTAAAAGCCCTAGAATCTGGTGGATTTCAGCAGATACAGAACTAAACCTAATGTAGCCCAGGGACTGTCCTTGCTTTAATTATGTTGGAGAGTGATGAAAAAAGTCTAAGTGGGACATCACAAATGCATTAATGAGCAAGTTTTCATGAGAAAAACTCACAAAAATTAAGAATTCTGCAAATACCTTTCTGCTAATAAAAGCAATTGTTAGAGACCGAAAGGAGATGGCTGGCCATGCGTTGGCAGGATTGGTATAGGCATCCTTAAAGCTGGGCTATAAAACCATTGAGTCGTCAAAAACCTTGAAAGCAAAAATCATTAAGAGACGGGAAGAGGGGTAAGGATAATGTGAAACAAGTAAAACATATGTTTAGGGAAGGTTAACACATAAGGGAAGTTTAAGGGTACAACAATAAAAAAACACAGATTAATATAAAGGAAATAAAAAGTCATAATGGCAAAGCAAAAGCTAGCCAGTGGACCTACACAGTGGTGAGAAAAAAAGATAACCCCTCCCAAGTCATACATAAACATATATCCTCTATGTCCGCATTGGAAGGGATGAGGACCAGAAATCACTGCGCCCACCTTCTCTCTAGCCACGTCCACCAACCCAATCCTGTTCTTTGGTTAGTGTCAAGTGGGTTGAATAAACCACTTAGTTATGGCCCTGGGATTGATATATCTCAAAATGAACAATGGGCATCAGTTATTGATTTTGCCACAGTTACTAAATGTTACTGTTGTGTTTGTTTATTTTGTATTGATAAAGAACATAACTTCTACCTGTACGGCAAGTATCTGAGAGCACAGTTTGATACACTTCCTTGATTTATGTTTCCTTATGCAAGTGTCTTCCTAGTGAGCCAGTGTTTGCATTGTTAGTTGTAGAGTATTGAGGTTGAAGTGTTCTTGAAGTAGGAGCAGATTTGTGCAGTGTGTGAAGCTCTGGTGATTGATTGATTCATGTCATTGTGTGCAGTGAAGTATGCTAGGTAGGCATAGATTTGAAGAAGATGTTGAAAGTTTGCCTGTGCTCAAAATTCCATTGTCCTGATAATGGCCCTTTAATTCTGTTTTGGTTGAAACGTCAACACATTTGAACCCACATACCAATATCTCAATGGCAATAGACTTAACCAGGCTACCCACTATATTGATTCATACAATACTAAATGGTGGAACAACAAGTGAGTAGGCTATACTTTGTTTATCTACATTCCTTTTCTAAGGTAAAGGTACTGAATATAGGGCCTAAAGACTGCTTTTATTTACAAAGATGGCTCTCCTGTGACATTGAGACCGATTTCCTTACCAACCAAATTTGCGTAAAGTAATTGAGAATAATATCTTTATGAATTTGCATTTTGCAGACACAGGGATGGAGTCAAACTAAATTCTCAGTCTGTAGCCCATTCTCTATGAGTCGTGTGCCAGACAGGAACTTTGTTATCTAGCAAAATCAAAATAGTCTTCAAAGGATTTTGATTTTAGCTAATCTACAATAGTTCTCCTAACCAAAAAGTACTACTGGCCAGCAGCAAGTTTACTGCTGGCAAATAGGTTCTAAAACACCTCATTAAAATAAATTTGACCATGGGATATTCTTGTCTTCTTTGCCAGAAATAGTTTTTCTTACGGAAGAAAGATTATAATGTGCTTGGGCTGCGCCTAAAATTCTTGAATTCTAAACCATGTGAAAATTGACCTTGAGAACCTATGCTTGTTTTACTAAACCAAAGTCTAATTCGATTTGTTTTGTAGTGTTGCATTTCTTGGCCCACACAGCTGTTTCAAGCTACACTGCGTTAGCTGTTTGGCAATCTTCCATGGATAAGCCTTACTTGAGAGATGCAAAAACAACAATTGATGAACAGAATGCAGAACAATGTCATACATTCACCCCAGTACAGAGATCTGGGCCTAAATCCATCGTTTTTTTGCTCACCATGCCATTCCAGTTTGAACCCAGCCATATGCAAATCAGTCTTGACCCTGTGCCCAATGGGAACAGTCCAGCCCGAACTGCCAGGCCAGGTCCTCCCTGGACTGGAAACAAGCATCCTAGGACCGGTTTCGGGGTTTCACCCCTCTTCAGCCAGGATAGCTTGACTCCAGTGGCATGGAGAGCACAGGACCCACGTCTGGGCATACCCGTCCCACTCTGGGTGACAAATGCAAAAACAACAATTGATGGACAGAATGCAGAACAATGTCATGCATTCACCCCAGTACAGAGATCTGGGCCTAAATCCATCGTTTTTTTGCTCACCAAGCCATTCCAGTTTGAACCCAGCCATATGCAAATCAGTCTTGACCCTGTGCCCAATGGGAACAGTCCAGCCCGAACTGCCAGGCCAGGTCCTCCCTGGACTGGAAACAAGCATCCTAGGACCGGTTTCGGTCTAATCTGGGGTGGCATGGTGAGCAAAAGAATGATGGATTTAACCCAGATCTTTTGACTGGGGGTGAATGTTTTGATTTGTTTTGCATTCCGTCCATCAATTGTGTGTCTTGTACTTCAGAGATAGCATCAACTTTGCTTTGATTACTGTTCAGGCCTGAGCCTGAGATCTCTTTTAGAAGGCGATGTGCAGTGGTGTTTCAGGATGTACCATGGACATTTTGGAGATCAGATGGTGGTAATTTGCACCCCTCACTCCAAACCATACTCCAAAATACTTATATGCTACTCCCAGGTATTTAAATGATGGCATAAAAAAGGGGTGTACCACTAGATAGTGTCTAACTCAGAAGCATTACATTATACTGAGCAAAAGGATACCCCGGATAGAGTTGCGAAAGAGAAGTTTTTGGAGTCCATGAAGTGTGGTGCACCTGGGACTTTACCAAGAGGACCAATTCCAAGCCTAGAACACCCTTTTGGCCATTTTTAGTTACTCTTCAGCAAGGCACACAACCAATACATGCATCAATCCTTTCAGTTTCCCAGATTCAGCACAGGTAAGAGTGTTGCCCGTTGATCGGAGAGGTGGCAATTTGAATGTGCTGGTAGTTGGCTCTGTCCCCTGCAGACTGTAATATCACAGGCTTTAAGAACAAGCATTTACAATGCAATAGGTCTCGCATTAGCGAGAGTTTGTGCTATTGGCATTTTAAATGACAATGCCTTTTAATTATGTGTTTTGAAAACCTGCAAGCTGCGCGTAAACACGCACTTTATAATTATAGTCCTTGCTTACGAGAAGCAAGTTTGGCAGTAAAAGAGGCACAGTTACTGCCAGCCTTGCTTCTCATAAACAACGACTATAAGTACCAAGTGGGTGTTTACGCACCGCTTGCAAGTTTTCAAAACACAAATAAAAGGCATTGTCATTTACAATGCCAATAGCTCAAACTCTTGCAAATTCTTGTGGAGCTCTGAGATGGAGGCAGCAGCCATAGGCAGGCAGGGACTGTGACACCAGGCTGTGCGTTTCAAAAGCAGCAGGAGGAGGCAGCTGCAGCCAAAACAGACCTCTGTCTTTGAAAGCACACCAAATGTGTCCAGATAAGAGCAAGATTTACAGTCCTGTTTACAACAGAGCTCTGTAAACCACTAGCACTGGTCTCCAGTGCTCAAGCTTAAAAAAAGAAATAGTGCTCAGAAGCTCTGAGTAACAACACATGTAACAGGGACAGTCCTTCAAAATGGGCGGAGCTTTTAAAGCCCATGTCCTGAATACAGCATGTCTCAAAGGGCAGCGCAAGCGCTGCCTAGGCGAGACCTAAAAATATACAATTAATAAAATAAGACAATTTCATTAAAAGTTATTTCTTCCGATGCCACTGAAAGGATATTAAATTTGAGTATCATGATTAAATATGCAAAATATATCATCCCTTGTAGTGGGGTTTATAGTTTGCCTCCCTCTGTGCAGGGAGGGTCTCTTGCTGCCATCCAGCTGTAGGTGGTGGCTGTGTACATATTTGAGCTATGAGTAGAGTAACATTTCAACACACAACAATACACAGCTGACCTAGGTATCCACGACCAATGGGCAACCGACCGTGGGAAAGAGATTTCCAATAAACAATGGAAGAGTATCACACAACAAGTAAAAAGTGTCTCCAGGAACCCGAGTTTTCAATACAAGCAGTTTAACGACCTACACCAGACTTACCTCGAAACACATACAAAGTATGTTCGCGGTTAAATCGTTAGAATGCCCCAGATGCTGACAATCTGAGGCAGGATTCTATACGTGGTGTGGGAATGCCCGGTGACCCATCGAGATAGGGGGGAAGTGGTGGAGGGTGTTTCAGAGCTGGTAGACCGTAGTACACCCCTTACACCAGAATTATGGCTGCTGAGCTTAATGCCAGGGCCTAAAGGTGATACATTTCTGTGCAGGTTTATAGATTTAATTCTTACACTGTTTAAACGATGTACAGCTATAACATGGAAAGCCTTTATGGCACGTGAAATTGATGTTGGCTACGTGATCTGCAGAAGTGGACCAAAGCCGAAACCGATGTCATTACGCAGATCCAGTTGAGTGGTGGAAGGGGCCCAATTGGAACAATCTGGGATGTGTATGTCATAAAACATGAAGCTAAAAATGACATTAGACCACCTTGATCCAACAGATAAATGCTCTCACTGGACATGGGGACAGGGATGATCCCAGAGCACAATTTACGGAACAAGGTGACGTGTGTTGTAGGTATGCCAACCCCATATTAAGTCAGACATGAATGTCTGCACCCAGAACTTCCGATTTTCATGACTGTTAACCTTCATTCAACACTGTGGAGATAGTGAGATGGCTGCACCTGCAATAGCTTTGGTAATTATGGTTTTGATTGCTCTTAGTGCAGCTCGTCTCACATGTGAGGCTTGCGTTATTGTGTATTCAATGTTTTTACAGTAAGACGCTTTGTGCAACGGAATCCTGCTACTGCCCGAAAGCACCTGTAACTCCCGGAACTGACGGTCTTGATTCACAGCACTATAACTTTCGTTTGAGCTACAGGTCGGCCACTGTCTGGGGAAATCGTGAGCGCAAGAACTGTGACAGTGTGAAAGAAACAGAGAGCAGAGATCAGCTAATCCAGTGAAAGGGGGCAGGAAGTGCAAAGGGAGGGTAGCGGCCTATTAAAGTAAATCCAGGATAATGCTATTTCGGTTCTAAGGAGCTCCGCTACTTGGGACAGCCTTCGGCATTCCAGTTAGATGTGATACTATGCCATGCCTCGATGTGCGGACACAGTCGCTAGCCCCCGGCACAGAATGACTCACCAGAGGATTGGCACCGCTCCTTGCGTGCCCAGGCTGCGCCCACCACTCCTGTCTTTTCTCCGAGACTGGCTGTGAGACGGTTTGGCATGCACTGCCACTGTTGCTGTGCCGCGGGCAGCCTCACTCCTCACACTTCCGTGCTGCAAGCAGAGTCCAGCTACCTACTGCTTCCGTTCCGGGTCCGCCTCCATAGGCGGAAACAGGGGCGAGTGTTCGGTGTGGCAGACGGCGCGTGCCACACATCATGTCCAACAGTTGTGACGCTTTACGTGAAATGCTACCACATAATCTTCTGTGGGCGATAACCGGATGCAATGTCTGCGGATTATAAACACAGAGAAGTGCCCACGTCGGCCTTCTTAAATGTCACACAATGGACAATTATCAGCATGACCGCAAATGTCAACAAGCAAACAGCTGCCATTATCCCAGCTGTTTCGAGGAGAGGATGAAAGGGACAGGGAGCTGTGCAGTAGGACGCTGAGAATCAGTCATGGGACAGTAAATCACACACACACTAGGGACAGGCCGTAATGGGGCAGGGAACCGTGCATATTAAACATATGTGCATGGCGTCCGGTGAACCAGGCGCCATGGCAAAAATCAAACAAGAAACAACAAGCCTTCGAGACAACGGCTAGGTTTCTTTACACAAGCACGGAATCGAAACCAGCCGAACGCGGGAATCGAAACTAGTGGTGCGCGCGCACCACAGAGGAGTGGGAGGGGGCGAGGGAGCCTGCCGTCTGTGCCGCACGCTGATGCGCATCCTAGACACAGACGGGAATGGGCGGAGCGAAGGCGGGACATGCGCCCGCCTTTGTCCAATTGCGTGCCGTTATTTAAAAAAAAAAAAAGCACGCTACAGCCAATGTGGGCTTCCCAAAGCAAAACCACACGCACGAGCGTGTGGTTAGCTTTCAGAAGCCCATACAAGAGGTCTCGCGCTGTGCGTGCAGGGTTGCGCACTGCAACGCTAGGCGCGAGACCTAAAAACGAATCTATGTAGTCATTACATTAACTTCTTATGTGCTTTATAGCACACCTGTTCCACCCACGTGCTCTTCCAGCGAGCTGTCTAGGAAATTAAACCCTTAGGCAGGGCTTCTGATTCAAAGCTTTGTGGCGATAAACAATCCGGCATTGTGTTTAACTGTGACGTTTTAAAAAAAAAATGTCATCTCTTATGTTTTTGTTGAATTACCTTGTTCTGAACACAAACTCATTAAAAAATGTTGTTTGTTACTGTTGTTTCCTTTGGAGGGCCTTGTGTTTTTTAAAATAATCTCTTTGTAAGGGACAGGTTTTTCTTCTTGAAGACATTCTTAACTGAAGGCCGGTTCCCGAGGTATTTTGTGACAAAATTTTGCTAATTCTAGATTGTCACTGTTTTTTCTGTACTCATTTGAAGTCTTCCATTAAATTACAACTCAACTTTGTGTGATTTCCTTAATTTTTCGATGTAAATATTTTTATTTCTTGCTGTGATCATGTGCTTCTGATGCTAGTTTTATTTATTTATTTTTGGTTTTATACTGGTTAATTGACTTTTTATGGGGTCGATTTTTAGCATCCAGCTACGGACAGATTTAGCTGTCTGTTGCGAGTACTTGTCATCAATACATGGTGAAGAAATTTAGTGAATGGTTACACTTTGCCATTGAGTTTACTTTGGCAAAGTAGTTCCTTGCTGCACACAAGGCCAGCTCAGTTCTGTCAGAAGCAGTTTCTCCATTCCTGGCAGGAGCTCACACGGTCTCTCGCAGCCCTGCTAGCAACACTTGCTCAGACCTGTCCCGCTGAAGGTGGCTCTATTTGGGTGTAACTCTCTGCAGAGCTCTTCACACAGTGGCAGCTAGATGTCTTGGCCTGGCCAGTGCTTCTCATTTATTTCATTTATGAACCACCTCTCAATCTTGATGGATGGCACCATTACTAAAATGTGTTGCTCTCATTCTTTAAATGGGCCGCCTTCCCCAGTGCATTTGTTGATATCCGGTCATGGTCCGGTTGCTTGTGGATTAACTGAAAGTTTATGAGCTTCTCGATGGATATACAGAGAGCACATGCTAACAAAGAGCCTTCTCCACACAGCAATTGCTGTGACATTGCTCTTTGTATGAGGTGGGATGCTATACAATGACACTGACTGTGTTAAGTGTTACTAGTTATCCAATAGGGCAGAGGTGTGGTGCAGTGGCCAGAGCGACTGACTTCAGATCGCAGGGATCACGGTTCAATCCCCGGCAGTAGCTCAGCATCATGTGACTCTGGGCAATAACTCACTTAGGGCCTGATTCTGATGCTGTTAGGAAGGCCTCCTAACGGCATTTGCTCCTTCCAAATCAGATCGGGAACGTGTCTTTCCGACCGACTCGGAAAGGTTTTCGATCGACCGAGCATGATGCGAGTTAGGTGTTAGGGATATCCCTATCCCAACCAGACGGCATTTGGAATGACCGAGCCGCACGGAGCAGAATCGTATGTCTCTACGGGCAGTGTTTCCGAACGACCGAGTACGATGCTGGATGTGGACAGCCTTTTATGAATAGTGCCGTCCGACTTGAATCGGCAGTTGGAATCAGAATTTGGGGGCCCGTAGTGGGCCCCCCTGCACCCAGAGCCTTCTCAATCGGGCCCGTGGGGGTACCCATGGGCCCCCCCTTACCAGCCATGCACAGTGTGGCAGGCACCAGGGGGTGCCCGCCACAGGGTACCCAATTTTCCTCAGCCACCCCTTTCTTCAGTGGGAGCCTATGCATTCCGGCTGAACAAAGGCTCCCATTGAAGTCAATGGGAGTCCAACCAAATCGTATCTGGAAGCATCCGGATGCATTGTACTCGGTCGGTTGGACTCCACCCATCCGATTCGGTCAGAAATCATTCCCAAACCCATTCGGTCGGGAAGCTTTCCAAACCGCATCAGAATCGGGCCCTTAATCTCCCCAATGGCCCCTAGCGCCTTAAAACCTTAAGGGGTGATATGTTTGCGCTTTACAGATATGGATTATTGTTATACGTCAAGTTGCAAGCCAAATGTGCTCACTGATGCAGTTGGAAGGCACGACTGTTAATAATGCTAAATCTTCAATGATGGACATAACTATTTTCCATAACACATTTTTATTACATATATCATTCATTATAAACAGAGATTTGTGTGAATAGTCAAGATTTTGAAAGATAGTAAGAGCTTTCCCTATCTAACTCCAACATTAAAAGGTTAAACGTGGGACGGTGAGATATAAATCAATCTAGTTTTCCCCCTAAGACTCGGACTGCAACCATGCTGGTGGTAGTGATGGATGACATACGAACCATTGCAGATGATGCAGCTTTCTTTAAATGTTGCTGTGCTCGATCTAGCTGCAGATTTCAACAGCTTTGTGCTTCTTGCTTCTACTTGGTTGTCCGAGGAGCAGTTTGGGGACTTGTATTCAACATTGCAGGGATTTAAACCCATCCATATGGTGAGAGAAAAATATGTGAAGGTGGAGATTTTAAGTCATCAGCTGTCTCCTTTCACTGCGACTGTTATGGTGCTCCCATTGTCGCAACTTCTTTATTTGACCCATCGCAGCGCTAATCAGCTGCTGGGGATTACTTTTTCACTCAGATACTGACAATACTCAGATCTGCCTTTGGGTTAGTCACTCTGTAGAGGATTTTATCACAATCTGAGATGGCTAGGATGCAGCAGCCACTTGGCAATTTCAAAATGAGCACAAGAAACTGCTCTAAAAGACATCGAGGATCAGATTTATATGAACTCCATTAAAGGTGTAGAGCGTGTACTGGGATAAAGGAAATTATGAGGCGCTTCTTTCTGAATTTCAAATTCATGAGGATTCACCAAGAGCTTAAAAGGTAGGGGGCATTCACAGAGTGGAATAAGCTGGGATATCTGTTCACAGTGTAAAAACATATATGTGTTTATATAGCATGAACCTAGCTAGAGCGCAACATAGCTTTATACCTTATATGGAGCGATGGAAGACGATGCAAGATTGTACACATGAAGAGGGAGCTTACATTTTTTATTTACATTCACACTTACACTAGCAATACAGTTAATTTACTTTTTGGGGAGTTTTATATAACGTGAACTTGATTCTGCATTAGAGGGCTTCACATGAGCACCAGTTACATTACATAAGCGCACCTTTTTTGGTTTTTTTGAGGCAGGGGAGATTATGTGATTTGCCCAGAATCACGGGATGTTGAGACGATGCTGAGATTCGAACCTGGTTCCCCAGCTCTGAAGTCGACAGTTCTGGTCATTACCCCACATCCTCTTCATCACTGGCATCACAGTGCCATGCTGGATTCAAAACCGCTTCCCCAGGTTGACTTGGTCACTACATCACATCTACTTCCTTAGTTGATGTAACGAAGAAAGTTAAGGATGTAGTTGAAGATGCTCCAAAAGTTCACCTTCATTAATCCTTGTGAACAATAGTATTCTTTTGATATTTTCTCCTAGGCATGTTGTGTTCCCCATGATGTCTTGTGAGTAGACCGAATGCAAATTATTGTGGTATGTAGGTATTACACAGGAGTCGCACTTTGATTACGCTGTCTCTCGTTTAAGGTTCCGGTTTGTTTATGTGCATATACAGTATAGTTTAAAGTACAACATGATATATAACATAAATGTTTGCATTTTTCTCAGAGATTTCATGATTTATTATTAGTAATGTATCCCCATTGTACCTATGAGGATAGAACAGGGATCATGGTCCAGATAAGTACCTTATTATTTTTCTTTTGTATTTTCTATCATTTAAGGTAGTGCACAAAAGGTTAATACATCTTTTTTTCAGTGTTTGTCTTTGAAATCCTTTCTTGAAATGGCTATGCTGTGCTTTGATAGGAAAGCACCAAATCACAGCTATACCAACCGTGTGTATTTTGTGAGCTGTAGGCTAATATTATTTTATAAATACACACATATGCCTAGGCCAAACGTGCACTGTGACACTTTCTTTTTCGCTGAAAAAAGAGGGTTGGCGAAAGATGACAAGATTTGAATGTGCACTTGCTGCATTAGAAATGCATCATGATAAATTATGTTGGCAGCCATGTTTATGATGGAGCTAAAGCTGTGTAAAAATTAGATTCGATCTTGATATGGTGAGGATCAACATCACAAGACACTGCAGGATTAGACTGAGACATGAGGATAGCCAGACGGGTATCTGGGCAAAGACCATTGAATGTGGGAAGGTGTGATCATGCCCATGAACCTTCTGCACTCCTCACACTGGGCTCCTGTATCTCCAGATAGTGGATAGCACCTGCACCCCTAGCCAGTGTGGGGCTCATGATCTTCCACCTGAACAGATGTCTGATGATTTCTCACAGTTAGAAAGAAGGAATAGTTAGCTGGCTAGGGGAGTGCTTAAACCTTTTGTCTGCCGAGAGTTCCATGATTGTAGCTAGAGACTGCTGCCAATGTAGATTTTCCCCAGGTTTGATGGTCAGAAAATATGGATTTTATTGAAGACACGGGCGATAATATTATTGCAATCTCCTTTATTGCCACCAGTCTCAGCAGCCTCTTTAAATAAGTTAGAACACTTAACATCAAAATTCCAACATTATATAAGGCCAGAACCATCTGCCATCTTCCTTCTTTTCAACAAGAGTCCATAAAATTAAATCCATCTTCCTTTTCCGTGAACGAATCCCACTCCAGAAACTCCAAATAGATTCCACATCATAATATGATTCGGACTTCTCCATCTGCTTTCTTTATTGTTTACCACAAGCTACAAAATAAACACATCAATGAAAGCAGGGGCGGGTAAAAAAGGGTGGGAATAGTATTAGCCTCCGTGTCTTTAATAAAATCCAGATTTTCTGACCATCAAAGCTGGGGAAAATCTACATTTTATGTCAAGACCAGAAGATATCATTTTTGCAAGCTCAAAGCTTCCTTAGTAAACAACAAGCTGCATTCTCAACAGACTTGAAATAAAATCTTCATAAAAGTGCATAATTTGACCAATCTGCACACCTCAGCTGCACCCCCAGCATAAATACATTCGAAGCAGATGCACCCCTCACCGAAAGTGCACCAAACAAGCTAACATCCACACCTGAGTTACTCATCACCTCCCTCACACATCTCGCAGGAGTTGGAGATGACACTCCTTTATGACGACACCTAAAGGAAATTAACAATTGTTTCACATTCACCAATCTTAACTATAATGTCCTTCTCTCATACTGCTTGACACCGCGTACCACACACAAATTTTCATGCTCAGAAAATATGAGTAAAATATTGACACTGAATTTGTTTTTGTCCTTTTGCTTAGATAAATGCACACTCCTTCAGTGGGAAAATATCCTGTTTGAAACTTCTAAAGCCCTAACATCTGATACCCTTCCAAAAGATACTAGACATTACAAAATTGTTGACGTCTGGGATAACAACTTCAAGTCTAGTAACTCATTTGCACCTAAACCCTCAATAAAGCAATACCTTGGTCACATCCCAAACCAAGTTATATCTTGGAACCGGCGATTTTGAAATCCGTATGCACCTCATGAGTCTCTGTACCAGGACATCTTGGCCTACCGTAATGCCATTAATCAAAACACGTTCAGCGGCAATAGCTGATCGATGAACATTAATTGGTCTGCAAGACAATACCTTTTCAAACATCTCAGATAAATAATTCACTACCTCTATCACAACCACTGAAATAGGTTCAAAATCCCTCTTTACACACCAGCAAATCCCTTTTTACCATGCCAATCTGTACATCTTCTGAGTGCCTGGCGCCCTGGCCTCCTTAATAGGAGGTGTTGCTCCCTGTCAAAGGCCTGGCATATCCGAGACTCTCCTGAAATTTTCCATACCATCAGCCTCAACTGACCTTCCAATACCAAATTGTGCGATTCTTCTGTTGGGCCTACTAAATTTCCGGAAATATCGGCAACAGAATTGGATAATCCACCGACCTCTCCAGAAGTATGGGATACCAGATATTAGAATTCCAAAGAGGTGTTACTCCCACCATCGTCTCCTTCCCATTGCGTACCAGCACAGTTACCCAAGTTATCATAGAAAAAGGGGAAAAGCATAAGCCCTGAGGCCCCTCCAGTCCTGTCTGAATGCGTCTATCCCTGCTAGACGTCAACTATAAAACACTTTCAACTGGGTATTCAACCTGTTCGCAAACAAGTCCACTTGAAAAAGGCTCCAATGCTCCATCAATCTCAGTAAAACTGTTCTGTCTAGAGTCCAATTGCTTCAATCCCTGTAATTCCTCAAGAACCAATCCGCTCTACCCTGATATATGTTCCGCTTGCACTACTATGTTGTGTCTCAAGCAATACTCCCCAAACACCTTGGTCAAATGTGCCAGATCTTTTGATTTCAGACCTCCTAACTTATTCACATATCTTATTACAGAGACATTGTCCATCTGTAAAAGTATCAAACACTTTGCCATGTCCTTCGTAAAACTCCTTATTGCAAAAGACCCTCCCAGAAGTTGCAAGCAATATATGTGTAACTTGCTCTCCTCTTCTGACCATGTTTCTCCTGTAGAAACCACACCACAAAGTGCTCCCCATACTGCTAAACTCGCACCTGATTCTATAATCATCTCTGGATTCGCTCCAAAAATAGCTCTCCCATTCCATGCCTCCATATTCCTTAACTACCAACCAAACTCCTCCTTGCCTTCCTTCGAAAGCACAAATTACCCTGAATTTGTCGATCCCTCTCTCAAATGTTTGCCTTTAGTCTCTGAAGTGCACAATAATTCAAAGGTCCTTGAAAAATAGCTTGAATCGTTGAGTAGAACAAACCTACCATTCTTGTCAACATTACTGTGAAGCTTACATTGCTGCTGCCAGAGCATACATATTCTTTAACAGAGTGAAGCTTGCACTACTGTTACTTCAGTTGCGCCTGTTCTTTGAGGAAGTGAAGCTTTCACTGCTCCTTCCTCATATGTACATGTTTTGTGAGAGGCACGTATTTCTGCTTCTACTTCACATCTACCTGTTCTGCAGGGACGATTTCACGATTGCTGTCCTTTTTGTACCTGATCTGTTTGGCAAAACCTTGGACTGCTTCTACTTCTGCTGTCATGTGCCCAGTACCTATTTTTTGTGTTATGGATGCTGCCAATGTCATGATGTGGCTGTGGTATGTTTTTTCAGTGATGCGTGGAATCGGATTACTTCATTGCTTTGATGCTGTGGTGGGGCTTTGGGTTAGTTCAGGGTATTAACCCAGATGTCAGCCATGCTTCACCTCAGTGGGTCCCTCACCTATGTAAAAGTAAACTCTTTTCTCTGGCACCAAGCTCGAGCTTTAAAATCCACCCTACAGGTGGATTTTAAAATGGAGGGAGGCATCTGGACTGTTTTTCAGCAGCACATGTGTTAACCCACAGGACTACACTTGCCAGTTTGAACTTGGCGTAGGGTAGCAGAAGGCAGTGACTGCAAAAGAGGGTCAGCTCGAAGACAGCAAGGTCCAGAGTTTGTGCAGCCAGGATGCTTTTCAACCCAGCCTTTGAAATGTGTATGTGTTTTTGATTTGGAGCTGTGCACCTTTTTTCCATGTTTTCCAACTGCCACTTGCATAGATGGTAAGTGTAGGACCAAGAGGTAACCCACACAAAAGTCAAGCGGTCTGAGGCACACCATGCTTTGCAAATGAAAGTTTTGATGTTCATAATGCCAGGTGCTGTCCATGCCCAGAACCATGCTGATCAAATTGTCAATCTATTATATGTTCGGCTACCAAATTCCCTTGGCAAAAGTCAGACACCGACTTCTGTGAGATGAACTGCGAAGGGTCAGCACCCAGCAGTCCTCAATAAGGCACAGTGAAATAGTGCGCCTCATGTGTGTCCCTGCTCGGTGCTTAATTTGTAAAATAATAAGTACTGGGGCCCACGGTCTTGCACAGAAGTGCTATTAAATGTCATCATGGTGAATACCAAGGCTGCATAGTCCTAGATTCCACTTTGTGCCTCTTCACCAACCACCAGGCACTTTCTACCAAACGATCTCACTCTGTACTTTTTCATCCTTGTTTTCTTTCTTTATCAGTTTTTTTTGTTTCTCTTCCTCCGTCTTTCACCCTTTTGTGTTTTTTCTCTCTTGCTCAAAGTCTGATGAGTAAAAATCACTGTTGGTCCCCAAAAATATGTGCTGGTGTGCCTCACCTGCAACCATCGACTCAAATTAGGCACTGTCCTTACTGTGGTGCACATGTCCTGCCCTACCCAAAGAGAGCCACAGAGCAATCATGGGGTAGAGGAACACAGGGACGGGTTGCTCTGCGCCGTTGCATGTGTACACGTAATTTTAGACTAATTGCGTGACTGTTAAAGTAACTTTGTGACATGACATTATTGTCAAGCCATCACCCTGACTGGCAACATCAATACTTGGGCCTTAGCTGGCCTTCCTTCTGGCATAGAATAGACTGCCAGGGACATTTTACTCAGAGACTGCCTGTGGGATGATCTTTGAAAAGTCTCTCTCCCCAATAATTCGTGCCGGTGCCACCAATCATCAACCCCTATTTGCCAACATCATTTTGCTTGTTCTTAGCTTTTAAAAAGTACTGGCCAAAAAATAAGCCACAAGCTCCCCCACACCTCCCAAACTCCACCACCCCCAAAGAATACATGATGCTGTTGGCAAATTATTCTGGATTGCCTGATGGACACTAAATCATTGTAAATCCATTTGAAAAAGAAACAAAAAGCCTCTGTCTTCCTTTTCTTGCATTTCTATAGCACTTGCTACCCCTCCTCATGGGTAGCAAGTGCTATATAAATGCAATTGCATACAATCTACTTTGTTATTTTGTGCCTTTTTTACTTGGAAGCACTCAGGTTCTTACATACAACAGCCCCGATTCAGACTGGAAACTCCAGAATTGTAAAGCCAAAATGGCTTTATTTTACCTGTCTCCTGCCTAAAGTTCCCTCAGTTTCAATGTTTGTTAATGGGGGAAAGGCATTCACCGATTTTTTTTGTTTTCTGAAATTTCCTACTTTCCAGCTGTAAAATGTTGGCAAGTATGGGGTTATACTTAAGGTTAGGAGAGGGCGGAGTTCGTCTTTCAAGTGCACAGGCGCTCTCATATCCAGGTGCTCATGGGCAAACATTGTCTCTCCTTTAAACAATGGGGGCATGCTAATAAGGCATGGGCTTTTCTTTCCGCATAATTTAGTGCTCCCCTGGCGCCTAATTCCAGTGGCCTTGGGTATAGTGGAGAAAGAACTTTGGATAAGTGGTAGACTCAAAAGGAATAAAGAGCAGTCACCCTTCAAAACTTGTATAGAGGTATTTTTGTATATTTGTGCCAAGGAATTCAAGTATCTGTGTTAGATGCAAGAGGGGAATAATGGTGAGTGACCCTAAAGGAGGGACATGCTGCAAACAAGATTCTAGGGGAGCCAGTGGGGGATTGATGAATGAATGGGAGAAATCTGATCAGAAGTTGTGCTGTTAATGATCAGTGTGGTTCAGAATAAAGGAATGCTCAGTGAGGAGATAGAGGTGATTTAGCAGGACAATGGGTAAAGTGTTGCAATAGCCAGTGCAAGATATCATCAGTGCTTGTACATCTGATTTAAAGCAATTTTTAAGGATTAAGTATTTCATTTTGTAAAGCATTTTCAGCTGATATTTAGCGCTCTAGGCCCTAATTATGAGTGGGCCAGATTCAGTTGTGTGTGTGCGCCGTTTGGCCCAGAAAGATTTTGGCTGGTACCTCATCACCTAAATCATGCGAGTTCAAGTTTTTGTGACCAGAATGTAGACTAACACACAGACCTGCAATTACTGGATCCAAATCAGCATAAATAGTCCGGACTAATCCTCTTCCATTTACCACCTGTTGGGCATGGGTTGGGAAGGCGTCTGGGGCAGGAGAGGCTGTGGGCTGATAGGGAGGAGTGTTCTGTGCTCTCCCGTTTTGTCTGAGGTGAGTCAGCTAGAAACCATGGCCAGGCAGAGGTTTCAGACACATCAGCACATGATTTTACAAGCTGAATTTTCTAGCTGGTAAAATCTGACCGAATGTTCCTGCACTTGGAAAATCGGAGTCTGGGAAACCGGGCCGTAGGAGTTGGCAAAATATGACCTTTATCTTGACTTCTCGTCCCAAAAGCCTTCTGCCTACCCTTCTGACATAAATCATATTTTTTTACATACAATGTTCAATATTGCACGTTTGCTCTTTCTAAGCATTTTATTATTATCAAATTTAATATTACTCTGTTTATCAGCGTTGGAACGATTAAAAGCGCATCCATGCATTGTGTACACAAACAATCGTTTTTAGGTCTCTGCCACAGACAGCTTAAGTTGTCTGGATGCAGGCCTATTATTTCCAGTAGAAAACACATGTTTGGAGTAGGCTTTGGATCAACCCCTTTCTAATGGTTGAATGGCTTTGTTATTTATCACAGGTGGATGTTTCATTTGTTGACTTTGCTTTTTGGATTTTGGTCTCACAATGTTCTGGTTGGATGAGTTACATTCTTCCACTGTCGTGTAGTTCCTATAGTACCCATGCAGGACCTGCGCGTTTGGATAACATAAACCGTGGGCTTGGTGTTAGACTGACTCTGTACACCCCCACCGTGTATGTTAGCCGGATTTGCATTAGCTAGCTCACAGTGCCACTAGAATCTCCTCTTATCTGGGAGAGATTAGTTTCTGGCAACCTTAGATCATGACAACCCTGATCACTCAATCGTGGAAACAGTGTACTACTTTTCGCTCAGTGCTTACTTATTCGGTTTGTCTCAGAGAGTTACACAGAATAAACAGTCTGGGCATTTCAATAAGTATTTATTGAACAGTTGTTATTCTAGTGTAAAATATATGTGCTGCAGCAACCAGCAGACAATAGCAGAGATATATTATCAGCAGAACGCTAAAAGTGAAGGGATAGAACAGTTCTACCATATTGCAATAATCATGAATACATACATGAATATAAAAGCATTATGAAAAGTGCGCGTACTCCTACGATGCCTAACTAGATGTACCTGAGTGTACCTAGCATGTGTGTAGGTCTAAAAGCCTAAGAGCCAAGAATCCTTCTAGGATTTAGTCGAACCCCATTACCTGGATAGAGAGAGTGTGGGACCCCGTCCTGGTCTCAAGTTGGACACCCCGCAAGGGCTGTGTTAGACCGCTGTCAGTTTGAGCGACTGCATGCAGGAGCCTCAGCGTCTCGGGTCAGTGTGTCAGCATGGAAGTCTTGGTTCCCTCTATCTTACCGTGGCAAGATGTGGTGTATTTATACCCTGAAGTATCTCGTCCCTCAGTATGGTTTGTATTGGTCTTTGTTAGACATGAGGAAGACGTCTGGGGTGAACTTTGTACATACATATTATGCGGGAGATGTAGCTGGGGAATGCTCATGCATAATTTAGGAGTACATTGTAGGCCTGTGTTCGGGAAAAACCCTGCAGTGTTCTAACCACAGACTAGATAACGTTCAACCCTCAGAGCTCGTTGTGTACTGTAGGGAACTGATGTAGGTGAAAGATCATGCCTATATTAGGGCATAGAAGATCATGACCATAATAGGGCATAGACGATTATGACCAAAATAGGGCATATACGATTATGACCAAAATAGGGCATATACGATTATGACCATATACGGCATATATGAACGCGTCTATATTGGCCTCTATATGAAACATAACACCCACTCCACTTTCAAATTGGATGACAATGACCATACTTAAAATCTGGACAATTTAAATTTTTTCTTAAAAACAGCTAAAAACATGGTCTTAAAAAGACATTTTAAAATGTTAAAAGTCAGCTATTCTTTTGTTGCCACTTGAAAAAGTCAATTCTGTCTCCCTTATAAAAGTTGCATTACTACAAGCAGAAGAAGGCCATTCTTTCTCAAGTGAAAGTGTCAATTTAGGAAATGTTCCAAATTTAGTTCGTTTATTTATGAAACGAAGTGGAGAAGCCGAATTCTTTCCCACGACGCGCTGAGTCAGTCAGTCAGTCAAACCACTTTATTCGATTACTTAAAATCATAAAAGTACCAAGCATTATTTACAAAAACACAATCTTAAAAATACATGGATGAAAATATATTAAAAAAACCACATTTGTGTGTAACCATTTTCATCTAGAATCACAAGATTAAAAAGATTTCAACATGTATTAAAACTAATACATTAATTCATATAAAATAACTAATTTCGTAATCCTAACAGTAGCGGCCCAAAACAGACAAAAATTAAAATATTCCTCATGTTTTTTCTCCTAAACAAATAAAATAATTAGGATCAAGAAAATACATAACAATCTGAGCAGAAGGGCAAAAACCTGTAACACATTTAAATAGAATATTTAAAACAACCACATCCATATAACCCAACAAGCACTAAAATCTCAAAACTAAAATGAAAGGATTGCATAGCCACATTTCATAAAGACTCAGGCAATGTTTAACAAGGAGATATTTTTCCTAATTCGTACTACTGCGACTAAAAAGCAAGCAATATTAAAAATATCCCCAGGGTTGCTCAGCATTTGCACTGAGCCAATTCCAGATTAAGTGTCCTGGCTGGGAGATACAGCATTATCGGTGTTAGCTACTGCAGACGACAAATCCAACGCCTCACAGAGCACGTCAATCGCACATAGATGGAATTCAGCACTGCCAACAGTCGGTGTTGCGGCAGCTTGTGCGGCAGTTGTTACCTGAGTGCCTGTGGAGGAGCCACCTAACCCAGCAAGAGCAAATGGCACCTGTGGATTCTCAAGGAATGCATTCATCAGAATTGGAAGACGCTGGGGACAACGCAGAGCATGGGCCTTTAGTGGGTCCAGCATAGCATCCATGTCCGGAGGCGTATCTGATGGAAACGTTAGACAGAGATCCAACGTGCATTCTTCTCCGCAAAACAGGCATCAAAGAACAGGTAAGATGCAGTCCACCCAGACTGGTCTAAACGATAGAAACCAAGAGGCATTCAGTTCTCTTAGGCAAGGTATTCCCAGAAGCTGTACCATGCGTTCACGGTACTTCCGCTCCAGGAGTACGTTCGCCATTTCCTCGTAAATTGGGCCGTCCATTGCGTAGCAGTAAGATTACAGTCAGGACTCCTGCAATTAGGAACAGGATAAGCAGGAGACCTCCAAACACGCTTCCCAATACGGAGTGTATAAAATTTGGGATTACTCCGAGGACTGTCTGAAAGGTGCTTAATAGTCCTGACCCTATGCTCTTAAATAGGTGTACAATACCGCTCGTATCAGACATGTTAAAGATACGACCCACCATTTCTGCTAAATGAAAGGGGCAGTTCGTACATATAAGCGCTTGTATCTCAGTCGAGGTCCTTGCAACTTGAAGTTCAAAGATTTCTCGAGCAGAGGTTAAGGGCACGGGTTGCTGTAAAAGCATGGCTTTCAGTCTGCTCAAAGTATCAAATTGTATGAAGGAAACATTCAATGAAGGCCATAACGGCGCCTCCCTGACTGTGTTCAGTGACGGAAACAATACTTGCATACAGCAAGTAACCCTGGAGTTAACAGTGACCAGATAGGCGACGCCCGGAAGCTTCCCACAGCAACCCTGATCGTTTAGCATCAAGTAACTCCCATTCGAGAGCAGCTGGAAAACCGGCGAGATCATGGCCGCTGGGGTCCCTGACATGTGACAAGATAGATTCGCTACCGAACCACTACATGCTCCGTGCAGAGAAATATCCTGACACATGAGAGAACCGCTTAAAGCATTCTTGCAGTTTGTACCACTCAGATACACTTCTCGATCCCCACTCCGGCATCGGTATCTATATGGTAACTCCCAAGTTTCCTTGATGTAACCCTTACCCATTTTTTCATATTTGCCTGCCTGCCTTTGCTCAAGGCAATACTGAAACTGAAACGTAGTGACCGGCATAGTGATTTGGCCATGAATTAGCCATTCGGTTGATGGTAATTCTGCTACAGTGAATGGTAACTTTTCCAGTTTCTCAATACGCAGCATTGTATATTTGGCTCCCCTTTGTGCCATTTCTGTCTGTTTATCAGTTAGATTGTATTCTGAAAACAGAGACGTGGTGTTTATAAAACGCCAGGGCACATAGCCTGCACGCAAAGGTTGCAACGTCCAGCTTAGCATCATAATAGAATGTAATTGGGATTGCCCGTGTTGTAACAAGGCCAGATTTTGTTCTAATATGTCGATTGCTGAAGACACAATGTTGCCTAAGGAGTAAATCCTGGAGGTCAAAGTTGTTAACCCATTATTCACTACAGCTAATGCCTTCTCTAGGTTAATACGGTCTATTTCCCATATTCTTTCTGCGGCCTCCTGTTGGGATATTTTCCAGTTTTCATTATAATAGGCATAAATGCCAGCATATATGAAACGTTTCTGACGTGTTTTCCTTGGGCCTGACAAGAAATCCCTAAGGTCCACATCAGGTGTGAGTAAGGTCAAGTGATGTTTTACTTCTGTGAGTGTTGAGGTTTCTAGCCAATCAAGGCACAACTTCCCAACAATATAGGATGTCACTACCCCCGGGTGTTGTCTTTGTACATAGCGTGTATCTGGCCTACTGATACTAAACCCCTCGGTTATACCTAGGAATCTCTGTTGACATGTGTTTGTGTCAATGGGCCAAATCAGCCATTCTGTCCAATTGGGATCAGACCTGTTGTACTGGAGAATGTCATCTAATCCTACCCCCTGTGTGGTTGAATTCTGCCCCCACCCATCTGTGATGGTGCTGGAAACCCCGGTGTGTTCATTTCCTTGTTCTTGGCTAGTCCAAGTCAGGATGTCTGTTGCACAGTGTCATTTAGAAATATCATCTGCTGTGGAATGAGGCATGCTCTAAAAAGCGCTTCTGTTCCCTGGACTTGCCAGTCCCTCGAACCCCAGATTGATTTTAAATCTATAGTGTCCTTCCATAGGTCGAAACCCTGTGTAGACAACTGGGCCATAAAGGAAGCAGAGTAAATATGTTTGGTGTTAGTCAACATAATTTTCTGTGCTGATGTTTTTGCCACTTTGTAATAAAATGACTTCGGGTCAGATCTATTAAACCCTGAAAAGTATGTGAATTTCTGTGCAAAAGTTTGCGAACTACCTTTTCGAGATGTTGGGCAGTGTTCCCACTGGTGGTATTCAAATACATTTCTAGGTGTTATGGATTTGTGCAAGAAATGATGACCATAATGTTGGTTACAGTACAATGTATCATAGTCTGAAGTACCTTCTAACATTTCATTGTTCGGAAATGCTGCAGTTTTTTCTACATCAGACATCATATTATTCACAGTTTCAGTGTCCCAATCATCAGAAAATGTACTGGAGGTAATGATATCACTTAAAGAAATTTTAAATACATGTTTAAGCTTTAAAAGTTCAGTCGGACCGAATATATCCAAATCAATCTTGTGCCATACTATACCGTCCGGTATAGGAACTGCTGTGATGTTCACTGAAGACAAGTCTCTTGGTTCACGATGTGAAGACTGGTGTGGTTTTCAAATCAAATTGACTCTTTGGGCTGTAGAGCTCTACTGGAGATATCGTCCATTAATAAGCATACTAAAAGTTATAATTAAACCTAGCCAGAAAAGAAAAAAATAGAATCCCAGTGATATACCATAGTTCTATCCAAGGTGACACCAGGTAAGTCTTTCTAAAAAAGTTCAAAAAGTCAATGAGTTTCTGTTTGTGTGATTTTTTGGCTGGCGTCGTTTCCGGCTCGCTTGGATCCAGTGAAAACGTATCAAAGTTCATGAAATAGCCAGAAGCAGTTCGATCAATTGTTGGAATTGCATCGGGATTTGTTGAAATTGGATTTTGCTCTTGACGAGGCATGTTGACGTAGACGTCTGTAGTCGGTCTGATTGCAACTTGGTTGTTTAGTTGATTTTCTTCTTGTTGAAGTGGAACGAGTTCCATAGCATTGTTGCTTAGTCCTTCATTCCGTACCGGTGGCTCTTCAAACGTGATGAGTCTTTCTGTTTGGACTTCTTGGATTGTAGCGAGAGGAGGGCGTCTGCTACTGTGGAGTCCACGAGGCCTACTGTTTAGTATCGGCCACGTAGTGTGGTTTGATTAAGTCAATTGAGACAAATCTTTTCTCCTTTTTTCCGGCAAGAGGCGGCAGAAGTACTGTTCTTGTGCCTTGGATTGTTAGGACCGGTACAGCTGTTATGTAGGATGGTCCGAATTCTTTCTTGTCTGCAATCTTCTCTCTGACCAGATCCCCAACTTTTGGGATCCAGACAGGTCTTGCCGTTACTGCCTTGACTTCCTCAGTGGCGGTCTGTTTTAAGTGGACGTTGCTTTGGTTTGTCCTGGATTAATTTAGATCCTGTAAAACAGCCAAACAATCATGGATATCAAATGGTTTTCCATCCGCCACTGTGCCTTCACAATCAAGATCAGGTACCCTCATTCTTGTCCCAAATAGGACCTCGTAAGGAGTGACACCCCCCTAGAGAGCTTCTTGGCTGATTGTTTATTGCTTTTTGGACACCATAAAGGTGATCGACCCATCTACCGCCCTTGCCTAATACTCTAGCTGTTAAAGATTGCTTTAAGTCCCGGTTTTTCCTCTCCACAACCGAATTTCCCTCAGGATGGTACGGAGAGGAGTACCGCAATGCTACGCCCATTCCTTCCATGGCCTCTTTGTAAGACCGAGAGCTAAACGCCGGGCCAAGGTCAGAATGTAACGTGCCAACTGCGTGTGTGCCGATAAAGACTCGCAAATCTTTTATAACAGTTCGAGCCTCAGCACAGCGCTGAGGCCAAACCCATAGGAATCTAGAGCAGGAATCCACTGCAACCATGATATATTTCTTGGCCCCATCCGATTGTAGGGGTCAGCAGTGGTCCAAATATACACATGCAAGAGGTTTGTCTGATTTTAGTTATGGTGTCTGCGCTGGGCGTGTTACTGTGGAGCCCTTCATCTGCTGGCAGATGTCGCACTTTAAGACATAGTCTTTGGTCTGCTTTGTTAACCCTGGCCACCAGTAGCGCTGTTTCAATAAAGAAATAGTCGCTGTAACGCCTGTATGCGCAGAACCCAAACCCTTGTGTGCTGCTAGAATTAAGCCTTGCCTACGATCCATATTTGGTATTACTCTATCCCCCACTCCAGGAATCTGAGCATATGGAATGTTTTGTGCATCTAACTTGTAGGAGTACTTGAGTGGAAATTTTTTAGGTACTGCTGTGCTGCCTTTGCGTGAAGCATTGACAGCTACCAAAATCTCGCCGTCTATTCTCGTTTTTGAACGAGTGATTGCAGCTACGGACGCTGTGCGTACAGCCCCCTTTGCGGCTTCATCAGCCAATGAATTCCCTTTAACGTGAACGCCATCACGCTGATGACTCAGTGTATGTATCACGTGAGCCCTTGGTAGTTCGTTTCTCAACTCCACTACCTGTTCCCATAGCATTTTATGCTTAATTGTGCCACCTTTTGCATCTTTAAACCCGTTTTGTTCCCAATGATGTAAATATTCATTGTACGACTGTACACAGTAAAAGGAATCACACACAATTAGTGTGGGGAATTCGTGTTCCGTATTTACGAGTGCCAGTATTAGTGCTTTTAATTTTGCTAACTGAGCCGTGCAGTCTCCTAGAGATTGCATTTTAGTGCAACTTGGATGGAACTTTCCATCGTGCATGCGACCTTTAACGATTGCACACGCTGCGCTGTAAGCTTGCTTACTCCCTATGGCCGGTTGAGCAGATCCGTCAGTGTAAATAATGTATTCATACTGATCTAGAGGCAAAATCTCATTTGGTAGAGGATATTCTTGTTCGTATTGCAGAAATGCTTGTGTTTTTAAACTTGGATCAAATCTGTATTCAACATCCGTTGCAGTAAGAGAATTAGCCCATTGTATCCATCTGGGATGTAAGGCTTTCGCATTTGGAATGCTAGCCTTTGTAACAGCCTCTAAGGCTGGTACTGGGGTCACGACTATTATGCGCTTTCCCTGAGCCAGAGCTCTTTCTCTTGCTACAGCGGTCTGCACTGCTGTCAGGATTTTTTCTGTTGAAGTGAAACGCATCTCTGCGTTTGTGTACAGGTGTGATTTGTATGCGATTGGTACCGTTTCGCCTTCATTGAAAGTTAAATAAGTGTACCCGCATTGACCCGCTATTACTCGGATCACTAAGTTGCGTACGTTTACGCGTGTCTGTAAATGTTTTGAAGCTATCATGTCTTCCTGTAGTGAACGTAGGATATTTGTATGTTCCTGTGTCCATTGTCTGACTGAAAAATCAGGTTTTATTAAGTCGTAGAAAGGTTTTACTCTTTCTGCGTAATCCAAAATGTATGTTCGACCAAAATTTAGGAATCCCAGAATTGATTGTAAATTCTTTAATGATTTTGGAGGTTGGAGCAGCGCACACTTTTCTAAAAAGTTAGCTGCTAGGCTTTTTCCTTCACTTGACAGCTCATACCCTAAAAATAGGACATTGAGATGGGCAATTTTTGATTTTTTTAAATTAAATTTATAGCCCTCAGAGGCGAATCCCATAATAATGGTGCTCACCCTGGTCAAGTGCCTCGGTAAGTCATCGTCCGTCAGATAAATATCATCTACATAGGACAATGCTTCTTCATCCAAATTTTGGAGTAACTCTGTTACCCTTGCTGAAAACAACCCCGGGCTATTCTTATACCCTTGGGGGAGTCGACAAAATTGCTGTTGAGACCCTAGCGCTGAGAATGCGGTCAGATACCTGCTTTCAGGCGCTATATTTTGGCAGAAAAATCCATTTGAGATATCAAGTGTTGTTTTGTATTTTTGTCGCACAATGTTATTCATTAATGCGGCACTGTGTGCATTTTGGACTGCAAATGTCTTTGTGCAAGTGTTTAAATGTCTGTAATCTAAAACTAGACGATATGTGTTGTCAGGTTTTGATACGGGAAACAAAGGATTGTTCATTGGTGAAGTGCAATTTTCTATCACCCCCTGGTATTCAAGTTGATCTAGGATCTCCCTGACTTGTTTTTTAGCTTCCTGCTTTATAGGGTATTGCCTTTGGGCATTTGGGGAAACTTTTAACGGGATCACGTGGTGGGTTGAATCCTCATCCCAACCAGCATGATTTTTGTACAATGCTGGAGCTAGGGCAACCGCCCACTCCTGCGCATATGCATGTTTTAAATGTATGGGAACGAGGTCGGAAAATGCTGGAAAAATTACCTTTTCTCCCTTAGGGCAGTCCATGACGAATGCTGGCGGCCAGTCTTGCTCTGCTAATAGGATGTCATATCCAGATGACAGATTTTTCCAAAATAGACCTTTAACTTTCCTGGGCTTGTCCCCTCCATCCGGAGTGTTATCTCATGTAACTTATGTGGGACACTTACCCGAGTATCTGGTGTTTCCACCGTGATATACTCACTCAACTCCGCTGTCACCAGAAATTCCTTCAGGTTCTGGCGAGCTATTGTTACTTCTGCCGCGCTGTCTAGCATCGTCAGAGCCCATTCCCCGTTCAGAAGCTGTGTCCTCAGAATTCTGGGCATGTCTGATCTTGAGACCTGCTACCTTCTTCTTTTTGAACTGAGGTTTCTGTTTTTGTTTATCTTCTTTTTTAGGTGCGTAGTCCGCAGCGCGTTGCGTGTCTCTGGACTTTGTACGCTCCTCTGACCGTCCTTCCCTCTCGGAGTTTTTTGATGAACCCTGAAAGGAACGAGAGGAACGTGTATCAGTATCCTGATACCTGTCAGGTTTTTTAATATTATCCCTATTCCTGAGGTTATACCTCCTTTCAGAGGGCTCCTGTTGAGGAGACCTACCTCTGGATTGAGATCTGTTGTCTTTAGACTTTTGTTGTTTTTTATTTTCCCACTTCTTTTTAGAAGAAGTAGGTGTCTGCTTTGTAGTGTCCTTTTCAGGACTGCCCACCAGTTGTGGTTTTAATGCTTTCCCACCTAGACTGTCTCTGCCTAGTTCTGCATATGCAGTTTCAATTATTTTGGGTAGTTCGTGTTGTTGATCTACTGGACTGAACTCCCTTAGGCGTTGGCGGATCGCCACTGAAGCTGCTTCTCCTTTAATGTTAGCTAGTATTATGGCTGATACCTGGTCAAAGTTATTTAGTAACTTCATCCCTAAGTTAAGGGCAGGCTCTGCTCCGTACTCATTTTGTATCTGTCTCAATACGTCAGGTACTACTGCTAATGACGGGATACCATGTGTTCTGGTATATATGGCAGCAAAGACTGAACCCCAAGAGGTGCAGTCCTCTATTTGTGGTGTGATCCCCATGGGCAAGCAGATTGTTAGTATTCTGTGTTTATCATAGGTGGTAGTATTCGGGAATACTGCCTCAAGCTGAGTTATTTTCTGAGCTATCCAGAATGGTATTTGTTCGCGTTTTGCGGGCATTTTGCCCATTACCGCGTGTAATGTTTGAGGAGTAATTTTAGTTGCTGTACCCTGGAATTGGGTCCCATTTGTTGCAACTGTTGTTGGTTGAACTGTGAGAGTCCTCATGACGAATTGTGTCAAGTTTCTGTAGATTTTGATTAAATCTCTGTGTTGTATGAGTAATTCTGGCTGTGGCATTGTGCCAATGTCAGGATGCGGTGTGTAAGCCGCTAGTATTGGCCATGTGGCTCCGTCTCCTCCGAGCGGGCCTAATCTTACTCTTGCTCTTAAGTGGGGTAGGGCGCCTTTAAACCAGTATAAGTGTTCCTGGTAAATGAGTGGAATCTCTATGTCATCGAATGGACAGTATTCGTCTGGTGCATCTCCTTCTATGTAGTAGTGAAATGTCTTTGTTACGGCATCTGCTGCTGGGAATGTAACCCATGAATAGAATACCTCTGTTTTATTTGATTTGTGTGCCTCAATCACGAGAGCTACTACGCCACCCCTTGGTGGTAAACCATTTTTTAATAGTTTCATGGTGAGCGTATGTCTGAATTTGGGTGCAATTTCAATTGCATTTTCGGGTTGTTCTCCGGCTGAGAGATGCAGATCTACTCTTTCTTCATCGCTCTGAGTCATTTTGAAAAGAAAAGCTTTTCCAAGAGAACTAAGATAAAGGTTTTATGCACAATTTAGGAACTAAATGTCCTTCAAGCTTGATTAACCAACAGCCGATAAATAGGATATCTCGCCTACTCAGCTGTGGCGGAGTTTGTGCCCACCCACTCCAGACGTCTATGGGGTTTTGTGAGTAGGTTCTCCGAGAATAGCACAACTGAACTACTCAGATTCTACTGTTAAATAAGTACCCAACCAACGTTGGCGGCGCCATGTCGTGTAGTTCGTATAGTACCCCTGCAGGACCTGCGCATTTGGATAACATAAACCGTGGGCTTGGTGTTAGACTGACTCTGTGCACCCCCACCGCGTATGTTAGCCGGATTTGCATTAGCTAGCACACAGTGCCACTAGAATCTCCTCTTATCGGGGAGAGATTAATTTCTGGCAACCTTAGATCTTGACAACCCTGATCCCTCAGAATCTTGGAAACAATGTACTACTTTTCGCTCATTCACTCGTGCTTACTTATTCGGTTTCTCGCAGAGAGTTACACAGAATAAACAGTCTGGGCGTTTCAATAAGTATTTATTGAACAGTTGTTATTCTAGTGTAAAATATATGTGCTGCAGCAACCAGCAGACAATAGCAGAGATATATTATCAGCAGTACGATAAAAGTGAAGGGATAGAACAGTTCTACCATATTGCAATAATCATGAATACATACATGAATATAAAAAGCATTATGAAAAGTGCGCGTACTCCTACGATGCCTAACTAGATGTACCTGAGTGTACCTAGCATGTGTGTAGGTCTAAAAGCCTAAGAGCCAAGAATCCTTCTAGGATTTAGTCGAACCCCCATTACCTGAATAGAGAGAGTGTGGGACCCCGTCCTGGTCTCGAGTTGGACACCCCGCAAGGGCTGTGTTAGACCGCTGTCAGCTGGAGCGACTGCATGCAGGAGCCTCAGCGTCTCTGGTCAGTGTGTCAGCATGGAAGTCTCGGTTCCCTCTATCTTACCGTGGCAAGATGTGGTGTATTTATACCCTAAAGTATCTCGTCCCTCAGTATGGTTTGTATTGGTCTTTGTTAGACATGAGGAAGACGTCAGGGGTGAACTTTGTACATACATATTAAGCGGGAGATGTAGCTGGTGAATGCTCATGCATAATTTATGAGTACATTGTAGGCCTGTGTTCGGGAAAAACCCTGCAGTGTTCTAACCACAGACTAGATAACGTTCAATCCTCAGAGCACGTTGTGTACTGTAGGGAACTGATGTAGGTGAAAGATCATGCCTATATTAGGGAATAGAAGATCATGACCATAATAGGGCATAGACGATTATGACCATAATAGGGCATATACGATTATGACCATAATAGGGCATATGCGAATATGACCATATACGGCATATATGAACGCGTCTATATTAGGGCCTCTATATGAAACATAACACCACTGTTGATTTTAGGGGTTCATTTTTCTGGTAATCAACCCTCCAAGGGAGGGCACTGTCTCTCTCCTGGTTGTTTTCTGCCCCCACACACCCTTGCCCTCTTAGGTGCTTCCTGCCCTGCTATCCTTGTTAAATATGTATATTTAAAAAAAAGTTCTGAGGACCCGGCAGTTGTAAAGCCACTTGTTTCATTTTTTTTCTCCATAGTTCCCCATTTCTTTTTTTGTTACTTGATCCTACTCTTACTTTACCATTTTAAAATGGCCTTCTGCCATGTTAGAATGGTTGGAGCAGAAAATGGAAATGTGCTGCATGTGAACCTGGTATCTTTACTTTTTCGTTTGACCCTGCCATCAGACATTTCTAGGGTGTGCGCAGAGGCCTGGGCCTGTCCATGGTAACGTGAAGTCCAGAACCTATTCTGTGACCTGGAGGGGAGCATAGAGTATACTGTCATAGCTGGCATGGTACTGCTGTTCATGTCATAGGTTAGTCACATAAAGCGGTGGTGGCAACGTACCAAGTTTTGCGGATCATTAGTTATGATAGACATTTTTTCTATGTCAGAGAAGAGTTTGACTGACCCTATTTGTGCAGAGTTCCACTTTTGTGTGAACTCTAGTCCGGGACACCTTCCTACACATAAACAATCCTCCCCTGCACGCAGACACCCTTGCACTCTGGTGCAAGGGTGCCTGCATTGGCGCGAAGTTGCTAAACTTAGCGCCTTCGCAGGGGGAAACGCAAGGCTGCACCACATTCTTGTAAATATGGTGCAGCCTTGTGTTTCAGAAGTGGCAGAGTGTGTCGTTGAGCCAAGGATGCTAACGACACGCTCCGCCACTTCCTTGTACATATCCCCCTGAGTGTCAAGACTGGAAGGCGATAGGTGCGAGTCTTGAACCAGCAGTAACTGTGTGGGGATGGGTGGTATCATAAAGGGCTCTCTATGCTTTTGGCTGCCCAGTACTGCTCAGGGTCTGTAAAATGAGCACAGAAGAGCACTAGGACCTGCCCAAGATATGCTAGTCACTGTCCTTTCTTTCACCCTTCTCTTAGCTCGAACAAATGGACCTGGAAGTGCGAGAAATCCCTGCACCGAGCCGGGCGATGTACGGCGCCCGGATGCGCAGCTACAAGCAGGAGTTCAGCAAGCTGGAAGTGGATTTTGTAAGTCCATCTGCCAATGTAATGTTTGCTTAATGAGAAGATGTGTTTGCATTGTTTCTTGTACCTGATATCACTAAAGAAATTACCTGTTTATTAGAGCGCATCCCATTCAGATGCTGCTACCATTTGTACATAGAGTATTTAGTTGAAATTGCATTTAGATAGCGCTTACTGCCCCTGACGAGGAGTTGAAGCCCCTCTAGTAGTCATGCCAACCATCATTGTGTCATGGCACATAATGCGTAAATAAGTTTAAAGTTTATCGATCACGTTTTGTAGAGCAGGCTTGTGCGTAAAACCACACCCACTGTTTTTGATGACATATTATGTGCTAAACAAGGAGAGGGACGTCTTTAGACTGATTGGTCGACGATGAGCGATGGAGCAGCTTGCTACTGGGCCTTGACTTTATCGTGCCGAAGTGTACAAGTGTTTGAATTGTTACTTATGTTGGTAATAGGGAACTATGGTTGTGCGAATTATAAACTTTGCCCGCTTAGGTTTGCATCAGTCCTGTCCTATTTCTTATAGTTGGAGGTTTTATCGGACATCTGGTTGCACGGGTATTGATTACCCTGCTCTCTCTCAGGGCCCTAAACTCTGAGTGGCAGTGGGGAAATGCAATAGCCACTGTCAGATTAGCCTCATTCTGCACTTCCAATGGTGCTGGAAGTAGTCATGGTAGTTCCAGCACTGGTGAAGGGAACACATTTGGGCTAGTGGGCGCCAGTTAGTCGCAGCTGGCATGCTTGAGGAAGGATCTGGCAGCGACAGCATCGCAGCCGCTGCAATGCAGGCTCCTTTTTTGCAGTTTATTTCTTTATATTTCAACACTTTGCCAGATTTTTCAAGTGATACAAAAGAGGATGATGGACGGAACGCTTGAGCCAATCAAACACTCACCCCCAGTCAACTGATCTGGGTTTAATCCATCATCATTCTTTAGCTCACTCCACCACCCCAGTTCAGACATGGCCATATGCAAATCAGTCTGACCCTGTGCCTCATGGGAACAGTCCAGCCCGAACTGCCAAGCCATGTCTTCCCTGGACCGGAAACAAGCATCCTAGGACCGGTTTCTGGCATTTCAGCTGTCATCAGCCAGGCTTGCTTGAATCCAGTGGCAAAGTGAGCAAGGGACCCACGTCTGGGCATACCCCCGCCAACTTAGGGCGACCAAAGCGATACAAAAGAGGATGATGGACGGAACGCTTGAGCCAATCAAACACTCACCCCCAGTCAACTGATCTGGGTTTAATCCATCATCATTCTTTAGCTCACTCCACCACCCCAGTTCAGACATGGCCATATGCAAATCAGTCTGACCCTGTGCCTCATGGGAACAGTCCAGCCCGAACTGCCAAGCCATGTCTTCCCTGGACCGGAAACAAGCATCCTAGGACCGGTTTCTGGCATTTCAGCCGTCATCAGCCAGGCTTGCTTGAATCCAGTGGCAAAGTGAGCAAGGGACCCACGTCTGGGCATACCCCGCCAACTTAGGGCGACCAAAGCGATACAAAAGAGGATGATGGACGGAACGCTTGAGCCAATCAAACACTCACCCCCAGTCAACTGATCTGGGTTTAATCCATCATCATTCTTTAGCTCACTCCACCACCCCAGTTCAGACATGGCCATATGCAAATCAGTCTGACCCTGTGCCTCATGGGAACAGTCCAGCCCGAACTGCCAAGCCATGTCTTCCCTGGACCGGAAACAAGCATCCTAGGACCGGTTTCTGGCATTTCAGCCGTCATCAGCCAGGCTTGCTTGAATCCAGTGGCAAAGTGAGCAAGGGACCCACGTCTGGGCATACCCCCGCCAACTTAGGGCGACCAAAGCGATACAAAAGAGGATGATGGACGGAACGCTTGAGCCAATCAAACACTCACCCCCAGTCAACTGATCTGGGTTTAATCCATCATCATTCTTTAGCTCACTCCACCACCCCAGTTCAGACATGGCCATATGCAAATCAGTCTGACCCTGTGCCTCATGGGAACAGTCCAGCCCGAACTGCCAAGCCATGTCCTACCTGGACCGGAAACAAGCATCCTAGTCCGGTTTCTGGCATTTCAGCCGTCATCAGCCAGGCTTGCTTGAATCCAGTGGCAAAGTGAGCAAGGGACCCACGTCTGGGCATACCCCCGCCAACTTAGGGCGACCAAAGCGATACAAAAGAGGATGATGGACGGGCACGCTTGAGCCAATCAAACACTCACCCCCAGTCAACTGATCTGGGTTTAATCCATCATCATTCTTTAGCTCACTCCACCACCCCAGTTCAGACATGGCCATATGCAAATCAGTCTGACCCTGTGCCTCATGGGAACAGTCCAGCCCGAACTGCCAAGCCATGTCTTCCCTGGACCGGAAACAAGCATCCTAGGACCGGTTTCTGGCATTTCAGCCGTCATCAGCCAGGCTTGCTTGAATCCAGTGGCAAAGTGAGCAAGGGACCCACGTCTGGGCATACCCCCGCCAACTTAGGGCGACCAAAGCGATACAAAAGAGGATGATGGATCGGAACGCTTGAGCCAATCAAACACTCACCCCCAGTCAACTGATCTGGGTTTAATCCATCATCATTCTTTAGCTCACTCCACCACCCCAGTTCAGACATGGCCATATGCAAATCAGTCTGACCCTGTGCCTCATGGGAACAGTCCAGCCCGAACTGCCAAGCCATGTCTTCCCTGGACCGGAAACAAGCATCCTAGGACCGGTTTCTGGCATTTCAGCCGTCATCAGCCAGGCTTGCTTGAATCCAGTGGCAAAGTGAGCAAGGGACCCACGTCTGGGCATACCCCCGCCAACTTAGGGCGACCAAAGCGATACAAAGAGGATGATGGACGGAACGCTTGAGCCAATCAAACACTCACCCCCAGTCAACTGATCTGGGTTTAATCCATCATCATTCTTTAGCTCACTCCACCACCCCAGTTCAGACATGGCCATATGCAAATCAGTCTGACCCTGTGCCTCATGGGAACAGTCCAGCCCGAACTGCCAAGCCATGTCTTCCCTGGACCGGAAACAAGCATCCTAGGACCGGTTTCTGGCATTTCAGCCGTCATCAGCCAGGCTTGCTTGAATCCAGTGGCAAAGTGAGCAAGGGACCCACGTCTGGGCATACCCCCGCCAACTTAGGGCGACCAAAGCGATACAAAGAGAGGATGATGGACGGAACGCTTGAGCCAATCAAACACTCACCCCCAGTCAACTGATCTGGGTTTAATCCATCATCATTCTTTAGCTCACTCCACCACCCCAGTTCAGACATGGCCATATGCAAATCAGTCTGACCCTGTGCCTCATGGGAACAGTCCAGCCCGAACTGCCAAGCCATGTCTTCCCTGGACCGGAAACAAGCATCCTAGGACCGGTTTCTGGCATTTCAGCCGTCATCAGCCAGGCTTGCTTGAATCCAGTGGCAAAGTGAGCAAGGGACCCACGTCTGGGCATACCCCCGCCAACTTAGGGCGACCAAAGCGATACAAAAGAGGATGATGGACCGGAACGCTTGAGCCAATCAAACACTCACCCCAGTCAACTGATCTGGGTTTAATCCATCATCATTCTTTAGCTCACTCCACCACCCCAGTTCAGACATGGCCATATGCAAATCAGTCTGACCCTGTGCCTCATGGGAAAAGTCCAGCCCGAACTGCCAAGCCATGTCTTCCCTGGACCGGAAACGAGCATCCTGGGACCGGTTTCTGGCTATTCAGCCGTCATCAGCCAGGCTAGCTTGAATCCAGTGGCAAAGTGAGCAAGGGACCCACGTCTGGGCATACCCTGCCAACTTAGGGCGAACAAAGCGATACCAAAGGGGATGATGGAAGACATGGCTTGGCAGTTCGTGCTGGACTGTTCCCATGAGGCACAGGGTCAGACTGATTTGCATATGGCCATGTCTGAACTGGGGTGGTGGAGTGAGCTAAAGAATGATGATGGATTAAACCCAGATCAGTTGACTGGGGGTGAGTGTTTGATTGGCTCAAACGTTCCGTCCATCATCCCCTTTTGTATCGCTTTGGTCGCCTCTAAGTTGGCGGGGGTATGCCCAGACGTGGGTCCCTTGCTCACTTTGCCACTGGATTCAAGCAAGCCTGGCTGATGACGGCTGAAATGCCAGAAACCGGTCCTAGGATGCTTGTTTCCGGTCCAGGGAAGACATGGCTTGGCAGTTCGGGCTGGACTGTTCCCATGAGGCACAGGGTCAGACTGATTTGCATATGGCCATGTCTGAACTGGAGTGGTGGAGTGAGCTAAAGAATGATGATGTATTAAACCCAGATCAGTTGACTGGGGTGAGTGTTTGATTGGCTCAAACGTTCCGTCCATCATCCCCTTTTGTATCGCTTGGTCGCCCTAAGTTGGCGGGGTATGCCCAGACGTGGGTCCCTTGCTCACTTTGCCACTGGATTCAAGCAAGCCTGGCTGATGACGGCTGAAATGCCAGAAACCGGTCCTAGGATGCTTGTTTCCGGTCCAGGAAGACATGGCTTGGCAGTTCGGGCTGGACTGTTCCCATGAGCACAGGGTCAGACTGATTTGCATATGGCCATGTCTGAACTGGGGTAGTGGAGTGAGCTAAAGAATGATGATGGATTAAACCCAGATCATTTGACTGGGGGTGAGTGTTTAATTGGCTCAAACGTTCCGTCCATCATCCCCTTTTGTATCGATTTTTCAAGTGAGCACTTCTCAAACAGCTTTAAAAATATATACGAAAAGTGTGCTGATAAACAAAGATCGAAAGAATACATGTTCTGATTTGACAGCTCTGTAAGGTGCACTACATAACTCTATTTAGTCATGTCCTTCAATGTAATCAAAGTTTTCAGACAGAGCTAAAGCTACAGGCAGTGCTCACTACATTACTAAAGAATATATCTCAAAGATACTAAAGCACACCAGTTAAGTTGCTTTTAAAATAACCCATCTAGTGCTAAACAAAATCCTTCGCTATTTCAGAATGATCGCCGATATTGTACTGCATCACTCCTTGCATTTTTGAGGCAAAGTATAGTTCAATTATTTTTTTGTTTTAAAAGGGCACTTAAATGTGTTTCAGGACTTTTTGAGACCTGCTATATTTTGTGTTTTGTAGTGTACATTAGGTTTAAATTTAATATCCTTTGAAACTTTGTTTTTCATTACATAAATAGTAATCTTTTTATGTAGTGTTTGCTAAAGCATATTGTACTGTTTTCTAGCAATGTAAATAGCAAGTGTTAGTATTAGTCCTTCAGTGATAACAATATTATCAACATCAGAAGAAAGCTAATTTTAAAGTAAATTGTGGTAATCACTGGTCAAAAGTTGCCATTATCTGAAGAAATATGTAGACGGAGTTAGGGGTTCCCTCACTAGGGGATTTTTATAAATATGAAAGGGCAAAGCAGCATATTAAAGCAATGTGCGCAAATAAAATTGATTTTAAAAAAATAAGTAAAATAATGTATAGTTAAGACTAGGGAGACTCCCCTAAGGAAATTGGAAAGAACTGGTCAATGGTGCAGTTGAATGCATGCAGGTCCAAAAACATTGTTTAGATCACATGTAAACTCAATTTTACACCGAAGTTATAGTGTCTCTCCAAGGGTAACTTGAAAGGCGATGGTGTATTTAAAACCAATTGGATCGGTAACAGTGATGGATCTGGTGGGGTGTGATAAAATAGCAAAAAGGACATATTTTTAAAATGTACTTAGAAATAAGAACATTTTATTACAGTTTGTCCATGAAAGGACTGAAAGGCCAAGATGAATTCATATGCAGATGAAAAAAATAATTGAGGTATTTTCTGATACGTAATTGACTCTGTCCCAGCCCTACCAGCCTTTCGGAGACCCACCTGTAATGAAGCCTCACTATTCATTATTGATCAATCAGCAGTGCACAGAGCAAACTCGCTGCTCTTACAGTGCTCCATCCTCAAATAAAGGAAGCCCTGGAGTAGGTTGCACCCAAGCAAGGGCAAAAATGCACTTTTGCCGCAGAGAGCCCCACCCTTTGTGACCGGTTTAACAGTGAGCAGCCTGCAGGGGTGACAGCAGCTGTTGTTCACGGTCTCCACAGCAAACAGAAAAGATTCGGATTTCCTGAGCATGAAACCGCATGCTGGTGCGGCCTTTTGAAACGGGGACGAAGGATGGCAGACCAGCTGCACCCACCCCGTTCCAGTCTTCGAGACTAGGAACAACCCTCAAGGCTCTGGTGGAGATTTGATGACCTTCCCTACTGATGCTCATGTTGGCTGCATAGAAGTCCACTCTAATGGGCGCTCCAATGATGCCTTTAATTGTCCAAAGGCAGGGAGAGTGCAGATCCGCAGGCGTGCATGAAACAAACAAAAAACCGTCAAAGACCCTTCAATTTGTTATTGGCCCCCCGGAAGGGCCAGGGGACTCGTTTGGGAGAGCCTCGCGCACCTGGTCCTCCCTCTAGAACGCGGCCTGGTCTCTTGGTACTAGTGTTGAGACCTATGTCAGGCTACATGTCATGCAGGCGGAAGAACTCGGGAACATACGCCCTGTGCCCGAGGTGTGTTTTTTTCTCAATATTATAGCAGTACTAAATGTATATGTGAAACCTTTGTCTCGTTGGTGAGTCGAATTAAAATAAACTATACATAATATTATTTTCCAGGTGGCCTGAATAATTGACTAAAACATACGTAGTCTACAGTCTAGCTCGCTATTACTCTCATACAAAACTATACAGCGCTTTCAAAGGTTGGCTTATGCCGCCATCTAGTGGCCAAACATGAAGTAACACCTTTTTATGCTGTTACATTTTATTTTAACGTAATATGACCAAACATTTGTCCGATTGTACCATATTTGTAGAAAAAAATGTATACCTCAACTATGGAACATTATATTAATTTATTGACTGCATATTGCGGTGTCTGGTCTTGATACAACATAGAGCTTCATTGTGTAAAATTAACGCTGGGAGATCCGAGCCAAGGATCAGGCTTGAATCTAAGAGCATGTGCACGGTCCGCGCCATTAAAATGTTTCCAATGGAAATAGTGAAAAAAACATAATGTAAAAATATTATTTAAGTATCTCTAAATTTAAAAAATTTGCCATTTCTTTAACATGCGGAAGTGCTTCACTTAGAACTATTCGTGGTCCCCCTCCTGGACGCAGTGCCATTAGTGAACCAAGAGACAAGTTTTCTTACGCACCCTATACTTGGCTTACATTCTTATTATACAAGGAGCAGCATATAGTCCATTAAAACACAAGAGGTTTTTGTACAGTGCACGTCATGAACTAATGTATTTGAAAGTGCTCTTATATGTGATAATAAAATATTCACTTAGGATCACATACGCGGGTATCTCTTTCTTTCTCCTGTTTTACATCAAAGGTTAATGTTTTATCTTTAATTCTTGGTGCATGATGTTACGGTGTTGGTTGCTCGTTTTGGGTTCCAAGGTCCTCAGGTTGAGCTCGAGCCTTCAATGGCTCTCATTCCTTGTGTAACTCACTCCTTGTGTAAAATGCTAAAAATATATCTCGGGCAGGTTGCGGAAGATATGAACATGTGGCCTGATTTGGAGTTTGTGGGGCAGGCACTGTGTGCTGGATATCCCGTCCACCTTATTACAAGTTCATTATTTCCTAATGCATTTGTAATAAGGCAGACGCAATATCCTTCACGTTTGTGACATAGTACCTGTCCGCTTGACTTTAAATCATGCCCTTAGTCCTGGCTTTGCTCTGAATCTTATGCTGGGTACCGGTCTATGTCTCAGGCATAGATTTGGTGCACTACCTGCTGGGAGTATCCTGGGAGGTGGATATTATACCACTTGACAAAGAGTCTGTAATAAATTATGAGCCAATTAATGGTTTTATACTCTGAGGAAAATGTTCCATGTTTCTGCAAAAATCAATTAAACATTTTTGAAAAAAATAGTATGTCTGAACGAGAAGTCCACACAACCACGCCCAAGAAGCCTTTCCCCTCCTATGAAACAGCAGCATGTGACTTCTTTTACCTACTCCTTTTACTTCAAGTCTGGAGTTTCATCTTTCATAAACCTTAGTAGAATTTTTTAAGGCAGTCACTGCTAACGATAGTTCTAGGTCATAGGCCGCTGTGATAATAGTCAAAATAGCACTCCATCAAGGGGTAATCATGAATCGCATGATAATCAAGAATATTGAATGGTCCTACATGTGAGGTCCTGGAGAACGTTCAGGGTATAATATTTATTTAAAAAAACAAAAACTTTTAAATGCTTTGTAAACATGGTTCTCTGCAGGCTACTTTGATAGATTTGTAACGCAATTCCAATGAAAAAGAGCACTCTAGTAAAATTAAGAGTCTGGAAACCCCTTTCATAAAACATTTTAAAGCGAAAAATGGATTAAAAAATGGACTAGACAGGTAGGGGATCCATAAAGCTGAAAGCGAACACTGCTCATGTATGGAAGCCAGCTACATCTCTGTTCCATCTTGTCTTGTATTGATCCGGATCATGACCTTGCTTGTTATACCTTCTAAATTTTGGGTGGGAGGATTGTGGGTTGTTTGTCAGCCATGAAGAGTCCTGTGAGTGAGAACTGTGATTGTATTATGCTTTCCTTCTCCATCATATGATCTTTATTGATAAACCTAAACATACTGTACCAAGCCAGTCCATGTTAGAGATGCAAGATGAACATCAAAATGGGAACTTGATGGAAGATCGTGTGGGTTAATTGAAAAGATCTTTAAAGAGACTTGACCATCCTAGATGTAATCTCTTCAGCCCAAATGCTAGCAAACGTTTGACAGGGTCTCTAGGTCGCCACATTGTAAATATGTAGGACATTTCTTAGTAAAGCTGTAGTGGCATTTTTTGCCCATGTATAGTGGCTTTAAGGCTCATAGGAAGCGGCCTGGTGTAACAGAGCCTTACAGGATACTGTCTATGTAGAACTGGGCTATTTTAACGTAGCTAAATTCAAGAACATATGATCTATCTGCTGGAGGGGTGGCGTTTTGAAAAACAGTAGGATTTGGAAATAATAATATGAAAGTCAGAGGCACTTTGGGTAAGAAGGCTGAAGTCATCCTCAAGACTACACTAGTTTTATTGAAAATACCATATTGCTTTTCAGAGCATCATGCCTGGATTTCTTACTCTGCGAGCAAAACTTCACACAACTAGGAAGGTTGCCTTACACAACAGATGTTGAAGAGATACCATATCTATATTCTCAAAAGTTGATCCCATAGGTTTTGTAAGGTTTGCACAGACTTCCAGTGGAGATGTGGGCCTTCTGCCTGAAGGGGAGTACGCTCTTAATACACACCAAGAAATGCTTTATCACTCAGATGGTTACAAATAAAACAGTGGGATCTAATTTCAGCAAGATGGACCTTGCTGGAGCTGTAGACCACTGTCCCTGAGTGACAGTGGGGAAGACAACTGAAGCCAGCTGATGTGCCCTCACCACTGCTAAAAGTTCCACTGTGGGGCATCAGGGATTGGGAAGGGAAATAACACGCCTCATCTTTGTGCAATGAACATTAAGAGACGCTTACAGGGGAAATGGAGACAGAAGGTTCTCCAGGTAGGTCATAACTGAACAATAATTACTTAAATAAATACAAAATTAATACATATGATCAAAGAAAAACTTGTGCCCCTGGTAGTTTATCATGCATCGTTTTCCGTCATGAACTGTAAAATAACTTGTGTCCGATTACTGAGTTAATTGATCGGACGCACCATAAATCCCAAAGATATTTAAGATTTGGTTTGACACACAGACACCTAACGTGAAAAAATAAATAAGAAACTTGACTGAAAGGCCCTGACCATCTACACCCTGTAATTAGTAGGTGGCCACTACTGTTAATTCTACTAAGATTCACTTTTAAAATAGGTACCCTACGACCCTATACTCAAGTAAAAAAGTAATGATCTGGTCCTGTTGCTCCAGTGGAATATTAATTATTTGTAATATGGACCCTCACATGTCCTATTGGTGTCATGCTTCATCACTGAGTTGCAACCTGGGCCCTCTAAACCAGGTTGGGCTCAGCCATTTTCCAGAGAGCACTTTGGATAATGATCTAATCCTGACGAGGAGATTATATCTTAAAATAACTTATCTCTTCATTTTGGGTACCACTGGTATGGTTAAGCATTGCTTAAAATGTGGGTCTGTTCTGGGTATCCTTGTACCCTTGAGCTAAGGTCGACATGTTCCACCCCTTTTTCACGACCCTCGCAAATTGCTTTACCATATGGAGTGAGATGACAAAAATATGTTTTTATTAGGATTTTGGACTAGGTTTCAGACTGGAAGAATGGAGGTGCTTAAAACGGAAAGGGCATATTAAACCTGATTTTTTTCTCCAGTGATGATCGTTTGAAAAGGAAACTCTTAGAAAAGAGTTATAAGGTGGAGAAAGCAAAAAAATAAGGTTTAAACATCTTCCAACTTTCACCTGCATTCTCTATAAAAAGAATAAAACTGTTCCTCTTCCCAGTTCAACTGGTGGCAGCCACCAAGCCACCAATAATCTTCAGAATAGAATATGGCAGAACCATTGTGGTGGGTCTACCTTTCATTGTACAAATCTTAATAAAAACGATACTCCACTTGAGCACGATTAATACCTGAGAAGTTGCCCAATTAAATTTTCCCGATATTTAGGAAGGGAGTTACATTTGCTTCTGCTGGAGGCCCAGATAAAACTTAAAATTGTCTGTCTCATCTGTAAAGTTCATACCTAAGAAGATCGAGCTACCTAGCGGATCTAATGGTGGATCCGGAGCTTCAAGGAGTAAGAACTCGCTACAACAGGAAACAGCAAAATTCTGAATGACTCAAGTACTGAAGCGGGACATTTAATAGTGGCTCTATATACATTTGGAACTCTCTAACTAAGAGAATTACCTGAAGACCTAGCTTTCAGAAAATGTCTTGCCAAGAAAAATTATTTCTTTAGCATAACTGTCACTGTTGCAGTCATGTTTTCTTGCCTGTGCTAACTATACTTGTACTTGTCTATGACACTTTCAGCCTCTCTTTCACATCTTTGCACCAGAGACAAGAAAGTGGTGATTATCCTGCTCAGCAGAAAGGTTTACATTCTTTTTAACAAACCGAAGGTCTTATTATCTCAGACTCTGGCATCTTTTACTCCCCTTGTTTTACAAAGTCCTGTCATCCCCGTTGGAAAGCCTGTATTTGGTATACTATGTATTTGTACCTTGCCTTTTCTTAGAGATCTCACTCATTTTATGTTCTACTAGGGATCACCTTGGTCTGCGAGTTTTTGGCTCGCAGGCAATTTTTATTTTTTATTTTAATATACTCTTTCAGACTTTGAGTGGTGTGTGTGCCGATTTTCTTTGCCAGTTCGATGTCCCACATTTTCAAGTTCTACTTGAGACAATAGTTAAAGAAGTAGAAATGTCTTGTTAATTAATGCCTTCTCAACAAGTTTCCTCTTTAGAGGATATTACCGCCTCAGCTACCTGTTTACTAGTATCTTCCTTTGACTCTGAGGCTAACTCTCCTCATCTCCACTGAAATCTAATTAAGGTACTGATTTAGAGTTTGTTGGATGGGATATTCCATCACAAACGTGACGGATATCCAGTCCACTATATTACACGTGCATTATATTCTATGGCACTTGTATTACAGAGGGCAGGATATCTGTCACGTTTGTGACAGAGTATCCCATCCACCAAATGCTAAATCAGGCCCAAAGATTATATGTACTAAAGTGGTTGGTCATTTCTGACCCTCTACTCTCCATAGCTTGTTACTTCGTTATCTATGGATTGAACTTGATTATTTTTTGTAAAGCTCTTTACTACTGCTTACAGTGTATAGATCTTAATAAATAATAGTACACTAGAATAGAAAAGACTTAGTCTAACCCAAAAGCCATAATTGGTATCTTTGACTGTTTGCAGTTGTCCACATTGCTCCAAATGAGATCCGTGAGCTAGTTTCCTCACCCCTGTTCTTCTCTCCTACTGTGTAATTATATTGATTCCTCTCCTTCACTTCACTCTGGCTATTGCCCTGCTGTGGATCCTCCTGCCTTTAACCTCTTTTTCATAACTTGTGGATGCTTACCATGTCCCCCCCTCCACGGATGAGCGGTCTTTTGCTTGGTGCTTACTGTAACACTTGCTATCTCTTCCTTGAGCCCTTCATGATTGATTTGTCTGTGCCTCACTCCTTCTGATTGAAGAAATCCCCACTCGTCCTCAGTTTTTCTTAGTCTCCTCTTGCCTCTTAGTCTCCTTCCCACCTTTCTTAATTCTTCTCACTCTCCCTACCCTACCATTCTCCTAGGTCCTCATTAAATGTAGGCCGGAGTTGCCTCCGACCGACACGTTTGACGGAAGGAACAGCCCGACCATAGGTCGGCAGTTCCGACTATGCAATTAGGTATCGACCGCACATGGTGCGGTCACAAACTTCCATTTTTCAATGGGAGCTTGTGCAGTGAGCTGAAACTGCCTGCAGCACAAGCTCCCATTAAAAAATTAAAGTTTTTAAACATCCCTGCACCCTGTGGCAGGCACCTCACGGTGCCTGCTACACGGCGCAGGGATGTTAAGGGGGGCACCATATGGAGGGACAGGGGGAAAGAGGGCCCTGCTAGGGGCCCCCAAAGTCAGTTTCTGACAGCCAATCCATGTCGGTAAAGCCGACATAGATTGGCTGTCGGAAACCGACATCATAATCCCGACGGCAGAAACACTGTCCTTAAGGGATTAGGAGGGCTCTCTGACTGGCCGACGGACTCCTTGAGTCCATCAGAACCGCATCGGATTCCCCGGCCGGTTTAAACTTCGACCGCCTTAATAATAATACGGCGGTCGGATTTTAAACTTAACCTGTAATCAGGCCCTTAATGTTCAAAGTGCTTTATCCCTTTGCTTCAATTCAGCTTTTTTCTTAGTTCTTCTCTACTCCTTTCTTCTGCTGATCTTTATCCATATTGTCCTCACTGATTTATTCGATGCTCTGCGTTTATAACCTTAATTATTCTTTATTTCTGGGAGTGTGCTCGTTTTTTTTATTTCTTTATTCAATTTAAGACACTCTTGACATTGTTCGTGTTATATTGTAAAGTGCCCTCATACTTTACAGTGCACGAAAACTTTATACTACTGTTAAATAAAAAGACAAGCACTCCGAGAAGTATGCAAAGACCTCACAGTGAATGGGGTTTCATTCATCAGGATTTGTAGAGCGTGCAAATCACCCGTAAGGGTATACATGCGCTAGGTCCAAGCAGCTCAGGGGCTTCAGTTGAAGAGCCAGGTCTTGAGTCCCCTTATCATTTCCTGGAGGGAGGTAGAGGTCCTCAGGTGCATGGGGAGGCTATTCCAGGATTTTGCAGTGAGGTAGGAGAAGGAACGACCTCCACTGTTGCTGCGGCGGATGCGGGGGGTGTGAGCGAGGGAGAGGGAGGCAGAGCACATGAGTCTCGAGGGGCTGTGGAAGCTCAGGCAGTGGTTGAGTTGCGCTGGTCCTTGGTTGTGAAGGGCTTTGTAGGCGTGCGTCAGAATCTTGAGTTGGCATCTCTTGTGTACGGAAAGCCAGTGGAGTTTCTTCAGGTAGGGGGTGATGTGGGTCCATCTGGGGAAGTTGAATATGAGTCTGGCTGCTGAGTTCTGGATGGTCTGAAGTCTCTTCAGGAGGTGTGATGTGATTCTGGTGTAAAGAGCGTTGCCATAGACCAGGCAGCTAGTGATGAGGGCTTGCGTGACGGTACATTGGTGGATACAGGGAGCCATTTGAAGATCTTACAGTGCATGCGAAGGGTGAGGAAGCCGGCAGAGGAGACTGCGTTGATCTGGCTCTTCATGGTGAGTTTGCTGTCCAGGATGATGCAGAGATGCCGGGCTTGGTCTGGAGGGGGGGTCGGGTCAGGTCGACGGGCCACAAGGAGTTGTCCCACCGCAAAGCGGTGCCCCGAAGATCAGAACTTCCATCTTGTCTGTGTTGAGCCTCAGGCAGTTCTCTTGCATCCAGTTGGCGACGCTGGTCATGCAGTGGTGGAAGTTGGCCTTCATGATGGGGAGGACTTTGGCAAGCAAGAGTATGAACTGGGTGTCGGGTCGGAGACAGTGTCAAAAGCTGCAGAGAGGTCGCGGAGGATCAGGGCAGCCGATTGTCCTCTGTCCAGGAGGGTTCGGATGTCATCTGTGGCAGCGACCAGGGAGGTTTCGGTGCTGTGGTTGGAGCGAATTCCGGATGAGATGTGTCCAGAAGGTCGTTGCTCTATAGGTGTTCTGTGAGTTGCTGGTTGATGGCCTTTTCATGGACTTTGGCAGGAAAGGGGAGCAGGGAGATCGGCCGGTACCTTTTGAGCTCGTTGGGGTCGGTGGAAGGTTTCTTGAGGACGGGTTTGATTTCAGCATGTTTCCAGTCATCCGGGAAGGTGGCTGAAGTGATGGACGTGTTGAAGATGTTTGTGAGCTTGCTGCTCATGGTGCTGTTGCTGAGGTGGAACATGTGGTGCGGGCAGGGGTCCGTGGGAGTGGACGAAATGCATGATGTTGGCGGTGTTCTGTGTGATGAGCTGGTTCCAGACGGTGATCCTGTCGTTGGTGGGGGTGTCTGTGGGGTCAGAGAGGCTGAGGGTGTCAGCGGCGGTGGGTTGGGGTTTGAAGTTTCTGTAGATGGTGGCTATCTTGTCGTGGAAGAAGTCAGCTAGAGTGTCGCAGAGCTTCTGCGAGAGGGTGATGATTTCAGTCGCTGAGGGGTTGGGGAACTCCTTGACGATGCTGAAGAGTTCTTTGCTGTGGTTGAAGCTGGCTTTGATGCGGTCAGCTAAGGCGTTCCTTCGGGTGTCTTTCAGGAGTCTCTGGTTCTGACTGAGTGAAATCTTGGATGTGTCTGGTCGGTGGGTTCCTTGATGGTGCGCTGTCTCCTTTTCAGCTGTTTGCAGTTGCGTTTGGAGGTTGGAGATCCAGGTTGTGACGTTTTTGACGGCTTGATTGACGTTTGAGGAGGGGGAGGGAAGAGGAGTTGAGGGAGTCGGTACATTGGATCTTGGATACTGTGTTCCAGCTTCAGTGAGAGGTGCTGATCGGCCTGTTGGCATGGGTGTAGGTGAAGTGGACGATTGCATGGTCTGTCCAGGTGAGCTCGGTGGTGTGGCTCTATTTGACTCTGTTGCTGGCGGTGAATATAGGATCTAGCGTGTATCCTGCAATGTGCGTGGGGTCAGTGACTATCTGAGTAAGGCCGATGTTGTTCATGCTGTCCAAAAGTTTGACGGTGTTGGCGTCATTGGGGTCATTGAGGTGGAAATTTAGGTAATTGAGAAAAATTTTGTGTTCGTTGTCGATGGCTTGGAGAGTGATGAAATCGGGAATGATGTTTCAGAAATAGCGGAGCACTCCTAATATATATCGACTTCTAGCCCCATAGTATGCCTATTTTTATAGTGAAATGTTCTGTACAAACACTTTTATTTATCGTTTCATAGTGTATAGGCACAAATTATTCAGAAACTGTGTGGTATAATAGGTGGTATTTTTACTTCTTCTCAGTTCAATACACAGAACAATCACAATGGATATTATAATGATAATGTTTCATAGACCGTTCTAGTCACCACAGATGTACATGATGATAATACTTCATAGATGATTTCAGCCGACACGTGTTTCGTATCTGCTTGGGACTTTTTCAATGCTGATTAAATGATACATGAAAAGAAGGAAAATAACAATAAAAACAGTACTTTAAAGAAATTTTATGTTAAAAAACTGCCTATTAAAATGACATTTCATCATATAACCTGTGACATGCCTTCACCATATAACCTGTGACATGCCTTCACCATGTGAACAATTAATAGTATGTGCAAATGGCGATTCAGATCTCCCACATAACCACCACCAGAGAAGAACTATATGAAAAACCAAAATGTTAACACCAAAAATGACAATTATGAACCTGTGATGTCATCACAGAAATGTGCTCACCAGTGACAATCTCAAAGGCAAAACACCTAGCGTTGCAATCATTAAGGCACAATTTATTTATAAATGACATAACATGAGTAAAAAAAAAAAAGGGGGGGGGGACAGAGAAAGTAGGTTTTGTTACCTATATCTGTATGTCTTGAGATGAGAATAAGTGAACAGATAAGTATTCCCTCTTGAAACAGCATTGTACATCAAAACCAAGTAAAACAGAGCCACACCTAGGTAAATAAGTCGGGAGATCATACATACAAATGTGTTAACCTCTCACAAGTCCACCTGTAAGCAGGGCCGGACTGGCTACCGGGCGTTTTGGTGTGCTGCCAAGCTGGGGGCTGATTTCACTGCGGTGGGGGCTGATTTCGTTGATGGGGACCTGCGTGTGCTTCTAAATAAACAAAGCAAAACGAATGGTTTTAAGCACACGCAGGTCCCCATCAACGAAATCAGCCCCCAGCTTGGCAGCACACCAAAACGCCCGGTAGCCAGTCCGGCCCTGCCTGTAAGGTAATGAAAAACCCACTCCCAGCAGAATCAACCCCCAGGCACTAACCTCAAACTTATATCATCATATATTAGGTGAAAAACAGCACTACTGGGTAGTAGGTAAGTCCTATACTTTCGCAGTATGATGTGAGTTGCTTTCAATAACACCGGCTGCCAATCCTGCAAGCAATCAACATATCGTGTAATAATGTAATTCATTCCTCTAAAAAACCTGAAACAGACACGGTACTCCCCTCTGTGTAAAAATTAACTACAATGGCCACCCTACTGGATGTATAAGTAACAACATCCCAGACGACACCAGTCACAGAGCATGCCAGTATTTATTTGTCTGTAATGAAAACTGGTGAAAAAAGTGTCCAAAGAAAGTCAAGAAATCAACCGATGTTACTTAACAGTCCTGCAACCATGACAAGACTGGGATTCCGTGTATTCGCCTGCTTAATCCGTGACAACGTATGGAAGATGTACTCAAAAATTACCTGAGACCTTGATAAGTCATTGTAGAGACCTGTTAAAGAATAATAACATTTATTATCAATCAGGCATTTGTTAAGCGCGACTACTCACCCGTAAGGGTCTCAAGGCGCTGGAGGTAGGAGGGGGTGCAGGTTCCAGTCCATCAAGGAGGGGGTCTGTCGAAGAGCCAGGTTTTGAGGTTTCTTGCGAAGATGGGAAGCGATGTTGTCTGTCGGAGGTGGAGCGGAAGGGCGTTCCAGGCTCTGGCCGCGAGGAAGGAGGAGCGGCCTCCCGATCTGGTCTTTCTGGTGCGGGGGACCAACTATCTAAAAACTATGGCACATGTCCATCATTAAAACTATTCATTTGTTGCCTAGTCATCAGCTGGATCTCAAAGATCTAGGTGATCCTTATTAAAGGGCCTCATAAGTTTAATTTTTGGTGTGAGGTATAACTATTGTCTACTCAGCGAGGGCTTAATATGCAGCATAGCGGGGGCTTAATACAGCAGCAAAAACCACACAGTAGGCAGCGTTCGCCTCATCCACTATTGAGTCATGGTTTTCCGGCATGAATGAAAGCCTTAAGATCACACTGGGGTGAGTGGCGGGGCCGCAATGCACACCCAAATGTACCAAAACAAATGCAATGCCCAGCATGACCCTACACACCCGACACATCCCCAGGGATGCATGAAGTAATCAAAATAGATGCAGTTATAGATGGAGGACCTAACCACAGATGCCTATGAACAAAAACACACAGTATAATTGCCACCCTTTCTCTAATAATGACCTAGGAATTGATACAAGCGACATACCATGTCCCGGCCGTGGCATGCCCTATATTGAAATGGTTGGCTTCCGAATCACCGCATCCGTTAAGGAGTACTTCACCCCCCCGAATGTAGTCGACATCAAAAACATACTCAATGGAAGGAATTTCCTGAAACAGTGTATCTAATGCCGGCAAACATAGTATGGAAATAGACAAAGGACATGAGGGATCGAGACTATGTCATAATAGTTATACCTTTCGCCATCTTTAAAGCAGTACAAGTTCATACTTCAAAGTTGCCTAATGCCGTCAAAGCCCAATATCATAGCAACAAAAGTGCCCAAAAAACAAAACAAATCGCGTCTCCTGACAATTAAACGAACCAGGTTAGAAGGGGAAGCATCAGCAAGTATTGAAGCTTGAAAAACATAAACCTGCAGTGGCCCAAATCTAGTCAGAGTGCAACAAGAGCAATAGGGTTTGTTGAAATGTGCATCCCACTTCACAATGTTGATATCCATGCATATACGAGAGAGGGGAATGTATCCATATGTGCAGAATGATGCCAATATGTTAGTGAGTAGAGCCTGAAGTTTAGCACCCCGAGAGAGGTCAAAAGGTGGTTTCATCTCGTATGTTCAGAACATTTTAAGCATAACAGCCCAAAATAACTGTATAATCATCCTAACCACTTGCCAATATTCGTAAAATCTCTTTAGGTTTATATATTAGATAGCATTCTGGTATTTACAAATGCAGGAAAAGTCATAAACATCCTAGCACATGACTGGTTTTGTTATTACGTGCTATATCAACCCACGATGTCCACTTATTAGGTTGAGTACAGGAAAAAATTAAATCCCAGTGTGATAGGCTTCAAAAGCATGCTATTAATCATATCCCGGGCGTCCCTTTATTTCCAAAGCAAACACATGGTCAATTTCCAAGGACATCCTAGTAGTGCAGGACCACAGATGTTTATAGAGCCAATCGTGTTCCTTGACATTATTACGATGGCTACAAATAACAATCTTCTTCATTGTTCAGGCATATTATACATAGAAATGACTTTAGTATGCCTTTGTCGTTACAGAGACCGAACAATTTGAATGCTCGAAAACAAATTGGGGACGGCAGAGCAATACAATGTTAGAAAACATCTATATATTCGATTGTGAGATAGACATCTTTCTCAAAGACATGTTGTTTTCCATCCACAATATTGCGACTTAAAAACCCCACAGTTGTAAAAATATCATTGGACTGCTTATTGCAGAAACTGATGCATCTCATTGTCCTGGTTCATGCCAAATTCTATTGTTCTTAATTTTATGATCCACTGCACCTCACTCTTTCCCAATTCGGCCATGTTATTCCCACCACTTGGGTTGGCTTTGATTTGGCTAATCCCCAAGAATCTAATAACTGGGGTTTCAATAGTTGTGTGCGCCTCCCGGATGTGCCTTCCTAATGGTGAAGCGGGATCATTGTTTCTCATTGAGCTCATGTGTTCTTGTATACGTTATTTTAAGGGGCGGATCGTACTTCCTACATAAATGGCCTCGCATGCACAAATCAGCAAGTAATTTGTATTGCAGTTAATGAAACTCAATCTTGTACGTTCTACTTCCATTAAAAATGTAGCTGTATGTTTTATGCACTCCAAGACTACACATGTTACATGCTGCACTTGAAGAAACCCTTGGGTGTAGTGGGTAACCATGTGTTAGTTTCTGCAGTAGCTGGTGGTAAATAGCTATTGCATGCTATGTCCCTGATCGTTCTACCTCTTTTGTTGATGCATTACATGATGTGTGCTTGCAGTAGATTTTAGTTTGTACCCTATTGGCTCTTGTATATGTCTCAATGTCCAGAAAACATATAGATTGTTTGGCGAACTCATGCGTCCTCTGAATGTTGAAGTCATTTGCGTTAAGATAAGTGCAGAACTCCAACAACAATGATTCTGCTCCTGTCCAAATTAAAAGAACAGCGTCAATATATCTCCCCCAAAAGAAAATGTGTTCTGTCAGATATTGGGGACCATCACGCCATATATGTCTCAACTCAAAGAAACCCGTGTACAGGTTTGCATATGAAGGCGAGAAGCGTGAGACCATAGCTACCCCCTGAACCTGCCGGAACCATTGTCACTCATGGATGAAGACATTATTGTCCAGTACAAATTTAATCATGTCGAACATCATATCAGTGTGTTCCATGTAGGAAGCTGATCTAATGGTGAGGAAGTGTTGTGCCGCTTCCAGGCCCCTGTTCTTTGGTATACATGTATATAGAGAACAAGCATCCAGGTGACCCTTGTCATTTCAGGTGACCACTGTGCATCATCCAGTTTGTCAAAACATCCTTAGTATCTTGTACAAAAGATGGCTAATTCTTTGCAAATCACTGTAGAAATCCATCTGTATATTCCGACAATTTTTCAGTTTGCGGTCCAATTCCCAATATAATCGGTCTTCCTGGCGGTGAGGCCCTATTTTTATTAATTTTAGGCAGCGTGTATATGCATGGTGCTATGGAATTGGGATTGAATATATACCTATATTAGAAATCTGTAATCGGGCACAATTCCTGCCACTTATGCAATAGGTTCCCCAACTGAGTGTTGATTCAATTTATGGAATTGCCGTTAAGTTCCACCTAAGCCAATGTATCTGCCAGTAGTCGGTTAATTTCATCCACATAGTCCTGTCTTTTTATAATGACTATATTACCGTCCTTGTCAGCCTCATTTATGACTAGGGACCTGTTATTTCTCAGATCTTTAAGGGCCTGTCTGTCTTTTGTTGTCATATTTTGTGTTGTGTAAGTTTTCTTGTTCCTACCCCTCCTGTCAGGATCATAAGAATCTTTCGGCACCAATTTACCAAATGTATCGATCACATTATCCACCGGCAAGGCTGGTGTAAACGTGGATCTAGGCTTGAGTCCAATGTCCAAGGTTACATCCTGAATGACATCTAGAGCCTCTAGGAATTGTTGGTTGTTCGGAACGTCAGCCCCCTGGTTATTGAGGGATACTACTGTCTGAATGTCCTGCATATTGTGTATGGTAAATTCACTCAATGGTACATTTACAATTCGACATGTGTGTATTTAGTTTCTCTGAGAAGGACTTTTTAAGTTTAAATTGTCTCATGAATTTAAACAGATTTATGTGTGTCTGTGTCATATCACAATGAATTGATGGACAGAAACCCAAGCCTTTGCTCAACACATTTATTTTATATTGTGTTAGGACATTAGGACATGATTGGATAGGTTAACAGTTGGTATACTACAGTTAGAAACACTTTTGGTAGCTGCACTCTCATCCTGAAGACACATTGTTTCTAGCTATTCTGGCCTTGGCACTTGTTTCAACTCAAGTTGCCCCTTTTGGTTCTATTCCTCCTTTTACCCTTTCTTGTAGTCTTTGTGGCTCTGGGGTTGTCTGTTGTGCAAAATTTCTTCTGTTGCCTAGTCTAAATCTTTTTACCACCCTTAAAAAAAGGAGAGGATGAGGTCTCATTTGTGTTGGAACTTGCACTAGCCATGTCACTAAGTGAACCATCTTCTCTTACCTTGCCAGAAGTACAGGATAGCTCGGACTCACTTTCCAAGGCGCATTGATCCGCAGCAGGATTGGTATTTGAAGTTTTTATAGAAATACCATCAAAGTTTTTGGTGAAGGTGTACGCCCCTTCCTATAATCATTGTCATCCCTTTGTATTTTAGTGAATTTCTTATTCTTGATACATGCTTGATTTTTATATAGAACTTCCTTAAGCACCCTGATGTTTTTTTCTTTTACCTCTGGCAAGTTGAATGCTAGGATCTCTAGCTCGAGATCCCGGATCGCCTCCGGATGGCTTTCCCTATCCTCTTCCGCATGTTCTATCAGGATCAACATCCAGCCTTTCAAATCCTCAAAGAGCAACCGTTCCCAGTCTGACATGTGTTTGGGCGAGAGGTCATCAATCCGCAATGTATTTTTTGAGCACAGTAGAGTCCCACCATCAGGATAGCTCTTGTTTTTGAAGTTTTTCCAGCCGGGCATATTTTTTTACATTACGGTTGTTTTGTACTTTGTTCCGTGGTGGAGCCTTTGTCGCAGAAGCCACGGCAGGGTCTTAGGGGCCTGTAGGCGAGGGTGCCTTTGATGGTGGTTTTGCTGTCAATTCTGAGCTGTAAGTTGAGGTGTTCCATGATCGAGGTGTAGTCGTCTGTAGCAGTGGTGCAGTGGATGGATTCCTTGTGGGTGATGGCGATTCCACCTCTGTGTTTGTTGATGCGGTCTCAGTGAACCATCTTGTAGCCGCGGGGCGTGGCCACGGCGATATTGGGTGTTGAGGCGGAGTTGTGCCAGGTCTAAGTGAAGAAGACGATGTCGGGGTGAGGGTGGTGATGGTGTCTCATATCTCGGTTGCATGCTTGCAGAGGGATCGGGTCTTGAGCAGGAGGCAGTGGGGTGCGGTCATTATCGGCGGGGTGGTGGCAGTACGGTGCACTGGTGTGCCAGTGTTGTAGGAGAAACGGCAGAGGCGACAGGTGAAGGGTGCTGCTGTTGAGCGAGGAGAGGTGTGGCAGCAGTTCGTTGTGTGGTCTGGAGTTCAAGGCCGCGAGCTCGGCTCCGGCGTAGAGGCAGACAGCGGGTGATTCAGGGTTCCTGGCACTGTGTGCGGGCCAGGCGCGGACGGGCGCAGACAAGCTTGCCTTCGGTGCGCTGGCGGTGCAATATCTGCTATTGTCGCTGTAACCTTGTCCTAGAGCTTCTTACATTCCAGTTTATGATAATGTGTTGAGAAGTTGCATTGAAGGGAATGGTGAGGTGTATTGGATGTGGTGTTAGGTGGTTTGGAGTGATGTACTGTTGAGTGGTTTAAAGGGGTATTGAATGGTCCACTATGTTTGCATATGTTGGTGTGCACTGTATGGAGAGAAATGCTGTAATGTGGTGGAGGTATGATATACAGTGGTCTGCGGCTGTATGGTGTTCAGTGAAATACAGTAGTAGTAGATGGCAGGGGAAAGTATGCTTGTATCTAGTGTGTTGTGGTGCAGTGTGGCATTCCGGCATGTGATGTGATCAGACACATTGAGATGATAGTATGGTATAGTGTGATATGACATGGTTGGTGATCTGTTCTATGCACCACTATTGGCATAGACCTGAGGAGAGGTAACCACTGTAAACAGGTGTGGTGTGGTTTGATGTGATGTGGTAACGGTTTTGTGATGCACTGATGATGAGGAGTAGTTCTCTTTGCCATGATTTGGGACAGTATTCAATACATTGGGCATGAAGGCAAGTGGATTGTATAGGTGTGGTAGGGTGTTCATAGTGGTGTGAATTTATGGGCCTTGAATGCTGTGATTTCTTACTTTATGGTGAATTGAGATATATGTGTTGGAAGGTGGTGTTATATGATGTTCTGTGATATGCCTGTGGTGAGATTTGGTGTTGAGTGGGCAGGTAAATGCACTCTTTTGTGGTGTTTTATTTGTTGAGTGGAGGTTACACATTGGAGGTTTTTCCTTGTGGGATGTGGCCTTTTAGTCAAACATTTTAATTTTGTGACCATAAACCTAACTTGTGAGTACTGCTATAGGTGTTTCCCCCATGTTGACCTGAATGGAAGTGGTTTGGAGACCAAGACTGTGCTGCGAACAAACCAAACGTTGTCTTTTGTGGCAGTATTGCCTGCTTTACAGGCAGTTGTGGGAGCTGGGCTCTGTACTTTCTTACAGTGTGTGTGGGCATGTGTCAAGGTCTCCTTCGAAGAGTGCTTTTCATTTTTCTGTTCTCGTTGGAGGGTTTGTTTCCCAAAGCAAGTACTTTACTAATCAGCATTACCCAGATTTCTTTATTCCAATCTCCTTGTTCTTGAGTTCCATTGTTTTCTTCTTTCTTTCTAAACTTCTCCAGACCCGTGTGGAACTGTGTTTGTTTTTAGAGTTTTTCTAGTTGGTGTTCGTGTCAGTCTCCCCTTCACCATGTCTCCCTGTCCATGAGGCTCAATGACTTGTGGTCAAATGTATGACAACGCATGTCATTATGAAGCATGCCTTTACCACGAATGTGTATGCATACACACACACACACACACACACAAATATATTTATTCAATGAAATAACTAAAGGTTGAGGATAAGTTATAGTTATTAAAAAATGTATTAACCATTCGTATGCAAAATCAACTTAAACTATACAAACGTTAGGAATTCTAAAATGAAAGTTATTACTTTGTTATAATTTTCCAAAACATTCTACGACTCTCGCATCTCCGTTCAGTGTTATGAACTCGTTGGCAAGACTACATGAACTATAACTTGCCCCTCTACCATGCACAGTGTTCTCATAAATGATGTCATGAGTCTTGTTATGAAATTTATGATGTAGCGTGGTATAACTCGTATAATATAAAAGGGTATTAACTTTGCATGTGGAAGGTGCGAATTATAGTTCATGTAGTCTGAGTGGAGTGGAGCAGTGTGTCGTAGAGTGGAGCAGTGTGTCGTAGAGTGGAGCAGTGTGTCGTAGAGTTTAGCAGTGTGTCGTAGAGTGGAGCAGTGTGTCGACTGCAGCGGCGTGTCGTAGAGTGGAGTTTCGTGTCATACAGTATAATAGAGTGGCATTTAGTGATGGGCACAGAGTAAAGTAGAGTGTTGTAGACTGGAGTGTCGTAGAGTGGAGTGGCATGTCATTGAGTGGCGTGTCGTAGGGAGTCTTAAAGTGGAAGGGCGTAGAGGGATTTGGATTGTCGTGGAGTGGCTTGTCATAGATTGGAGGGGCATGGAGTTGAGTGGAATGTTGTGGAGTGGCCTGTCTTAAAGTGTAGGGGCATGTAGTGGCATGTCTTAGAGTGGAGTGGCATTTCGTAAAGTTTAGCGGTATGCTATGGAGTGGAGTGACATTTCGTACAGTGTCGTACAGTGGAGTAGAGTGGCTTAGAGTAGAGGGGCATATAGTGGAGTACAGTATTGTAGAGTGGAGTGGCATGTCATAAAGTGGCATTTCGTAGAGCGTATTAGAGTAGAAGAGCATAGAGTGGAGTGGCATGTCGTGGAGTGTAGTAGAGTGGAGGGGCATAGAGGAGTACAGTATTGTGGAGTGGCGTGGCGTGTCTTAGAGTGGCATTTCATAGAGCGTCTTAGAGTGGAAGAGCATAAAGTGGAGTGGCGTGTCGTAGAATGGAGTGGTGTGTCAAGAGTCTTGCGACATGTCAGAGTGGAGCAGCTTGTGGTACAGTGTAGTAGAGTGGAGGGACATAGAGTGGACTATAGTATTGTGGAGTGGCATAGACTTGAGTGGCATGTTGTAGAGTAGAGTGGCATATCATAGAGTGTCTTAGAGTGGAAAGGCCTAGAGTGTAGTGGCATACAGTGGAGAAGCATGTGGTACAATGGAGTGGCATGTTGTAGTGTATCGTACAGTGGAGTAGAGCTACGTGGAGTGTCATGTCGTGTCATGGAGTGGCGTGCCATGGAGTGTCTTAGAGTGATAAAAAGTAGAGTGTTGTAGAGTGGAGTGGCTTTTTGCAGTGTATTGTGGAGTGCATGTTGTAGAGTGGAATCGCATGTTGTGAAGTGTCCTTGAGGGGCTTGTCATAGAGTGAAGGTGAGTGGCATAGAGTGGAGGGGCATAGAGTCGAGTGCCGTGGCATATCCTAGAGTGGAGTGCATGTCATAGTGGAGTGGCCTGTCAAGAGTCTAGCAGTGTGTCATCGAATGGAGTGGGATGGCTTGTCTTACAGTGGAGCAAAGGGGCATAAAGTGGAGCACAGTATTGTAGAGTGGCGTGTCGTAGAGTGGAGTGGCCTGTCGTAGAGTGCCATAGAGTGGAGTGGCATAGAGGGGAGCGGCATGCTGTACCATGGAGTGTGGTAGAGTGGGGTGGAGTGTCAGAGTGTATTTGCGTGTTGTGGAGTGGCGTGGAGTAGAATGACATACAGTGAGGGGGCATAGAGTGGAGTAGAGTGTTTTACACTGGAGTGACGAAGAGTGGAGTGGCAGAGTTTTGTCGTAGAGTGTGTTAACGCACTATGGTGAGTGAGGTAGGTTATTTAGTAGTGATGCTGGATTGGGGTATGGTGAATTGTGTTGTGATGTGTAGTGGTTTTTTGTGGTACGTGAAAACGGTTAAGTGTTGTTCATGTGATGTTTTAAGTTGTTAGATGTTATGTTGGGGTTTGTGATATGGTATTCTTTTGCAGCATTTCAAAGATGCTTATTTCACAGTTCCCATTGTTCAGAGGTTTCGAAGGTTCATTCAGTTTTGTTGTGAGAGCAGGTCTTGGATGCTCATTTTCCTTCCATTCGGATTGTCTTTCATGCCTTGCTGCTATATATATATATATATTTCCTCACCAACTCCAATAATGCGCAGCACTCTCCCAGGGGGTTGTTTTACAAAAGCGGTTTATTAAGCCATGAGATTACTCCTTCCTCCACCAACGCGTTTCAACCAGCAGGTCTTGATCACGGTGCAAACATTTGTCCCTCTACACTTTCTATTATTTATACCTATTACCCAGTTAACATATTAGGTGCATTCTGGGACTGGTAGTTTCTAAGTGAAAAAAACCACCCAAACCGTGTAAAAATAAAACAATTATAAACATTTCTGAATCTTTTGTCTTCGTGTGTCTATATTAAGAGTCAAAATTATTTGGAAAACCTTAAATTATATGTCCGCAACATTAAATTATATTGTAGTTCTTGCACATATATCAGTCTTAGTGACTTTTTGCAACATTTCTATGTTTATCTGATATATATTATGAAAACATACTGTGAACATATGCATATATGTATCTTATGGGTCAGTACCCCAAGCTCATAATATGTCTCACATTAGTTGTATGCATATGTTTATACGTATCTTGGTCTAGTACCCTGTCCACATTATATACCATCTGTTGCCGGACTACAGATCTGTCCATTTACTCCATGTTCTTATGTTCTTTATCTTCGGAGGAGTTGCTACATTCAAGAGTTTTGTCTATATTTCTCATTAGTTCATTGTCAATTCTCTTCTTTTCTTTTCAATGTCCAGTCATATCACAGATGTATATACATCTCCTCGTCCCCGTTAAGCCCTGTAGGATGTTTTGTCTTGAATCTTATGATTAATCTTGATTCAAGTCGTCGTAGTTTAAGGGTTCTGTTCCCTCCTCTATCATGTACTGGTATCGTTGCAAGGCCAAAATATGTCATGTCTTTCCATGATTTTCCATTGTGGGTTAGCATATGTTTGGACATTGCGTATGTTGTGTCTTTATTCTGAATTGCCCTTGTATGCTCTAAGATTCGTTTTTTCAAGGGACAGATGGTACTTCCAATATAGCGTTTCCCACAAAAACATTCCAGTAAGTATACCACATGTGTAGTGTTACATGTGATGGTATCATTAATGTTGAATATTTTACCTTGAGGATCTCTGACCATTTTCATGTTCTTGCCGATCTTACAGGCCTTACAGTGGATACATTTACTGAACCCCTTTCTTAGTCCCTGTAGCCACGTCTCCGGTCGTTTGTTTTCGAAGTGGCTCTTAACTAATTTGTCTGACAATGACGGTGCCTTCCTGTAGGAGATTTGAGGATAATCTCCTAGTTGTTTCCCAATGTCCGGGTCTTTTCTTGAGATGTTCCAGTATTTGTTCAGGGAATTTCGGATTTTGAAGCTTTCCTTGCTGTATGTCATTACCATTCTGATTGGTTCTTTTGTTCTAGTTTCAGCTTTCTTGTTTTTGTTAATCAGCATATCTGATCTTGTTATTGCTCTAGCTTTCAGTTCTCCACGTTTGATATCATTGTATTGGTATCCTCTTTGTAAGAACCGTTTTTCAGTTTCTTTGAACTTGAGATTCATTTCTTTAATGTTTGAACAGTTCCTTTTCATCCTTGTAAATTCACCATAAGGTATACTTCTCTTCAGGCTTTCCGGATGGAAACTTTTCCATGTAACACGCTGTTTGTCGCAGTGTTCTTTCGATGTACTGTTGTTTCGATCTTATTTGATTTAACATATACCTTGGTATCCAGAAATACAATCTCATTTGTGCTGATATTAAATGTGAATTTTAAGCCAATGGTATTGTTGTTGAGGATGTCCATGAATTCACGACATTCCAATTCAGTTCCGTTCCAGAGGAGGAAAAGATCTATGAAACGCAGCCAAAGGACCACTTTGGCTACGTATGGGTCGTTTTCCTCTCTCCAAGCTATGGTCTTCTCCCACCAACCCATGACCAGGTTGGCATAGCTTGGAGAAAAGGAAACTCCCATCGCGGTCCCACACTTCTGGGAATACATATCTTTATTGAATAGGAATATGTTGTTCCTTAAACACAGTTCGATCATATCAAGTACCATCATGCAGTGTTGTAGCTGTTCCACTGGTTTTTGTCTCAAAAAGTACGTCATTGCTTGTAGACCTATATAATGATTAATTGACGTATACAGCGACACCACATCGATGGTAACTAGCAGATAATCTTTCTGCCACTGTGTGTTCATCAATATTCTCAAAAAATCCCCAGTGTCTTTTATGTATGACGTGAGAGTAGGGACAATTGGGGCCAAGAAGTGATCCACATAGATGGAGATATTTTGGTATAGAGAATCGCAGCTTGAAATAATGGGTCTGCCCGGAGGTTTATTCAGGCTTTTGTGTACTTTTGGAAGAAAGTACACAGTAGGTATAGTTGGAAAATCATTCCTTAGATATTGTACCTCCTGTTCAGTAAGAAGTCCTTTTTCTTGCCACTGTTTAAGCTTACTATTCAGATCATTTACTAAGTCATTTATCGGATTTTCCTTTAATTTCTCATAGTTATTACTGTCATTCAATTGCCGCATAGCTTCTGCGACATAATCCAATTTATCTAAAATGACAATGTTGCCTCCCTTGTCGGCAGGTTTTATTTCTATAGATGAATTTTTCATCAGGGAGACCATTGCTGACCGTTCTAATTGACTTAGATTTTCTTTCTTATGTCCCCATCTGTTGTTGGTAATTTTCTCTATATCCACCGACACTAATTCATAGAATGTGTCTAGCCGATTACCTGGATGTAGAGTGGGACAGAACTTAGATTTATCCTTGAATTTAGTACTCACATGTGCATCCGTTCTTATACCCATTTCTTGTAGGACTTGCGAATCAGTGATGTTTTCATCTTCTATTTCATTTGCCAGACCATGTGCTGTTCTCAGATGTTCTATTTCAGCTATGGAAAATCCCTGTGATGTATCATCAAGTTCAGTGATATTCTCTTCTTCCACGCTCTGCGCGTTCTGTCTGTCTTGTTTACTAAAATATTTTGCTTATGCTACATTGGAAGTACTATCCACCCCCTGAAAATCAGAATTTTGGAACATCTAAGGGCGATAGCTAAGAACGATGCATCGTACCCAGTGGCAAGGCATTATGCTGAGAAACACATGAGCAATAGAAATGTGTTACAGTATTATGGCTTAGATCATGTGAAAGACCATACAAGAGGTGGAGATAGAGTGAAAAAACTGCGTAGACTAGAGTCACGGTATATAATTGATTTACAGACAAAATTCCCTAGAGGGTTAAATAGTAGTGAGGAACTGGTATCACACTTGGGTGTTTAAATTGTGATTTTGGATATGTGGGTAATATTTGTTCGTTTTCCCGAAGCTGCAATGAATGAATTTTTAAACATACAGGTATTTAGGCACAGCAGTGTTTTGCCGATTTACGGCTAAGAAATGTTATGTTAAGTTGTCTAATGGTATGGATGGTTGTCATGATTTAGGCATTTTAATAGTCTGTAGCTGACAATTACCTGTGACATGTCAATGAATTGATAGAATAAGGGTAACAACTATGCAGTGGACCTTGGCCGATCCACGGCTTGATGATTTTATACAAAGGATGATGTATACTATTTGAATTAACTTTGCACAAGAAGCGCATTAAATAATATTATTGAATTGTGAAGAACGAGGAACACGGCGATAGAATTTAGAAACGCCCAAAATGCATTAACAGTACCACGTGAATAATCTCACTGTGTATATCATAAATGTTTAATGATATTTTGGACTGTGAAAGTGCAATTGTGTACACGTTTTACTTTGTAAGGTATTAGCTTTTGTAAGAACAATAGGTATATGCTACATGTTAAAAGATGGCGCGATATTTTGAACGCTATCTGTAGGGTCCATTGCGTCCATTGTTGATGTTTACCCTTTTGTAGTAATTGATTAAAAGACGGCTGCCCGCGGTGTGTTTGGTAACACCGAAGAAGGCAGACCGCCGAAGCGCGTTTGTTCACAGAATAAAGATCCTTGAAAACGCCACCCGTGAGTGCTTATTTTCCCGTACATGGGAATTTGGAGCTAATATATATAACAATCTCTTTTTGGTTGATTGTTTTTGTTCTGTTGTTCTAATGCCATCCTCATTTCGGTTAAAAAGTTGGTCTTTTTTCTATTTTCTATTGTCACTTGTGGGGCTCCTTCATTTTCACTTGTGTCTGTACTGGCAAGAGAGTCATAACTTGAAAATTCTCTATTTGTGATTTCCAATTGTGCTTTACCTTTCCGTGCTTCATATTGCCTACCAAAGGTGAAAATTCTACCTTCTTCAAAATCTGTTTTATCTCGTTGGAACTTGTGTTGTTTTCGTTGTTTCAGAACAACAGAACAAAAACAATCAACCAAAAAGAGAGGGAGGCAGAGGTCGGGGGAGAGGAACAAGAGGAAGACAAGAAGAGGCAAGAGAGGCAAGGGAGGAACCAAGAATGGACACATGGTCCAGAGATCGTCTGAGACAGCCCAAGAAATAGAAACAGCAGAATCAAGTTCACAAGAATTAAATGTAATCAATCTTTCAGAGAAAATACTAAGTAACACTGAAAATGAAGTTCTTAAGAAAGGTTTGAACTTCTGCCCCACTTCCCATTTGGATATAGCCCAAACTAGAATAGATGTATACAAATACATAAGAAAGATTAAATTAGCCAAAATACATGCAGAAAAAACATCCAAACATCAAGTAAAAACAACATCACCAATAAGCACTCTTTTGGTTGAAGATGTTCAAGGCTTGGAAACTTTATTGACAATGAGCGCAGTAACAACATCACAGGAAACAGAGGCACTAAGTGAACTAAAAGAGTCACAACCGCCAGGAGGCGCAGGTGAAAGTGGACTCAAATCAAAATCAAAATATTATCCAAATTTACCACCAGGGAATAAAGTAGATCTCTTTCATGAGGCAATAATAGATGATCTCTACAAAATCAGGAACATCAAAATCAAGGACAATTTATCGAAACATCAAAGAGAAGCACTAAATATGCTACAACAGGATAAGTCTATTGAAATAAAACCTGCAGATAAAGGTGGTAACATCATTATTCAAGCTAAAAGAGACTATGTTGCAGAAGCCAATAGACAATTGATGGATGTGGAATATTACAATCAATTACCAAGCGATCCCACCCACAGAAATTCAAAACAAATTGACCTTACATCTACAAAATTGGTTTGAAAAGGGATTAATAGATGAAGAAGAACGAAAATATCTTAGCCATAACCATCCAACTTTGGCAACATTTTACTGCTTACCTAAAATACATAAAAGCAAAGTGAATCCACCAGGGAGACCAATAGTCTCTGCCAATAACTCGTTACTTGAACCAATTTCAAACTACATTGATTATTTCTTGGCACCCCTTGTCAAAGATCTCAGTTCCCACCTACAAGACACCACAGATCTCTTACAAAAATTAGAAGGAGTCTCATGGCAGCCAACTTACAAATTAGTGACCATGGATGTGATTTCGCTATACACGAACATTGAACACTCCATAGGGATCCAGGCATGCAAATATTTTTTAGGTAAAAGAAACATCCAGTATCAACAACATAACATCATGTTAAGTGAGATGATCTCTTTGTGCCTGGACAATAACATCTTTCTATTCAACAAACGAATTTACAAACAAATAAAAGGTTGTGCCATGGGGTTTTCCTTTTCGCCCAATTATGCTAATTTAACAATGGGATGGTTCGAACAAAAACTGGCATGGACCTCAGAAAATGATGATTTTATGGAAAAAACCATAATATGGCTACGCTTCATAGACGATCTCCTGATCATTTGGGATGGCACTGAATTGGAATTCAAAAATTACTTCGATAAATTAAACAGTAATGAGTCAAAACTAAAATTCACCTTTGAAATCAGTGCAAAAAAAGTAACCTTCCTGGACACAGACATCTACGTGGAAAATAATTCCCTTCACACAACGTTACATCGCAAGACAACAGCTTCCAATGCGATATTACATGGTGAAAGCTTCCATAATGAATCATTGAAATGGAGCATCCCATATGGGGAATTTTAAGACTAAGGAGGAATTGCTCAGCTGACACAGAATTCACCAAACACTGTGAGCAAACAAGCAATAGATTTCAGAAACGCAAATACCCCAGAAAAGTAATTGAAAAAGTCTACAAAGAGTATCAAACCAACAACGAGGGGACATACTCAATAAAACACCAAAGAAAAAGAAAAATGATTCAACCAAATTTTCGCCAATAAGACTGATAACAACATTCAGTGCAGAAAATAAGAGTTTGATTAAAATCATCAGAAAGCACTGGGGTATTTTACAATTGGATCCAACTTTAACAAAAATTATTGGTGACCACCCTAATGTGACATATCGCAGGGCTAAAAACATTGGAGATAAAATCATACATAGCCATTTCCAGGAAGCACCAATAACAACGTGGCTCCAAAGAGAAGGCTTCTGGCCATGCAAACATTGCAAGGTGTGTAAAATTGCAACTCACAAACGAGAAATTGACATCAGAAAGGGCACCAAATGGAAAATAAAGCAACATCTTACCTGCAAAAGCAATTATGTAATCTACATGGTAGAATGCCCATGCAAGTTGCGATATATCGGAAGCACAATCTTTGAAGTCAAGAAGAGAATTCTTGAACATGTTCGAACCACGAAACACAAGGACCAAACAAATGCCATTGCAAACCATATGGAATTAAATCATGAAGGAAAATGGGAATCCTTAAAATATTGGGCCCTAGAACAAATCCCACAATCGGAGAGAGGTGGTGATCGCAAAAAGATTCTGCGACAAAAAGAATCAAGACACATAGTGGCATTCAGAACTCTGGATCCGAGAGGTCTCAACCAAAATGAAGAACTTTATGTACACCTCTAATAAACCATTCAAAGATAACGAAAGGCATAAGGAACAATAAAGAAAAGAACTCACTGGAGAATTGAAAAGAAGAAAAGATCTAATTAAGTCAAAGAAACGAAGAAAATAAAGAATGAGCAAGCTGCAGAAAACAAGTTATTGCCAAGAATGGTTTAAAATAGTTGCCATTCTAAATAAGCTCACCGGAGAGCAATAAATGAGAATGAAGGCATATTAATGGACACTAAGCAAAGTTGGCCGCAAATGACCTTAAATGAATTGGTTTTAAACAAATATCACATGCAAAATGAGCACATTCACATCACTTTCAAATTGACTTTTCACAAGTTTTTATAAATGTTAAACTACACTAACCACAATGCACTTAGCAGAAAACAGGAAGTAACTGTGTGCGAATAGAAATATAAAAGATGCCTTTTTTTCATGTCATACCATCCCGTGAACAAGCCTTGTGTTAAGGCGAAACGCGTTGGGCATGGCAATTGTCTAAATAAAACCGCCTTGATTCCTGTACACGAGTGAGTGCGTTTCTATCATTTTGCCGAAAGGCAAAACTTGGTTTCATATATATATATATATATATATATATATATATATATATATATATATATATATATATATATATATATAATGCATAAATGGGAATTTATCACATACTGTATTTGGCTTAGGACCAATAGGTTCTCTTGGTGCATCTTGGGATGACGATGCTATTATTGGAGAGATGGAGATATTTGATGAACAGGGAAAAGTAATTTTTTAAGCCTGTCAGAAAGGTAAAATTTCTAGATTTTGTGGTAGATTTTCATAATTCTTTCCTTGTATTTCTGTGGAGAAAATAAAGCATGTTCAAAGGGAGTTAAAACTGCTGTTGAGAAATGAGACTTTCCTGTTGGAGGAGTTGACCGTACAATTGGTTTGCTGTAGTTTGGAATTAAACATTTGTTCTAGTGCTTGACAGGGCCTTGCAGTGTATGAGGGGAGGTTATCTCTGAAGAGTCTGTTGGTATCATCCTCCGGTTCAGCTGAATTGAGCTGTAAGGGAGGAGGTTGTAGGCTAGTTCAGAAACCTAGAGGATAGAATGAAAGAACACTTTCAGAGACAACGTGGAGTTTGTGATTGAATCTCACGCCAGCCATTTAGGTTGGAGAGCAAAGAGGGAAAGCCAAGCAACCACTGGAAAATCAACAGTTTATGAGCTAGAGATGCTTATTGTCTACCACCTCCTACCCAAATACCGATAGGAGGTAGAAGTGACAGGTGGTTTATTGTTGCTGAGTATGGAGAGTGTTTCACCAGTATAGTATGTAAACCATTTTAGGAGACCCAGATCCAAACAGTTGGCAGAGCTGGTAAACAATTTCTGGCGTTGTTGTTATCTCACCAGATTATGGGGAAGACCGATCACATCCCAGGGCAAAGCATGTCCCAGGACAGATTAATATAGTAGCAGGCTAGAATTCATGATATCTGAGGTATACCAGTAAATGGTGTTTGGACTGGAGAGTGTTCAGAGTGTTAGGCAGGATGGATTAATTAAGGATAGATGTGTTTTGCTTTGTGGGTGTCTAGGCATCTTGTGAAGGTTTACAGTTGGAGACCAAATCGAGATGCATCATCTGTAGTTGTGTGTCGTTTGGGCCTAGGGAGATGCTTATGCTTTCCCTATTTTCACAATGATACCAAGAAAAACCAGGTTCACTTGTTCATTACTCTGTGGTGGCAGCATAGGCATGGCTCCCAACTTAGCGTTAGATGTGCATTGAGATACCACTTCTTTTGTCTTCCTTGTCATATTCTGAGGGATCCAAAAGGCAATTTGCACAGTTTAATTTAACAGATTATTTGCACCTGATAACCTGGGTGGTTTCAGAGGTACCTGGAATGTCAGGGCACTTTCGAAGTGGACTTCAGAGTAGATCAAGTAAGCTTGAACTCCAGACACAACAAGCATTTGCAATGCAATAGGTCTCGCATTTATGAGAGTTTGAGCTATTGGCATTGCAAATGAAAAAGCCTTTTATTTATGTGTTGTTTTTAAAACAGATAAACAAAAGGAATTGTCATTTACAATGCCAATAGCTTAAACTCTCGCAAATGCGAGACCTATTGCATTGCAAATGCGTACTATAAAAATTTGTAAAAAGCGTTAGGAGAGAGCGTGTCCAGCAGGCTGGACAATGCTATTTGAGAAAATAGTGCTCGGAGGCTGTAATTAAAGCCTACCGAGCAACAACACACGCAACAGGGGGTGTCGCCATGGGAGGTTACAAAATGAGACAAGGCGGTACTAAGGAGGGACTGCTAAGCCTTTTGGGCAATGAACAGCCACAGTTTACAGTGGTCAATGACACAAGCCAAAGAAAAATGTGGGCGGAGCTTCAGGTCCCTACCTCCATACAGCATGCCTCGCAGAGCATGCGCTGCCCAGGCTCGACCTAAAAAGCCAGGTCTTCAGCTTCATGCGGAATTCAAGAAGTGAGGAGGAGGCTCTTGTGTAGCGGAGGGTCGTTCCGCACTTTAGGAGCGATGTAGGAGAAGGCTCGACAGGCGGATCTGGTTTTCCGTATGGGTGGGATGTGTGCAATTAGGAGTCTGAGCGAGAAGAGGTGTCTGGAAGATTTGTGAAAGCAGATGAGACTGCCGAGGTTTGGTTGGCCAGTGGTATGTAGTGCCTTGAAAGTGTGGGTGAGGAGCTTGAATAGTGCTAGTTTGTGTATGAAGAGGCAATGGAGCTTAGTAAGGTTTCCTGTTCCATGCTGGGGAAGTGATATGCACAAGAGTTGGGCAGCGCCAGTCAGAAAAGTGCACATTGAACGGCCCAGAGGTCAAACGCAATTCAATGAATGGGCTCTGTGGCCCTGCTCAGGTAGAGACTGTATGCATGCAGAGCTTATCCTAGCGAATACAGAAGTGCCTGCGCACAAGCACTGTGCCTTAGCTGGTGCGTAGTCCGATGCGTGGCTGAGTCCCTTTGAGGGCAAGCCGATAACTCTAAATCCTCGATAGAGCTTTTATTTTGGAGAGATCTGCTAAGGTTCCCAATTACAGGAACAATTAAAAGAGAGAGATTCAGGAGAGGTGCGGAGACGGTGGGGGGGGGGTCTCTCTGTCTCAGGCAGTGCTTAAATGTGCCAGGGCTCTCGTTAGGAGGCCTCTGCAGCTTAAACCACCTATTGCCATTGCCGGCACTGCCAGTGACAGTATTCACAAAACTACTAACCCACACACTGCCACAAGTGTGACAATTCAGCCTATTCCAGGCCCGGGGGGGGGGGGGGAGAAGGTGTAGAGTAAACCTACGCATCTTTTTCCCCCCAACTCTCTCACCCACGGCCACCCACCTCTGCCCCCTGTCCCCCCCTCCCCCCCCACCACCCCACCCCCAAAACACTTTCGAGGCACAGAAGAAGCTTTAGAACTAAAAAAATTACAGGTAGGCGCGACTGGAAACATTTCATCTTTAGTAAGGCGCCCTATTAACACAACAGATGGAGACTGTTTTAAAGGCGTAAAAAGTCATTACATTGTAAACCCTGTGTGGTAAAATCCTGCAGACTAAAACTACACCGAGAAAATCACGGGCCTGAGACTGTGTTTTACAGTCACATATTCTGAGTGGCCTGAGAAAAAGTGCCTAAACAACACTGGGGAGCCCCAAAGCACTGTATCGCACCTCACTCTGCGCTTTTCTGCTAGGTCTGTTCAGAATTTTAACAAGATGGGCCAGGAAAGACACACAACTACGGAATTTTGTAAAGTGCTGTGGAACGCCGAGGTGAGAATAAAACTTTGAACTGCTCAATTGTTGCTGAAAAGAGACCGCTGCTGTCGCAAAGCGTCGCAGAATACATTTCACACGGATATGCTTTACTGCCTGTGGAAACACATGGAAGATTCAGTCCACATGTAATATATATATATATATATATATATATATATATATATATATATATATATATATATATATATATATATATGCTACATATGCTACATAACAATCCTGAATGCACGGTAGGGCAAGAGAGAGTGCCAATAAGTGGACCCCGGGAAGGGCCGTACCTCTCGGTCCGGGGTTCCCCGTGGCATCGCGCAGGAGTCCCTACCACGAGAGCCAGCGTGACGGCTCCAAGAGCGAGGCCTGGTAGCTGTGCGCCGCAGCCCTGGGGTCGGTGTAACTCTCCCGGCACCCCCGCCCCTAGTTAGTGCCAAAGAATGCTGGTTGTACACCTTCTCCGACTCCGCACCGCTCCTGCAGGGGGGTGTGGGGGAGCGGCGAGGGGCGTCCGAGAGGAGTAACCAACACCAAGGTAGTAAAGCTCAGTAAATAAACATACGTCAACAGTCGTCGTGAATAAAAAAAACGCGCCCACCCCCCCGCCCCCCATTAAGAGCTCGCTCACTGCAGAGAATTCACCACCTTGGCCAAGCATATTAACAAATTAAGAAAACTGGCACCTTTCCCACCTAATCTCATCCATACCCCACAAGCAGTGGTGAAAACAAAAATGATGCTGCCCCTCCCCACGCGGAATGTGATGCGGGGCCACCAAGTCTCCCATATCTCATATTTATTGCCCTTGAGCCAAATGGGGGCCCCCTAAAAAAATGCTGCCCCCACCTGCGCTACACCCCTGCCGATAAATAAATACTTGCTATAGTGAGAAATGGTATTGATGTAGTAGCCGTTTTCTGTCCTGCTCCTCATTTCATCATTCTAGCAGAGCCGGCATTTTTCCTGTATCAAGTCGTCCTCCCTGCATCATCCCTTGTAAGTCAAGTGTTGCATGTGGTTTTGAATACAAGCACATTCAATGAAGCAAAAAGATTTCTCAGCGTGTCTTCCCTGGATCAAACGAGTTTACACAAACAAGTTTACACAGGTCAGCCTCTGGCTAGAATAACAAGCCACAAGCGATCTTCATGGTGGAAGAAAGTACGATTGGAGTGTTATAAAACACATTTTTATAAGGGACAGGAAAACAAAAGTAATATTACAAAAGTAATAATGATGAAAGCGCACATGCATATTAAACATATGCGCATAGTGTCGGGTGAACCCGACACCATATTCCAAAGAAGGCGGAAGAGACGCCGTGCGCGAGCAAAAGAGACGCCGTGCGCGACCAAAATATCCAGTCCGGGTGGGCCAGCCAAAAAGGAGACAGGGAGGGAACAAAGAAGCCTCACATGCAATGCAAAGCGAGCATTCAGCATAAATTGTGACGTGTGCCAATCAAAAGCATGGGCGGAGCTTCCACCCCACTTCCGAAGTCGACTTGACGACAATAGATCTCGCAGAGCAGCGCATGCGCTGCGACGCTAGGCGAGACCTAAAAAAGAAATGTATATCAGTGTGAAGGATGTGGGTTTATTGTTTGTAATGGTCATTTGATCGTTTGGGAATGCCTTTATTAGAGGTAGTGAATTCTCTAGCTGATTTGTACAGGAGAGATGTAAGTTATCGTATCGTGATTACTTATAGGTTGGCTATTCTAGCATGGCGTCCAAAAAGAATGTGATCTCCATGTCCAACATATTTCATGCTAAAGCATAATACAACAGATAATAATCTTGTGCACTATTTACTGATTCATCAAAGAGCGTCTAAAAACCGATGAGACTGTACACTAAATTCTTTGACTTTCATATTGCCTTTAATGCCATTGATTTTCAATTACTGTGAGAAAAACTTCAAAAGTGAGGCATATCACATCTGCTCTTAAAGGTTGTTTAATGTCTAAAAAGCCAAACTTGAATTTATATTGAACTAGAATATATCCTACATTTATCAAGCAAATGTGTTTCTCAAACAGGTGTGTGCACTTGCACCTCTTTCTTTAGAGATGGGAGATACTAGGCCTGGTTACTGTCACCAAAATTCGGAAATTACCACTTATCATTTCTACAATATGCTGACTCTTCCATCTTCCTTGGCCACATGGCAGGTTTACAATAACCCATTATAGCATTGAATGAAATGAATGCGATAGATATGTGACCGATTCCAAGAAGTCAGTATTTGGGTGAATGGTGTGTACAGCTGGCAAGTGGTGATTAGGTAATTTTGTTGTTGAAAGGGCCACCAATTATCTTGCTTCCTGACTGGAAGAAAGAGGGGAGCATAAATTACAAAAGGCTGCCTTTAAATTACATTCATAGTTTGTGCCCTGGACAAACACTACAAAAACTAGGGGCTCCAAGTATTACCCCTCTTATGTTTGTAACTAAGTTAATGATTGGAATATAGTTTTCCTCTTTTCCCTATTATAATTTAAAAATTTGACTTTGGGGACTTAAGCTCAGATCCATTTTGCTACTCCTTCTTTTGTCCTTCTCTAGCTTTTATTTGACCCCCTGTTTCTGTTAGCCCCAGAACTGCACTACAATGATCATGACTTGAGAACCATGTGTCAACTTTGGGCTGTTTCATGAAGATTTTTGTGCACCCGAGTAGAACTTAGCTATTGAAAAAGAATCCTTTGTGCCCTTAAATGACAGATCCTGATTCAGAAAATCAGTTTTTTATAGTCCACATGTGGCATGACGTTGGAAAATGTGCATTCTGAGTGAATGTTCTGTAGTCATAAGTTGTTACACTGTGGGCTGCTCCCCGCCAGACAGTTCCCTCACGCCCCCTGTATACAATGGGACACGCTTTGCACTCACCTGTGGGACAGCAGCGAAGCCGGCGGGCTGCCCTATTTGCTCATAAATAGTTCCTAACGGCGGTCGGGCCGGCCCGCCTGTGTAGTCTCAGGCGAATATCTCCCTGGGAACCCCACAGCTCTCTCCTTTGGAAGGATTCTGGGGGTTTCCCCAGAAATTGGAGTCTGGAAGATATGGCATTCAGGAGGAGAAAAGTGAGGCTAGCATGGTACTTGAAGAGTCATGGGTAGAGTTTATAACTTCTCTATATAAGGGGAACGGTAATGCCGTCCTCCAGATGCACTGTCTTATAGCTAATGAGGGCTTAGCAATCTTCTCTGATTCGGCAGTAAAAGATGTAATAACTAGAATCCGTTTCACTCGAGCTGCAGGGCGTGATGATCTGACATCTATAGTGATAAAATCAAATCCGGATTTGTGGGCAAAATTGCTCTCCAATGCATATAACCAATGCATATAAAGCCTTTACTGCTATGGTTGTTTACACTTTGAATTGGAAAGGGGCTATTATTAGACCTATACATAAAAAGGGTGATCCTTTGTCTCAAACAAACCTGTTTATGAACTGAACGATCCAATCACAGTAATTTTAGGAAACAATTGAAAAGCTAGCTGTTTACTATCACAATATAATAGTCTCTGAAAGATGTTTAATCTTTTTAGCTGCTTTACCAGTTCTGCCTGGTAACGTTAGGACACCTCTTTCTGAGGTTTCTGTGCGTTTAATAAATACATATTCATTCATTCGTTTATTTAGAAAGACATTTGTATTATTACAATGTCTGAAGATATTTGATTTATGTAGACTTTGGGAAGTGCTCCCAGGGATTTTGTGAGTCCCAAAAGAGATCAAATCCGTAGTCTTGAAGTGTACACATTTTTTGTTTTTTGGGTACTAGATTTGGCTCCATTTTCTGCAGTAGGGGGCCTACTGTATGTAGCTCTGGTCTCAAAGCAGCCGGTGTGTTTTGCACACCAACTGCTTTTTGACGCCACCTTCATTTTTTGCTGCATCTGATACTCATGGGAACAACTTCCAGTTCACTTGCCTCTTCTACTTCCCCTCTTTTTTCCTCTCTCTCGCCCTACCTCTAGATCTCTATGCACCTACCCCCATCCTTCTTCCTGTTTCTCACGTCCTAGCCTTTCCACCACTTATTATGCCTCCTTCTACTTCTTTATCTACTTCTTTATCCCTACTTCGTCTTTCTCACTCACTCCTCTCTCTGCCCCTCACTGTGTTTCCATTTCACCTTTGTTTATCGTTCTCCTCGATCTACCTCAACCATCTCTCAATCTCTTTTCTTCTTCTCGCTTCTCTCTCTATCTGTACTTCACCCCTCCCTACCTCTCTCTCAGCCCTCTCTACCTCTCTCTCAGCCCTCTCTCTACCTGTCTCCCGCCCCCTCGCATTTCTCTTGTGCAGATCCTGACGTCACTGTCCAGCCGTAGAAGTGTACACATAGAAAGATAAATGGAGGTACAAGGCGGTAAATGAGTTATGGAGAAAGTTATCACATTTTATCTATAGGAATGGAGATAGTCTGGAGAGCAGTGCTTTGATTGTGTTGTAGCGGGCATGTCAGTTCTAGACGGGGATTGATATATGATTACGAATATCTGGCAACTGAAACTTCAATGTCAACCGCTCTGTGCACGACTTATATTAACATTATGCACTAGTCCACTGTAAAACTCCCAGTCACCTTTATCTTGTTTTTCCTACAATGGAAACAGCGGCTATTTACATATTGAATTACATGTAAAATGTTGTATCTGATAGAGACATCTAGCCGCAGATTCCTTACATTTGAACTTCCAGGCGTCAGGCTGGATCCAGAAGATTTTTCTTAGCAGTACCCCTGCGCGACGGCCGACTCTGTGTGACGTCGTTGGTGTTGTGTTCATCGGCGTCGAGACGTCTGTGTCGTCAATATAACCGCCACTCCGGCGCGCTGACCTCAGTTCTTTTTTCTTTCCGCTCCAGCCAGCGCTGATCCGTTGAAGAGAGCTAACCCCTGTCAATTTGTGACAGCCTTTTTTCGACTTTTTGTTGACTTCTTTTGGTGTGTAGGATGTCAAGTAAGAAGACCTCGGGTATCAAGCCATGTGGTGCCTGTCACCGCAACATGTCGGTCACGGACACCCACTTAGTGTGTCTGTAGTGCCTGGAGCTCTACCACGACTTGAAGTCATGCTCCGACTGCCGGGCCATGGCGCCAAAGGCTTTGAGGGAGCGGTCCTAAAGCTGCTCGCGGCCCAGCGGCCGGCACCGTGGAGGTCGCCTCGTCGGTCTTGATCCCGGTCCAGGTCTCGGTCGAGAGGAAGGTCCGAGCACCGCTCCGGTGAATCGAAGTCCTCTTTGCCGAAGTCAGGTAAGAGGCACCACAAAAAAAGCAAGAAGCCGAAGTGTGCTTAGACTTCACCCCGCCCGTCTCACGACGTGGCAGAGGAACCTTGGCGTTCGAGGCCCCGCTCCACGAAGCGGGTGCCTGGGTTGACTCCGCTTTTCCCTGCCTTCCCGGTTCCGGGAGCGACCCCAGCCCAGCTTAAGGAGTTCTATGATGCCATATTTGGGCGGCTTGACCCTGCCGGCGCGCCTTCGGGCCCCGCAGGCTCAGATGATGGAGTCCCCGTGGGTCCCACGCCTGCGGCTCCGGCCCTGGCGCCACAGCCTCCTATTGGGGGGGCTGGTCGCACCTCCGCAGCGACCTTCCCTGGCGCTGCGTCCAGCACCGAGGTCCTCTGCGTCACCGGCGCCACCGGCGGCACCTCCCCGATCCTCATTCTCGACGACACTGAGCCGGTTTGGTGTCCACCGAGACCGGCGTGGACAGAGCCACATGGTGCCATGCTGTTCAACCTGCCCTATTCTGAAGGGTTAGGAATGGATGAAGAGCATTGGGAGGGGAGCAGGATCTCTTCGAAATTCTGCACCCACAAGATACGGACTGGTACGAGGAACTGGGTGATGCCAGTGGTTTGGAAACCTCCCCAGACTCTGGCATGCTGTCTCCACCTACCCTGGTTTCGGAGGAGGGGGCATCATTGCTATGGTGGTGCGTAGGGCTGCGGAGGTCCTGGACCTGCAGCTCCCTACGGTGGCAGTCAAGACTATTGTTTTGACAGAGGTCCTGCAGCCTGGGGTCTCCAGCTCGGAACCCTTACTGCCTTTCAATGAGGTCTTAACGGACGTCCTTCTGGGCACCTGGTCCAAACCCAGCACAGGGTCTCCTGTTTGCCCACTGCCATCGCCCTGCACCGGGCGACCCAGTTTTCCTTATCGCCCAGCCCTCCGCACCCCACAAAGCTTGGTGGTGCAGGCTTCCACTTCCCATGGCGCGTTCTCTTCCGCACCCCTCCGGACAGGGAATCCAAGAGACTGGAGAGTTTTGAAAAGAAAAACATTTCTTACGCCAATCTGGCATTGCGGTCGGTGAACACCGCATGTCTTTTGGGCCTTTATTCCCATTCGAAATAGGACACGGTTGTGCAGGTGCTGCCCAGAGTCTCGAATGAGGACCAGGCTCTACTCTCCCAAGCTATTTCAGACGGAAGAGATGCAGCAAAGTTGGACACGACAGACTCGCTGGGCAGAGCTATTTCCACGGCGGTGGCTGTGCGTCGCCACGCCTGGCTGAGAACATCTGGTTTTTCAGGGGATGTCCAAGCTAACCTAATGGACATGCCCTTTGATGGCTCCCGTCTCTTCGGAGACAAAGCAGATGCTGCCCTCGAGCTTTTCAAGGACTCTCGGGCCATGGCCAAGACCTTGGGCCTCACCACAACTTACTGGCCTGCATCTGCTTTTCGCTCCTTTCGTGGCTACGGAAGGGGCTACCAACCACTCCAACCCTGTTCCGGCCAGCGGGCCTCGCAAGTTCAGCAACCTCTGCGGGGCCGTGGATTCGCTTCACCCCGACCCTGTGGGCCGAGAGGCCAGAAGTTGAGCCAAGCCTCGATCACCTCCTCTACAGCAAAACCTTCCTAGTCCAATACCCCAAGATCATTCACAGCCAGTCAGTGGCAGAGTATGCCATCATCTCCACCACTGCTGGAACATCACATCGGACAGGTGGGTGTTGCAAATAGTCCAAAGGGGTAACTCCCTCCCCTTCGAGACTACCCCTCCATCTATGCCTCCACTGTATGATCAGCTGAAAGAGGATCACCTTGCCCTGCTCCGCAAGGAAGTCAAGACTCTCTTGGCCAAGGAGGCTATAGAGAGGGTTACCAGGCCAGAAATAGGCTGTGGTTGTTATTCCTGCTATTTTCTGGTCCCAAAGATGGAAGGAGGCCTTAAGCCTATCCTAGACCTCAGTCCTCAACTACTTCCTCAAAAAGGAGAAGCTCAAGATGCTCACCCTAGCTCAGGTCCTGTCTGCCCTGGACCCGGGAGACTGGATGGTAGCGTTGGACTTGCAGGATGCCTATTTTCATATCCCCGTCCTGCCTGCCCATCGTCGCTACCTGCGGTTTACAGTGGGCCACAAGCACTTTCAATTTGCAGTGCTCCCCTTTGGCCTCACCAGCGCCCCTCGGGTGTTCACAAAGGTGATGGCGGTGGTCACAGCCCATCTGCGGAGATCGAGGGTTCCAGTCTTCCCCTATCTCAACAACTGGTTGTTGAAGGCGGGCTTGTCCCAAACAGTTGTCTCCCACCTCCAGACTACAGCAAACCACCTGCATTCGCTGGGGTTCACTATCAACGTGCCGAAGTCACACCTGACCCCCTCTCAGACGCTCCCTTTCATTGGACTGGTTCTGGACACGGTGCAGTTTTGGGCTTATCCTCCCGAACGGCAAGTCCAGGATATTCAGGCTATGATACCGATGTTTCAGGCTCTATCCTGGATTTCTGTGAGAGTGCCTCTGAGGTTGTTGGGCCTCCTATCCTCCTGCATCCTGCTAGTGAACCATGCATGGTGGCACATGCGGGCTCTGCAGTGGGACCTGAAGTTCCAATGGGCACAGCATTGAGGAAATCTCACCGACCTGGTTCAGATTTCGGAGGGCACTGCGAAAGACCTGCAGTGGTGGCTAACAGACCGCGATTGGATCAGGAGCAGACCCTTCTCCCTTCCCCACCCAGATCTCATAGTACTGACAGATACGTCCCTTCTGGGATGGGGTGGTCATCTGGGAGAGGTGGAGATCAGAGGACTCTGGTCTCTGGCGGAAGCCAAGCTCCATATCAATCTGTTGGAGCTTCGGGCGATCCGATTGGCACTGAAAGCCTTTTTACCATCCATAAAAGGAAGGCTCGCACAGGTGTTCACGGACAACACTACAGCCATGTGGTACTGCAACAAACAGGGCGGAGTGGGGTCGTGGACGCTTTGTGAAGAGGCAATGCGTCTCTGCACTTGGCTGGAACAACAATTGCATTTCCCTGGTGGTTCAACACCTGGCCGGTTCTCTGAACACCAGGGTGGACGAGCTCAGCCGAAGGTGCCTTGCGGATCACGAGTGATCTTTCCATTCGGAAGTGGCACAAGGTCTCTTTCAGCAGTGAGGAGAGCCTTGGTTAGATCTGTTTGCCTCCGAAGAGAACGCGCAATGTCAGCAGTTTTGCGCGTTGGAGTTTCCAAGGCGGCTCACGCTCGCTACGCTTTTTGACGCGAGTGAAGCTCAGGCCTCCTGTACGCTTTTCCGCCCATACCAATCCTGCCAGAGTGCTCAAGAAGATCAGGAGCGACCGAGGACAAGTTATTCGTGTGGCTCCGGACTGGGCATGGAGAGTTTGGTATCCCGAGCTTCTAGACATGAGCATCAATCCTCCGATCAGGTTGCCCCTGCGGGAGGATCTTCTGTCGCAGCAGCAGAGGAGGGTCCTCCACCTGAACCGGTCCACTCTCCGCCTCCTTGCATGGAGATTGAGCGGAGACAGTTGACAGCTTTTGAGCTCCCTCCCGAAGTCTGTGAGGTTATTCTGGCAGCCAGGCGTCCCTCCACGGAATCGGTATACGCCTGCAGATGGAACACATTTTGTAAAATTGTACAGAAAGGTCCATTGACCCCCTTATCAGCCTTCCTGGAAGATATCCTTTTGTTTATCCTTTACTTGGCCCAGCAGGGCTCTGCCCTAGGCACTTTGAAGGGCTGTCTTTCGGCCCTTTCAGCTTTTCTTCGGCTACCAGATCAGCCTTCACATTTCAAGTCTCCTCTGGTGCAGAGGTTTTTAAAGGGGTTAACTCACTTGTTTCCCCCTTATCCCTTTCTTATGCCACAATGGAACCTTAATTTGGTCCTCACCTTCTTGATGTGCGTACCCTTTGAGCCGATGCATGACTGCTCACCATCAAAACAGCGTTCTTAGTGGCAATTACCTCTGCTAGGAGGGTGAGCGAACTGTAGGCACTGTCATCACAGCCTCCTTGCCTGGCAGTTTTTCCGGAAAAAGTGGTGCTGAGAACTAGGGCATCCTTTTTGTCCAAGGTTGTAACTCCCTTTCATCTGGGACAGTCAGTTACTCTGCCCACTTTCTATGCACCTCCGCATCCTTCCAAGGAAGAGGAGCGTCTCCACCGTCTGGACCCAAAAAGAGCATTATCGTTCTACCTCGATCGCACAAAAGAGTTCCAGGTGGATGACCAACTCTTTATAGGATACATGGGAGCAATAAAGGAGCCTGCTGTTCAAAAAGGGACCATCTCTCGTTGGGCCATCCTCTGTATAAAAATCTGTTACGCCTTGGCAAAGAAGCAGCCTCCTGAAGGCCTTGGGGCCCATTCCACCAGGGCGAAGGCAGCCACCACAGCCCTCCAGCATGGGGTTCCGATTGCTGATATCTGTCAAGCTGCCACATGGGCGCCTCTGCATATGGCTAGATGTCCCTATCAGATGGGCAAGTTACTTACCTTCGGTAACTGGTAGAGACATGATCTAGCTGCAGATTCCTTACCGACCCACCTATCCTCCCCGCGGAATTGTTTCTAGTGTCAAGGATGTTCCCCTTCAGGTCCGTAGCTGTTCTTTTTTAACACACCATGGTCAGTCACTTCATGGCTCTGCGCTTCTGATGTGGAAAGTCGTGAAAAGTTCTGACGTCAGCGCGCCGGAGGGGCGGTTATATTGATGACGTGGATGTCACCACGACGATAAAAACGACGACGCCGACGACGTAACGCGGAGTCGACTGAGGCCACCTACTGGCACGCAGGCGTACTGCTAAGAATAATCTTCTGGATCCAGCCTGACGCCTGGAAGTTCAAAGGTAAGGAATATGCGGCTAGATCATGTCTCTTCCAGATAAGGCGTTATTGAAGGTAAGTAACATGTCCTTCAAGACAAATGTAGATAGAATTATAAAAACAAGTGGTCCTTGGTAATGCTTCTTCAGGCTTTTTTTCTATACTATTTGGCTAGTGGACATTGGGCAGGTTGAGCTATGTTTTTTGCCCCCTTTTCTGAAAGTGTAAACGTAAAATTCATTATTGTTTGGCATCGTGATTGGTTGATTTAGCTGAAAATGGGTAATACATTTAAAGATGCTCTAGCTGGAGAGCCCCAAAATATGTATTGCCTAGGGCCCAAAAAGAACTCACGATGGTCCTGTAAAGCCTGTGTCTTTGCAAATCGTGTGCGTTGTGATTATGAAAAATGCAAAAAGAACAATTGATGGACAGAATGCAGAACAATGTCATACATTCACCCCAGTACAGAGATCTGGGCCTAAATCCATCGTTTTTTTGCTCACCATGCCATTCCAGTTTGGACCCAGCCATATGCAAATCAGTCTTGACCCTGCGCCCAATGGGAACAGTCCAGCCCGAACTGCCAGGCCAGGTCCTCCCTGGACTGGAAACAAGCATCCTAGGACCGGTTTCGGGCTTTCAGCCCTCATCAGCCAGGATAGCTTGACTCCAGTGGCATGGAGAGCACGGGACCCACGTCTGGGCATACCCGTCCCACTCGGGGTGACAAATGCAAAAAGAACAATTGATGGACAGAATGCAGAACAAGGTCATACATTCACCCCAGTACAGAGATCTGGGCCTAAATCCATCGTTTTTGTGCTCACCATGCCATTCCAGTTTGGACCCAGCCATATGCAAATCAGTCTTGACCCTGCGCCCAATGGGAGCAGTCCAGCCCGAATGATGATGGATTCAACCCAGATCTGTGACTGGGGGTGAGTGTTTGAAAAGTTTCAGCACTCCGTCCATCATCTCCTTGTGTTTGCTTTGTTCGCCCTAAGTTGGCAGGGCATGCCCAGACGTGGGTCCCTTGCTCACTTTGCCACTGGATTCAAGCTAGCCTGGCTGATGAGGGCTGTTAGCCCGAAACCGGTCCCAGGATGCTTGATTCCGGTCCAGGGAAGACATGGCTTGGCAGTTCGGTCTGGACTGTTCCCATGAGGCACAGGGTGAAGACTGATTTGCATAAAGCTGTGTCTGAACTGGGGTGGCAAAGTGAGCTAAAGAATGATGATGGATTCAACCCAGATCTGTGACTGGGGGTGAGTGTTTGAAATGTTTCAGCACTCCGTCCATCATCTCCTTGTGTTTGCTTTGTGATTATGAAAAGCCTTAGTACATCTGGCCCTAGGTTTCTTTGAATTAGTTGGGTGAATTTTATGACTGTTTTTATTTAGAAAACCCTGTTAAAACTCTGTGGGAGAAAATCCTTCTTTACCAACTTTTGACACTAGATGACAGCAGTGCCTCGTAAGATAGAATTTCTTTATTCAAATATGTCCCCTCTGTTTTTTTTCTTTTTTTCTGCTAGTCTCTGAAATTACTGTCTCATGAATAAAATATCTCTGCTGGGATTTGCATTTCTGCATTAGCTGGAAACCCTGCGTCCAATGTTTTATTAAGCAGTCCAGTGCAACTGTCAGCCTATTAAACAGATCCGATGGAGCCTGTTTAAAAAAATAAACTCAAATAAATCTGTGTCGTCAAATTGTGTTCCTCGCTGTTTATTTGTCATTCTTTTGATGTTCACTTTAGTTTAACTGAAAGCTGCCAGGGTTTAAAAATTAATAGAAGAAATGCAATTTGATATTTGGAAACCAAAGGGCTGACTTCAGCAGCAGTATATCGCTGTAGCTTTGTGCCTGGGCCGCCCTTGCCAGCCACCTCCCCTGCTCATGTGCCGAGTAAATTCCAGTGACGGGTACTTTCTCAGAGGTACTTGCTGAGGAACACATCTTAAAGATGGATGAAAGCATTCCTAAAGCTTTTATAAACCACAACGCTCTCCTCACCTTCCTGCCACTTCACCATATCGCCTACCATTTTGTTCTTAATTTAGACATCAGCCGAAACATGAATGTGTTAAAATGGACACACAATATGATATTTCTGTGTTCTTTCGGATTAAATTACCTTTCCCCAGTATGGGGTGGAGCTGAGTTTTGAATGTGTGGGGAGAAGCAGGTGGTAGGTATTCTGGGATGAATTTCGAAGACTTCCAAAGGTGTGCACATAGAAGTAACTCATAGAGGCTACAGATGTACTCTTGCATGTTGTATTTAACTGAGAAGAAAGATGTTTGTGTTGATGGAAGGCTGACACCCCATTCTATAGGATCTCCGATTATTCCATCTGTAATAACTTTATCCCCTTACTAGCCCCCCACCCTGACAAATGAGAATCAGACCTTGGGCAATAAAAGGTTGCAATGATATGTAAAAGCATGCCTGTTCTGGTGCTAATTGGTAACAAGGTTCAAAAGTTAAGCTATAATGGGGGCCCCAACGTTTTCAGACGCCAGAAAGTAGTATTTCTTATAGGACGTTTACAAAACAGCTGAACAAATTGGTAACTATATTTGTATGGCCTTTCTGTCACTAAGTGCCTTCTGCTTGATGAAAACCCATTCAGTCGTTTTGGAGACGAAAAGCAAAGTGTCAGTGTCCAGTGAGAATGTCAGAGTATGTATGTTTGCACTGTTCGCGAACTCCTAGATCGCGGACAACTTGAACACGGTATGCTTGTGCAAATCTCTGTACATGCGCAGTGGACACACACAAAGGGTTTTCCTCTCAACATTCACAAACATTAAGATAAAAAAAAAGAGGAAGGAGAAAAAGAGGAAGCAGCATGGCGGGAACGCCACTGCTGCTCTATTCAGAAGAAAGCGACCAGGCCCAGTCATCAGATGGATATCCTGGATATCTCTCCTTGGCCAGTATAAAACAAAGCCCTCCAACCCCCGGCCAGGCAATGAATAGAGGGCTAATGACTGCTCTCTCTTTCTCTCCTACATTGCTCAAGGATAGAGGTGTTAATTATTCCCTTCTGCAGTCTTCCCTCTGTTGTGAGGATCAGACAATGCCACCCCCTACTTTCGCATTGGCCGGGCAAGCTGTGGGGTGCTGTTAAATAAACCTGCACACTTGCCCAAGTGCAAGGAGGGGAACATCTCTCACTCCCTCTGCATTGCCATGTGTGGAATGGCTGTTCACCACTCTACCTAAGGGTGGGGAAGGAAAATACTTATGTTCAATCCATTCGCTTTGCCCAAGGACATTAGGAAAGGATGCCCCCCACTAGCTCAGTAGCGAGGAGGAAGATCATAGAGAACCAGCCCCCTTGCCCTGCCCGTGGTTAAAATAAGGAAATGAACCCCTCCCTACCTAGCCTTCTCCAAGGGCCGGAGAGACTTTAGAAAATAAACAAGAGGCGTTAAGGTGCCATCCGCTGCTCCACTCCGTTGCCAATTTGGAATTCACCTACCATCGTACGCCCACACAACATTTATCATACGCCAACAAACCAACCATCACGCCAACATACCCACTTTAGTAGGTCTATAGCCCAACGTCATATGCAGACAAGCAAACCAGAAATGTACCAAAATAAGAATTTCCCTAAAGGAACTAAAGTTCAAATGGTTGTAAGCTTAACTAATAGTTCAACAGTGGCTTCATTGTAAAAACTAAAAAGTCAGTAAATTCACTAGTGAAAGTGCTGCCTTCAGCCTTTTTAGGGAATATTTATATGCTTCCATATTGAGTAAAATACATGACTTTGTGTATTTTTTAAATCTTTTTAACACTGTAGTTGGCACTTCAACTTAAAAATACACTGCTATCGGTAAGTGTGCCCACTGTTCAAGACCTTTCAGACATATATCTCAGACATTGCCCCTGTCACATGGGCTGTCAGAAACCAGTGTAAACCATGGTCATCTTTGGTTGATCTTATTTAAAACTTTGACAACCATGGTTTATCCCAGTAGTCTCCCTCATAGGAGCAGGAAGGCTGTATCCATGCCAGAATTACAGGCTGTCCATATTCGTTACAAATGCATACAACGACAATAAATGGAAAGAATCAATGTAGTTGGTAATTATCCCTAGAATCTGGTGCAGACCTGGAAGCCCTGGAGCTACGTTGGACATGCGTGGTCTGAACATAATGGATGGTGAAACAATGAGCTACTAAAATGCTTATCTACCAGCTTGCCTTGGTGTGTGGCTTGAATCCATATGCTGAATTTGGCTGGCACTGTGGTAGAAGCAAATACATGTACAGCACGGGGAGTTGTCAGTCATAATTCGGTGCATTTAACAGGACATATAGCAGTAATGATCGTGATCTACATTACTTCATTAGGTGTGCCTCTTTATGAATCTCAAGGTTGCGCCAAGTATCAGATGAGAGGATGCTGCTTGGAATCCCAAATGGAAAGCAGTTCATAAGAACAGAGGATCCCAAAGGAGCTGCATACCTCAAAAGCTGCTTGAAGCAGATAAGCATTCACCTTGTTTAAGGTCTGGTCTAGATTCAGCTTTAGTTGTTTTCTAGCCTCACACAATTAAATAAAAACTAACAAATAAAAAAAATATAATATGTAGAGAGGCTTTGGGTCAGCCCTTTTCATGTATTGGGCTGTTCAGCCGTCAATCATGTTTTCCTTCTACCTTCACAACATACATCATGGGGGCAATGATTCAGCTCAACTCCGTCATTGGCTCTCTTGCACTATGAGTGACTGCATTTTATATAATCACATGTGCGCATTCTCCTAAAAAGCAGTGCACTTTGGCACGCTAATACTTCACTTTGTCATTGATTTTTCATTTCATTCTTTATTCTTTTTCTATAATATTTTAAAAAGCTGTAGTGTATTTAAACCTTTTTCAGGTTACAGTGATTCAGTCAATAGTATATTTTTTGTGACCGTAAAAATCATATTTTCATGTGATGTGCATTCAAACTAAAAATGGTTCCTTTACTACTTCTGGGAATACCTGCCGCTACGAGGCACCCGGAATGCACTATTAAAATTAAAGGCAAAGATTATTGTTTTTAAATATAAACGTTTATTTGCAACATATGACCTCCACGTTTAGCTTAAGCAATGTTTTCTGTCTGTTTTGTTTATTTATTTATATATTTTTTGTCTGGTCTTGAAAACAAAACAATAACCATTGTTTCAGCTTCCCAAAGGCCAGACCAATTGACTTTGCCAATGTTTATTAGACTATTATCAAAAGATCTTAGTTTTAATTGGTGCATTTTCTGCAGCTGGGCCCCTGGACTGGAAGTACTCGCCTACCTTTCAGGAAAACTTGAGATTTCCCATACCGTAGTAGCTGTTAATTTTTAAGCCATCGCTGAATTACGGACTACATTTTTTAGATAACTATATTTAATGGCTGTTCACAAAATCCATTTGTGTACCCAGTACAGTGTTGTGAATGCAAACTTGTAGTTGGGTGAGAGTTGGTGAAGAGATATGATTATGAAGAAAATGCATCGCCAACTTATACTCTTACGGCCATGGATTCTTGACAGGCATAGAAGAAACTACCCTATCATTGCGTCTTCTGCTCCAAAGATCTGCTCCCTCCCATCCAGAAAACCAGACATATATGGTTGAATACGCATTATACACTAAGTCGCCAAAAGCTGGGTGGTTCTGGTATCCGACTTTTGGGATGTATTTTCTAGTCACAAGACAGTTCCCTTGTTTCTCATCGCATGCCCCCTCCTTTTCACTCCTGTTCCCAGCGCTTTGAGGCAGGCTGAGGGCCTTGATCTACAAGTTTATGCTGGTGGCTGTGCTAAATCCTTCATTGTGCATAATTTCGGAGACCTAATTTCAGATTGACAATGAGAGACTGAAATTAGTCTAGACAAGGGTGCTAAAATGATGTAAGGTGGGCACTGTAAATAACATCTTCAAGGCAGAATTTAAGATCCTGGAAGACAAAGGGACTATGATAGGCATTTCAATATTTAATGGTACGGGCAAAAGGCAAGGATTCAATCTTGGGCAATATATTCTTTACCAAGAGCCATCATTTAAGGTTTGGGGGGAGGTTACTGATTTGAAAATGCTACAACAAGCAGAGTGGTGAGTATGAGTCAAACTTGACAATCTGGTTAGGCAGATCATGTGAGCGATTGATCACCAGAACTCTTCCAGAAACTCTATTATGTACAAGCTACAGTCACAGCAATAAAAGGGATACGAATTGGGATGTGCAAGACTGAAGACATAGAGGAAAACATTAAATTATTTCCACGTGTCCAAGCAGTGACATCATTACACTCCACTCCCTCCTACATTTCATCTACATACAACAAGCATTGGCATAGCCAATAGGTCTCGCCTTGGGACCTTATAAGTGTTTAGACATGCAACAGTTGATGTTGTTGCACCAAGGATAGTGTACTGCATAACTAAATACTTATAAGGTTCCAAAGGCGAGACCTATTGGCTATGCCAATGCTTTTTTTTGGGTAGGCATGGGGAGATTAAGTGATTTGCCCAGAATCACAGGATGTGAAGTCAACCCCGAGGCTCGTACTTACTCAACATCATGTCATTGAGACAAGATGCTGCTCGCATCGCATGCGATAGTGCGCTATTTTTATTTTCAAGCGCTCTCTAGCGGCCAAAATGGGCAAGAATGCATTTTGCTCTAAAAAGTAACTTACAATGCCACACTGGCATTTTGCATAATGTGCTTTTGCCCACGTAACTTTGTGTTTCTTCACTGGGAAAATATTTATGCCGTTGAGAAAATTCTTTTACATTCCAGGGAATCCCGGGGGGCGGGGTTGTATCTGCCCCGTCCGGGCCCTACAGTTCCTTTCGCTCTTTCCTTGTATGTGTGCTTGCAGGGTTGCAACCTAGCTTCAAACGTTTGTGATACGATAACATCCCCTCTTTCACACAGAAAACTGCACATTTTGGGTGTTTACTGAATCTCGCAGCGCACCATTGTGTAATACGACAGCCCCCCCCTTTCACTCACCTAACCCTTAAACTTATGGTGGTGCGAGCCCCACGGCCCCCACTCCTCCTACAGACGTCTCGCTGTCGTTTTAAGTCTTCACTCATCCTGACTGCGGTGACATTTCGAAAGGCAAATGGCTTTTGTTTGTGAACGTTTGTTTGTTGGGGTTTACCCACTGCACAGACCCCGCCCAGCATAGGCTTCAGAGCGCTGTAGAGAGCATAGTGCGCGTAATAGAGCGAAGGCAAAAATCACAACTAGACAAAACTCAAAGGGTCTGGTGGCCTAACGGCTAGAGCTGCTGGCCTTGAAGCTGGAGAACCAGCTCAAGCATCCTTTGATTCTGGGCAAATCCCTCGTGCCTAAAAAAAAACTTGTTCGTTTGTAATGCAGCCGGTGCTTATGGAAAGCGCTCCGGTTCCTTCGGGTTGAGTTCGTGCTATAAAAAACTGCACACACAAAAAAAAAAGATTTGCAAGAGTTCAGAACGTGGTGGGACGTGCACAGAGGCGGGCAGAAAGTTTTTGAAGCGGATATTTCTGTGTATGCACTCTCTTTTAAAACTTATTGCTGTCAGGGGCCTTAGTGGCGTTCACCTGCCGGGAACAAGACTACAACTCCCACAATGCAGTTGTTTTGACTGAATTGTATGCCTTACTGACATTCAGTCCCATGTATGCGTGATGTCTTGTGCAGGACCTCTGGACCGCTTTCAGCAAGTGTTCGCTTTAAAGTAATAAAGCTTCTATCTTCACTTAGTTTCTCCATCATTTCAAGTGGACCACAAGTCCCTTCGTACTTTTGCGGCTTGCTTTAAATCACGACGAACGTACAATGTTTGGCCAACTGATGGCTGTGCTTGTGAGAGTCCTGTGAAGTTTTAGAGCGTGGGGGAGGGTGTATGGGGGCATCACAGAAGATGAGTTTGCAACACAAACGTGGATATTTAAATTCTCCGTTTAGAGTTCCAATGAGGTGAGTCATCAAACGAAGGGGAAAAGTTGCCAAAATATCAACCGGGGATGAGCAGTTAACAAGAAGACTCCAACAACACACCACGCCTCCTGTGACGGTTCCGTCCCCAGCACGGCTCCAATCTGTCTTCACACGCTTCTGTTTTCACTCCGAGTCATTGTGCTCGAGCCGAGGGGAGGGGAAGCCCTGTTTGAGAAGGGGTCTGCGGGAGGCTCTGTGTAGGGGGAAGGGCATCCTTTAATAAGTAATTTACCGACAGGAATTCTCTGTGCACTTTTCGAGCAGGTAAGCTGAAGAGTTAGGAAAAAACTCAGGTAATTAAATGCATCCATTACATTTTATTAAAACGGAGTAACTTGGAAGATGAGAACAGCGAGACATCTGTTTTGCATTATCGGGCACGATAATGCAAAACAGATGTCAGCCTCGCGGGTAACCGCCCGAAAAAGGCCACGACGCACGAGCGTCTGGTCAGCTTCTGAAACCCCTTACTTAAAGTCTCGCCAGAGCAGCGCTTGCGCACTACTCGAGGCTCGACCTAAAAAGGAGAGAAAAATAAAACTTTAGTTAATTATTGACTCTGTGACAATAATTGAGGCGTATATACACCTCAAGATATAAGCAGGTAAGGCATAGTCAACTTGCGATGCAAAATAAAGATCAACAGCACCTCCTGACTGCCATGTGTCAGTTTGTAATGAGCAAAGTGACTCTAGAAAAGCCACAGTACCAGGCATGACAAGAAGGCTGTAACCCGCAACAAAGCATTTCCAAAAGCACAAGATCATGGCCATTTGTGTAGCCGGCCACTAGTTGAGTCTTGGAAAGGTATTGCTGAGCTGCTCAAACTCTTTCAGGCCTCTGGACAGAGGATGTGTGGTTTCCTGAGATCATTGCTACAGTGGTATAATTCGGCAGCCAAGGAATATCTTTGGTGGCAGGCAAACACGGAAAAGCTGATGTCCACTTGTGTTCTGCGATATTGAATGGGTATGCAAAGGGTACCTTATGTAGCCATTTGCTTCTTCTCTGCTGCACAGTTGCTGTGTGATAAGAGAGCCCAATGCCCATTAACCACAGTTTAGAGTGAAATGTCGATCCAGACCCCCAAAATCCCCAACCCAGAAGCCCAAAATAATTTTTAAAAAGTATGTAACTTCTATAATAATATTTGGGGTGTCAGTTTCAGGTGAGTCTGGGCAATATCTCCTCACTTTTCTATTTATCTTACAGCTGTTTTTATGGAAAGCCAAACAATCCATTTCACTCTGTAATATCAACTGATTGCCACCAACTCAAATCTTTCCTTACCGAAAGTAGGGACTTCATTAACACATTAATTGCACCCAAGTCCCAGAACCCCTTTTTCTAAAGAGTTAGTTGTTGTAAAGCAAATGCAGATCTTTGTAGCATATGTTACATTATTGTTTTTTTTGTACAGCTCAGTGATGGCGTTTTGGTGCTTTACATTCTTGTAGACTGACTAATATCTTCAATAGTAAATTTACTCGATGTAGGGTCTCTGTGGGAGAGGGGTGACTTTCAGCCTTCTTTTTGCCCGAGTAAGTACGAGTGGTGTGGTTGTAAGAATATGGTGTTGCCTACAAAGGAGTTATATGTGGGCTGGCAAACCTTGCGACACTCCATCCTAACCAGTGTAAGTGCGTTTGAGTTATGCCATATTTTAACGAGTAGCTTTGTTGGGGTTTCATGAATTTTGGAAGCATTATGCTTGTGAGCTGTACCACATAGCTGTCTATTAGTAAAATATTTGCAGGCAAATGTTTTTGCCCCATTTACTTAATTGACTAAACCTTTGCACCATTCTTTCCCCATGTGCACATGAGCTGTTGAACATATCTTCAAGTTCATTTGCATCTTTTACTCTTCACTATCCCTCGTGGTCTATGGTTACCTTCTACAGGTGTTTTTTCCTCAATTTCAGCTAAAGCTGTCACCTTTTTGCATCTTCACTTTTTAAACTAACCACTGTACCCCATATTATTTTCTGTGACCTGAAACTAGTTGTTGCATCAGCATCATAGCTTTCAAATTAGATTTATCTTGGGTTTCTTTTTTTTGTTAGGTCAGTTTGACAAAGGATGCCATAGAGCCTGGCCTGTTGAGTAAGAAATAGCTTTGTCTTCTTGCAGTACACCTTGGGATATTATCCCTCATATGTCTTCCCCTTTTCCTGGAAATTGTCATTAACAACTGTCTTTTAGTCTCAACTTTAAGTCTATTTTCAAGGATAATATCAAGTTTTTTTTCAGGGACATGGAACACATCCAATCCTGTTCTGTCAAATATATTCCGTGACCTTGTTTTTGTTTGCTGTCCTATTTTCTGGGAACAGTAGATTTTAGAATCTGTTCAAGCAATAGGTCTCTTATTCTGTCTCAGATTTCCATGGTTAACCTAAACGGTATAATATCCTTAAAATTATGCATAGCTGTTGATAGCATGCGTAGTCTCATGTTACAAACGGGTACCATGTGGAATAGCCTTCTTTTTCTCCATTTCTGATGGCAGGATACAGTTTGAAGTTGTGATTATCCTACCGAACCTCAAGATTAGGCCCGGTGGTGTTCCTCCAGAGTGGCGGTCGTCCTGGTTTGGTCACACGATACACCTCTTGCATTTTACTGGTTGTCATGAGTTCACAGGGGTTTTCAATTCCTATGTCGGTCTTATCTGTTCAGAAGCACGCACATCAAAATGGAGGGGTCTCTTGTTTGCTAATGAAATTATCCTAGCAATGACCAGGGGCATCAACCACTTGCAATTAGAGGTAGTTGTTGAGAAGCGGTGTTGCTGGAATAATTTAAACCTGGCTGCATGAGATTGACAGAGATGGACGAAAGCCTTGAAGAGCAAATGGGTGTTCTGACAGGCGACTGGAAATGCACATATTATGCATTTTGTCTAACTATGTATTTGTTTGTCGTTATGTAAAATGTTAATCTTTAAAAAGCCATCATTTACCTAACCTTATGAACCATCAAGTCCACAACCAAAAGCAAGTAACTAAGAATTTGCATTGGTAGAACTATTTCATAAAAATACAAGCTACGTCAAGGTATCTGCCTGCATCTGACAGGTGAAATGACAGCCGAGTCCAATAAATAAATGCAATTTGATTCTGGGAGCCCGAGAAAGATTTCAATAACTTTTTTTGACATTCGCCTGCAGTCCTTATTTACCGTATCAATGATGGCAGTGACACCAAATTGTCAACTTTGTATATTTACCCAAACTAATAAATTAAACGTGCTTTTAAACCGGATGAAAGCTGAAGGTTTGGAGAGGTGTTAAAATGCAGCTGACAGCTCTTGTTCGTGGTTTCTTTGCCGTACATATGCAGATGACATCTTTTAGTTATTGCTTGTACATGAAGCTGATCACCGGCAAGTTCTGACAATGTAACACATGCTGATGCCACCCCTGCAAAGTAACCTTTCTTTGTAGGACAAGTTGTTGGTTTTAAGGAGCGTATAAGTTTTTCTGATTTATTTTTCAAGGTTTTTCTTATTTTTGTGGCGAGTTTCAAATGCAGCAGAAACATTAGTGCAGTCCAGACATAAGAGGTTCTCCACATTCCAATATTAATACTTAGCTCACCTGATGCCTTTACTTTTGCCTTAATAATCTGCAGCCTCATTCTAGTTCTCCTCGCTCAAACAGTGTTGTTCAGATGGTTTGTTATTGTCTCCTGTTATTTATATCCCTGAATTCTCAGGTACTGCTGTTTTTTGTGACACCCTGTGGTTTGTGAAGCACTATACAAGAATCTTAAATAAAATTATACTAAATTAAAATCTAGTCCATTCAGAATTTCTTTCCAAATTGTACAGTGTTGTATTATCTGATGTAGGCCGTCTCTTGTCATTGGTAAGCTTTTTTTCTTGATTGAGAATTAAAAGCAAAGTAACCTTGACTAGTATACATATTAAAAAGACATGCTGTGCTCGGAACAAGAAGGGTTTATGTCATTTACGGCATATTCTGGAGTACTTGCAACTCTGGAAACTCTGTCACCATTTTCCAAACTATTTTAATAAGGAGAGAGGACAGTCAGGTGTGTGGGGGTGGGGGTGAGGAGGGGTGGGGTTAAGCTTTACTTAGGAAAGGACTCTTGTAACAGAAAAGAGGAAGATAGTCAAAGGCAGAACAGTTAAATAAGGGACAACGGGGAACGAGCACTGGAAATAATCAAATGGGTTTGCACAAAATGAGAAGCACTTTACTGTGGGTGGAGAGAGGGTGGAAGAAAAGTGTGAGGCCAAAGAGAACAGTGGAAAATAACTGATTGGTGGAAAGGGAGGTGGAAAGACAGGCCTAGTCTGTTAGTTCAGGAAAATGAGCCGAGGAAACTGTTCATTAACCAGGGTGCGTGATTGAGAGGAGCTCATAAGCCATTGTGAGAGAAAAAAAGATTTAAAAAAGTGGGGAGCGATACTAGAAGCAAGGCGAGAAAGAAATCGCTTTAAATATAAACTTGAGAGAAAGAAAATGCCTCTGGAGGAACTGATAGGGGGAATGGGAATGAGGAATAAGTGACCGAGAGAGGCAGAAAGAATAAACAAGGGATGGGAGAAAAAGAAAGGTAGTAGTTACGCGGAGAAAGCAAAAAAGACAGAGTGTGAGAAAAGGAAAAATGACATGAGAGAAGGGAAAGAGAAGTAGAAAGTAGCAAAGAAAAGTGTGCTAATTCTTGTATGGCTTTGGAGCAGCAAAAAAAAGTGTTCGCAAAGCCAATACATCTTGCCTTTATAACGAGTGCCAAACTATTAGCCTTGCGAATGCTTGTCTTTAAAGCTATGTTTTATGTTTAAAAAAGTAAAAGAAACTATCCCACAATGCTTCAAGGAAAAACACACTCGTATCTTAAGCTGTCCCAAACTGTACCCAGAATTCAATATACTCAATCTTTATACATGGTTTAATTTTTAAATATTTTCACTCTGGAATATCTTGACAGAATTTGAAAAGAATGTTTAAAAAATGCTTGCCAAGGCTAAATTTACTTTGCACACGACTTAGAACTGAAACCTGCTTCAACCATTTGGGCCTCTGCAGTAGCCCAGAGAGCATATTTCTGGACTTTCAGAAGAAGGACATCCCCTTATCTGTCATGCTAAGTATACCTTCTGCCTGAAACCTCAGCTGAGTCAGTGCATTCCCGACTTAATGAGCCTGCCCCTCTGTGTAGGAAGCTGGCTCTGTATATACTATACCAAAATGAGGTATAGTGTGCACAGAGTCCAGTGGAACCCCAAAGGTAGGCAGAGGTAAAAGTAGATAGCACCTTACTCTCCATTTGTGGTAGTGTGGGCGAGCTGTAAGGCTTTATCAGAGGGTAGTGTTAAGCATTTGTTGTACACACTCAGGCAGCAAATGATGTCACACACTCAAAGACTGAACCCAGACCAATTTGTTTGTATCAAAAATATTATTACGTTATTTTATTTCTAGAACCAAGCCAAGCCTGGTGCAGGCAAGTGAAATAAATGCATTGCAAAATCCTATGCAATGTTTTACAGTTGAATGCAGGTTCAAATGCAGTTGATAGAATTACAGGTAAGTCAATGTTTCGAAATTACTTTTCAGTTACTTTACAGATTACTTTGTACCTTACTTTTTAGATGACTTTTTAAGTTACTTTTTCTACTCAGTGTGATATGCCTAGATATCACACTGGGACATTTCCTAGAGAAAAGGTAAGTAAATCAGTTTTTCTGCATTTGCAGTTTTTCAGGGTTTCATACAAACCAACTCCACACTTAGAAGAATTTTTAAGGAAAACAGTCAATGCAATCCTAAGGAAGGAAATGGAGTTAAGTAGTTATTTGTGGGAGTTGGTATCTGGGGTTAGAACCAGGGTTCCCCCAGGGTCGAGGATGCACTCTCAAAGCACCCTCAGTGGCACCAGGGCGGCCAGGTGCAGAGTGCAGAGGCCCAATGTTATCCCATGGGGGAGAGGGGGCCTCTGGTTGGTGGCTGCTCACGAACAGGCCACAAGGTTGTGGGAGCAAAGCTCCTGGTGTTAGGCTCAGGGCAAAGGGGGATCCGAATTAGCACACAAGGTGCACCCGCAGCATCGCTGGGGTGGCTGGGTGCAGGGTGCTGTTTTAGCGTCGGGTGCCCTGTTTTCAATGGGAGTTGCCGGTTTTGGATTTTGGCTGCACGCTCGGTCCAGGAAGACTTCCGGGTGGAACCAACAGCTGGGCAGGTAAGTTGGAGGGCTCGGGGACATAGGTGCACCTCGCGTTCCCTTCTCCAGGGCGCAGGGCGGCTGGATGCAGGGGTGTCTTTTGAGGTTGGATTTCACCTTACCGGGCCACTTGCGGTTGGGGGGGGGGTCTTCATGCGGAGGCTGCAGGTGACGTCGGGGAGTCCTAGAGTGGTCAACCCACGTTGGACTCGGACTTTGGAGCACTGGGGGACCTCGCTGGGACCGGTGTGCCCCCCGGACTCGGGCCGTAGGCGTCGGGTGCAGAGGTGGCTCCAGGCGTCTGGTTTCTTTGTCCTCAGCAGGCTCAGAGTCTGTATTGGGAGTTTCTTTTGAACAGAGCTGCTGTTCACAGGAGATCCGGTCTTTGTTGAAGGTAGTCAGTCCTCCCAGGGCTCTGGAGGTCGCTGACGGCAGGACACAGCGACTTTTGGCGCAGGATCTCTGGAAACTGCAGACGGGCCGGTAGGGCTGGGGCTAAGTCAGTTCTTCTCTGCAGTCTCCTCTGCTGGACATCTTCTTTCGTCCTTCTTCGTAGGTTGCGGGAATCTGGCTTCTTGGTTCAGGGCTGCCCCCTAAATACTGTATTTACGGGGCGTTTTAGAGGTCTCGAGATCAGTAGCCTATGGGCTACTGACCTTAGGGTGACTACACCCTTGGTGTGCTCATCCCACGTGGGGGAGTGGGCACAATCCCTAATCCCTAATCCTGAAGAGTGGGCTTCACCTTGGCAGAGGTGGGCACACCTTCTGGGCTGGGCTAATTTTTCCCGCCTGTCTTCCCGCAAAAAAGGAGGGGAAATAGGAAGGGGGCCTGCTCCTGATAGCAGAAGAGGCTGGGGGTCGCATTACAAAGGCAGCAAGGCCTTAAAAGCTCCCCTGCCACAGATGGCTCTTCCTGACCTGGGGGAAGTGTGACTACCTCCGCCCAGGAAAGGCTTTGTTTCTGGCCTTAGGGAGCAAAGGCTCCCACCCCAGGGGTCCAGAAACATGTCTCGTGGTGGCAGGCTGGTGTGTACCAGTCAGGGAACCCACCAGAGGCTGGTCATTTTTCAGGGGGCATCTCTAAGATGCCCTCTGAGTGCATTTTTCATTAAATCACACACTGGCATCAGTGTGGGTTTAATGTGCTGAGAGGTTTGATACCAAACTTCCCAGTTTTCAGTAAAGCCATTCTGGTGCTGTTGAGTTCGTAATGACAAACTCCCAGCACCATATGCTCTTAATGGCATTACTGCACTTACAATGTCTAAGAATTGGTCTAGACACTGTACGGGTACAGGGCTCATACGCCTGTACCCTCACCACCGGTATAGTGCACCCAGCTAGAGGGGTGGCTGACCTATGCCAGGGCAGTGGGTTGTAGGCATAGCACACAGGGATGTGTGCCATGTCGACTCTTCACTTTGTTCTGCACCTAAACACGTAGCCTGCACTGGCAGTGTGTGTGTGCTTGTAAAAGTACAGGGCCTCTAAGGGTGGCACAATAAGTGCTGCAGTCCTTAAAAGTCCTTCCCTGGCCACAGTGCCCTTGGTGCCCATGATACCTTTTACAAGGGACTGACATGTGGCCAGAGAGGTGCCAATTGGGGGTACAAGGTACAGTTTTGGGAAAGAACACAGGGCCTGGGAACCTGATTGGCAGGGGCCCAGGGCACATCAAGTCAAAGTGCATCAGTAGTCTGGCAAAAAGTTGGGGGGTTACTGCAACAGAAACCCCGCTTCCTACACTCTGTAGCACCATAAAAGCTTTGTGTGCCACGGGCTGAGCTTTTGTGCAATTTGCGGAATGTAGGAGATTAAACTAAAACAACCCTTAAAGTCTGCATCTTACTCTTGAAAGTATATACCTGTTGCTGTGATTTTACAGACCAGTTGCGAGGCCTGCTGAATGAAAAATAAGTTCCCAAAACATGAGCAGTGGAAAGATACAAGGCAGCTAAACAAAATGATGGTAAAAAGGCTATGCACTAGGAGAGGGCCATACACAAGAAGAGTAAGTCAAGCCATTGAATAAGAAGCAAGCAAATGACAGTGACAATAGAGCCAACCAACGGTTAGCAGTTAGTGGGCTATAAGCTCACTAGGTTTTTGGTGTCCTCACCAATAGGTAATTGCCTCCAGGCAGCCTAAAGCCATCTGGTAGGTGAGACTAAATGATCCTCCGTCTAATGGTTTCACTCAAAAAGCTTACCAGCTCACCTATGGGACACTTAATCATGAGGAAGTTTGTTTTCATGAGGTGCATGGATGGCCACAAACGAATTTTGTAGGCGTCATTGCAGGAGGTGAGGAGAATCCCACCAGATCACAGATCCGGCAGCTATTACTGAGCCAGCTCTGGGCTGGACCCAGTGAAATATGCAGAATTTGCCCTGGTGTAACTTGCTGGCACTAGGTCACAAATCAATTATGCAACACAGTGATCCCCTTCGGAGAGAGGAAAAAGCCTATCCACTCTAGGCCAATGAGAACCGTACAGTAGTTGGTATCGGTATATTATACAAATGCAGCTTATTAATTATACAATGAATCAATATGGCAAAGCCTTGGTAGGAAGTTCGTATGGTGGGGGGGGGGGGGGGTTGGAGGCGAGGAGCGAAGTTCCACTGAGTTTTTTCCCAACTCCGTGGAACTCCGCGTAGTGGCACTGTGCCAGCTCCGCCCGGGGTTAATTTAAAGTTTTCTAGTTCCAGAACTGGTAGTCACCAAGAAACGACCACACACAGTCTTAGTCCTAAATTTGTCATTTCAGAAATTCCACCATACTAGCAGAAAGTCTGCATTCACAAATACACAGTGCAAAGCTAAATCACTGCCAGTCCTGAGTCTGTAAAGTTGAACGTAGGTGCAGAATATGTTTTAGGATTCTAGACAGTCATGTTTATTATGAACCCTACATACTTGTGGGGTCTTTGGTTTGTTATATTTAGTTTATCCCTTTCAAATATTTGTATTTATCTTCGATTGATATGTTATGAATTTGGAATAGTACATTCCTCAGGGACACTCATCATTCCAGTCGCACACACCAGTCCGTGGCCAAGCTGAAGCTCTGGAATAGTGTTAAAAAGAGGAGCCTTAATAATTCAGGTGGGTCTGTGGAAATTGAGGAGGCAAAATGTTGTGTTAAGTATGGTGGTTTACTCAGAGGCATGTTCTTTTGTGTTTACCCATATCTAAATTCCCCCTACTCCTCTAGCCCTTTTTTAAAAAAAGTTTTATATAGCACGGACTCGACCCGAAGGTATCAGAGCACTTTACATGAGCACCAGTTGCATTGCAGACGGACACATTCATTTTGTTAGGCACAGGGCTATTAAGTGATTTGCCCAGAATCACAGGCTGTTGAGCGTCCCCGCCGAGACTCGAACCCAGTTCCCCAACTTCGAGGTCGATCGCTCTAGCCGTTAGGCCACATCCCCTCCCCTTTCTGAGAGCAGCTTAGGGCTTGACCCTTACCTAATTGCTCAGGTATTTAAGTTGCTAAAACGTAATTTATATTAGTATTTGTTTCATGTAGTACTTCATACCGCACTTCTGTTGATTCTAAGTTCTGTAACTAACTAGTGTTGCCATTTGCCCATTGAATTGTGTATAATTTGCCGACTTTAGTGATGTGCAGATTAAAGCAGACGTCCTCTTTGAGGGTTTTATTCATTACTAACTTTCTGAATGGTTTCTTGTTAGTTTTTTTTTTTTTGCTAAGGAATTGAGAATTTTCTATAAAACTTTGAACCATAGGCATAAGGATTACACTGAACAGTTCTCGTGACCTAATTTGAGTAATGACACCATTTGTGAAACAATAATGATTTTGTGTCCTTTTCTTTTCTAAAAATACATTTAGTTGGATAGGATTATTAGTGAAGTCCTTTTGAAGTTTACAGTTACACAAGACACCGGCCCTGATTTAGATCTTCGCAGTACTACCGTCGTCCCGCTGCAATGGCAGTCCAATGTACTCAGTTAAGCTGACAGCGGTCCGCCCACTGTATTTAGATGTTGCGGCAATAGACAGGAGACCACGGCCGTGGCAGTCTTCTCTGCTGGCTAACAGTACTCCGTCGCCGTCATGCCTGCGGGTTTACGCCGAGCAGATTTAGATGTTACCGTTATGCTGGTTGTGTCCTGGCGGCGCAGTCTTGACGGAGTGAGGCCATGGTGGTGTAGAGAAAGGTAAGTACAACTTATTATCATCTCAATACACATATATGCTGTGAATCTGTCAATATGTAGATAATGTGTACTGCACATATTTTTACATATAGCATTGCACACCAACAACATACACACACTGTTGAATGTACACCCACACCTACCATAAAAGCCTACCTCCGATCCCGGCAACGAGGTGGCTGAGTGCTGTGGTCAAGTAGCAGCAGCACTGGATCGATCTGGACAATGGTGTTCAAGAAGGAATCTGTGGTGGTATACTGAAAAAGGTGGGTTTTCACCTCTTTTTCTTCCATTCCGCCAGCTCGAGCTTGGAGGTTTCCCCGCCACAGTTGCCTCGATGGAAAGGCACATCGGAAGCTGGCTAGCAGGAATCTTGGCAAGGCTCCCTCCAACAGCAGCTTCTGCCTCTGATGCCATCAGCGCAGGAGAAAGATTCTGGTGGAGGCGGCGGGACTGTGTCAGACTTCCTTACAGTGACCAGCCAACATCTAAATCAAGTGAGCGGACTGCCAAGGCAGCAGCGGGAAGACTGCCGAAAAAGTGACGGCGGGACCAGTCCCGCCAAGATCTGAATCAGGCCTTCCGGTGTGGTTTCTTGACACCAAGGCCGGCTTTTCTTTGTACCCGCATTTGTTTTTGAGGCGGAAGCACTGTTTGATGTTTTTATTGTTTGCCATCTCAGAATTTTCCCTTAAGCACTGCACTTTTTTGCCTGTTTTCACGTTGGTGGATCCTTTTTTTGTCTTCATACTTCCACCACTAAAAGGACTACTGTTCAGCACTTTATCTGAAACCTGAGAACTTATAATAGTTGCTATGTTGGAGGAGGAAAGGTTGCTCCACTGGACGTGGTTGTCCAGTGTGTATAATGCCTGTGGAATGTCATATATGACCTCTACACCAGAGCTGTATTACTGTATTCCTGTTGCAAGAGCGTACTACATAGTGTTAAAACGCCAAAACATTCCTTGCAGTGTCTCTGGCATCATTGCACCAAATGTATATGGGGAAAATATGCATCACTGATATCACCGGAAGAGATCCTACATCTCTTTTGGCCTAATTGACGTCCTAAAAAGCGCAATGAAGCACTATATAAACTGATGAAAGCATAGAGAGTGGATTAAAAAAAAGGTTCAAAGATCAGCACAGAGATCACAGTTACAACATCTGTTAAGACCTGGATGATGCCTCTCCCACCAGGCACAGAATCCCTGGCTGTTAATCAGTTTTTGCCAGGTTCAGTGTTAGTAGGTTCTGCACAAGAGCATCGCTAACTTTGCTCCTGTGGTTGCTTCACATTCAGCAGACCAGTACTCTGAATGCATGCTGAGACTCTGACGGGCTGTGCTAGTTAAGCAATAGTGATAGCAAGTGGGACCCCTAAACACTGTCCTTTCTCCCCCTTGTGATAGGGACCTTCAAATTCTACCTTTCTTTTCCTCTTGTTTGTTTGTAGAAATGAACGAACAGTTGGAGAGTATGCTCGAATCATTGCTTGATTTTTGTGATAATTGCCTGTATACCCTCAGCGTATCTATCCCTCAATGTTTGTTTTCCATTTCTCTGCTCAATTACTGATGTCGAAACATTCATCGTCTGCTCACTGTGCCCTGAGTCGCGTGCTGCACCTCCCTGGTGGAGCCCAGTGAGGCAGAAAGATGCCTGCCTAGCTTAAAATGTCTCTCGGAGAGAACGCGTCTTGGCGGCTCTCGCCAGACTGCTCCTTTTTGGGGCTGAGTGAGATTTGCTTGCATGTGGCTGGTCTTCATACCAAGAGAAGATGCATTCCGGAAGACATGCTGGATAGCATTACAAAGGCCCTTCCCACACTGGCTGCATTCTAAACATTCTTTGGTAATCACCTTTTAGTATAAAAATCTTGACATCTTCTTAATTGACCAAGAGAGAATTTTAAAAAATATGGAAACAAGGACATTATGATTATACTGATTTTAAATATGTTAATTTCCATGCTCTCCAGTAAGATACTGGGCTCACTACACACATTCTGTAAACAAAACATGGTTGCCTCGACTTCAGGAAGAAAGCAAACATTTCTCCTTTTGTAGAAAACAATTTTTAATTAAATATTCATGCACTATCAAACACATTTCAGCATAATTTGAAAACTTGACTGGTTTAGCAGTGTAATCACAGATTCGGAGATGTGTTTCGAGCTCTCTACAGACTCCTGAAATGATCTCTTTTTTGCCAGATACAACCAGAAGGCTTCGTTCAGGCAGCGAATGAAAGGAATCGATTGCTTTATAAACCAATTACTTTACCTGTTAGGTGTTAGGGTTAACTAATTTGAGGTAATTCGTCTCATTTCATAGAACATAATTGTGATTTCGGAGTGTTTTCTTCATTTGCCCCTGCTGTGCCAAAAACATGCTGCATAAAGGAATGTATCGTTTCTTTTTAATCAGTTTTGTTAAGTAATGTTAATTTGTGGTTTTAAGTTATTGCGCTACAAAGATCAATGTGTAAGAGTGTTCTTTGGGTTAGTTTGCATCCTGCAGAGATCTGCACGTAATCTGCAGGCCAGAGGTTTGAATGCCAACAGAGCTGACTAAACCTTCTGTCCTCCGAGCAGTAAATACAATGAGCCTGATTGATTTGTGTCATTTTAACAACTGTCAATTATATGCTACATTTGCAATTATGTGGTCGCAATAGCTCATTTAAATATTTATAGTGGTACTCTTAAAAATCATAACTAAATCTAAATATTTAATGTTTTGGTACTATGGGCATGTTAGTGTAGTCTTCTGAAATTTCATGTCCTCTCTTAAGAACATTTTTTTTTTTTTATTTGAAAAGATTTGTTTTTTTAAATAATCTTTTTATTAAACAATAATGACCGTACAGTGAGCAGCTACAGAGCTGTATACCAAGTGAGTACAAAAACACATACAACAGCACCATGCATTAAGTAAACAGTTGCAGTACAGGACATTAGGAGGGAGAGAGATCAACGTCCGAGTCTGTCCTGCGCAGCTCGACTGATGGAGACACACAAATTTCACCATGCGATATGTTCCACTTTGCCCACTTGTGATCCCATTTCGAGGGACAGCCCCTGTGTTTAAATACATCTTTTTCTGCGACCATCGCTGCATCCATGTCTTGGGCCCACTTCTGGTATTTAGGCAAGTCCCCGGTACCCCACATCTGGGCGATATTTCTTTTAGCCAAGACAAACCCCAATGAAACCCATTCGCGCTCAGTATGCGTCAGGTCAGATTTGAAAAGATTTTTGAGTTTTAAGGATCTACATCATAATAAAAAAGATAAACGAAATATAATAAAGACTTCTACTGTGATCACATTTGACATAAACATATATGTTGTATATGGTGTGACAATAGTATATACTGTACTCTAGGTCGAGGTATCCTAGATCATGGTGTAAGTATGCGTAATCCAGGAGTTGTAGATGACAACAGTTTAATATATTTATTCACAACATTCAGGCCTGAAGGATAAGATCTGTTTGATAGGACTAAGAAAGGATGTACACATCAAAGGATAGAAAATGAAAGCTGAACGAGATATAGGGATTGGAGGTAGTGGAATGGAGACTGAGTTTTTTGATTTTTTTTTTTTTTTTTTGTGGGTTGGGTAGCACCAGATATTTTGTAGCAGTGTTAAGCCCCATCTAATGTATCTGTATGTATTTAATATGCTTTTACATTGTTTTAGTTGTTTCTATTTATTTGTCCAGACTATTACAAATAATGATTTTCAATGTTGAATGGGGTTGTATAGAGTTGGGCGAGTATCTGCTCACCTATAGAATTTTGTTCATGCCCACCATGTGTGTGCATGGATAGTTGTGTGAAGTCTTTCCAATCTGAGAGTATAGATTTAATTCCAAGTGTTACTAAGATGTCTATGAGGAAGATATCTTATTTGCTAAGGTTTTGGGTAATGAGTAAAGATCCCCAGAGTGATGGAGGCAAGGTCCGGAGTTCATTTTAAGTTAAGAATGTGTTGGATATAAATACTAAGTTCTCGCTAGACGTTTTGGACTAGGTAACATTCTAGGAGCATGTGTTGATGTGACCTTGATTTTCATTGCAGATCCAGCAGTTGTCTGAGTCTAGTAGTCTTAGCTTGTGTACCTTGGTAAGAGTCCAATGAGCCATGTTGTGCTGTCCACAATTTACATTGCAAAAGAGAGGGTGCAATCTTATACTGAGTAAGTCTTGTCCAGATAACCTCTCAATGTATTGTAGAGGATTTGAGCGAATGATAGTCATTGACTAGGAGTTTCCATTTGGTTTGGAGAGTTTGTTTGTTTAGAGTATTTAGGGGAGAGTAAAGCATTTATTTTGGAGACACAGAGGGTTAGGCCTGGATAGTGAGAGTGTTTTGTTTCTGAGAGCTCGCTTTTTCGCTGAAGACATTTATAGAAGTAAAGGACTGTAAGGCCAAATTTCGATTTAATTGTGAGAATGGAATAGCATCTGTTTTGGAACCTATGCCTTTTATCAGATTAATGCCTTTCTTAGAGCAGTCTTGGTAGTAAAAAGATTTCCTTATGTTTTATATTTTGGTTCTACCACAGAGAAGCTAGTACAGAATGTCTCATTTTGTTTTCATTTTGCTGTCAATGTATTGGATGACTTGCAAGATTCCTGCGAGAATCGGCATTGAGCGTTCAGTATTGAATCTAATTTCTTCTCACTGAGAAAGTAATTCGGGAAGGAGGAAAACGTCAGTATGTGCTTACAATCCAAATTCTGGAGTATGTATAATACATTATTAAAAGAGCGGCTTCTAAAGCTAAACCAATGAAATGTGGTTGTCTGAAACCAGAAATACCGAAATCAAGTAAGAAATATTGTTTTGCAGCTGAGTAACATAGCACTAGCTTCTTTTTGGAAAGATATGCGTGCTGCCCATTTTCGCAGTAGTGCAAAGGATTCTGCGCACTATTAAACGCAGAACAAAGTCCTCCAGCTAATTTCGAATAGAAAATTGTGTATAGTTCCTGGTGATCATATGTACAGAGTGTTTGATGAGTACTTTAGCTCCTGCTAGAGAGGGTTTTTTGTCAAATACATATTTAAAACTCCATTAGGAATGCAAACAATCCCTTCTTTGGTGTGTTCGCTGGAGGCCTCTTTACTTGGGCGTGAGAAAGGAAAGGTTGTGGTTAATTAGTAGTAATTTGTTCCTGAATCGAGACCTCCACCCTCATCCCAAATCGAAAATGACGGTCACAGTGGGATGCCCACAAGTGGGGGGAGTGTTACTATAAAATGTGTAATTACCAACGTTCGTCAATTGAACTTCACTCTAGAGGTCAAATGCAGTTAAACAAGATCTGACGACCTGTTGGGAATCCAAAGATGTCGAGCCAGTCTCAGCGGTTTGGCCAGAGGTCAGTGTGTAAACGGAACGGTGCATAACCAGATGACCTCGACATGTGTTTGCACTCTCCGCTGATGTTTGAGACCAGATTATGGAACAATTGCACTAGTGCGGCACAATTTTAAAATGACATTTTCACCAACCAACCAGTGCAAAAACCACGTTTGCACAAACTGACCAATGCACAAGTTGCCTTTGCTATGCTTTCTTCATTTTTGGAAAGGTTAATGTAAAATGCACTTCATCAGCTTTGTTACATCGTTTGGTCCTGGGTATTACTCTCCAATCTTCTCAGTTTCTACAGTGTCATTGCCTGTCGTCATCAGTAGCTACCACGCTACCCGCCTGGTTTGTGGGATTTGATGCGCAGTATAGCACATCGGGTCAAAGAGTGATGACGCACTCCAGTATAGTGAGCAGTGCTGGTAGGATGGGTGGATGGTAGGATGGTTGGAGTGAAGTCCCGAGAGGTGGGGAAAGGACAAATCATTCTTACTTTCAGTATCAATTGGTGACTATGATTCCGGTCTCCGGTCACAGGCCAGTAGAGTCTCGAAGTTACATCACTGCTCTCTGGTGTCTAGGCATCCGGACACCCAACAGCATGTTTTTTTGGGGGGAGGAGTTCCAGTAGTTATTGTTTGTTATTGGGATTAGTTTTACACTCCTAAGGAAATGAAGCCATGCATTTTATCCAGTTCCTATGTGGTAGATCAGTTTACTAGGACTTAAAAGTGATCTTTGGTAGGAAGCATGGGTATGTCATCATACACATGGTTGGCATTATTAATGGGCAAACAACTATTAGGTTTCAGAGGTATGGCTTTTTAAAGGCTAGGTTGTGATCTTTGAAATGAGATGTGGGCACTTTGCAGAAATACAAAAATAGGGAATAAGGCAAACATGCATGTGACTTAGAGTAGATTGTGCTCAGAGAGAGGAGGCATGCACAGGATGTAAAGTTCGTAGATGGTCATTTGAAAGCAAAGGACATGCAACAATAAGTTTTAAGGCAGGGTCAATTTTACTTTTAATGCAGGGGAGGGTTTTTTTTATTGCATGCAGTATACAGACACAAATCTATAGAAGGAAACCTTTGCATGCAAGACAGTGCTATATTAGGTACTTTGATGAGCACTAAAGCCAAGCAGACATTCTAGACGCTGGAAGGCTACCACTAGGCCACCACTTCTGCTACAACGGCTCATCTGCTCAAAGACTGGAGCCGTAAATAACGGCTGGCTGCATATACAGGGAACTAATGATAAGTTTAGACTGTATTCAAAAGTAGGAGTATCCTCATGATCATAACAATGTGAGAGAGCTTACAGGGTAAATAATGCAGACATCGAAATGAAGATCCTGCAAATGCTGGAATTAATGTCTTCTCATGTTCATCCTGAAAATTTGACTCAGGGTATTAATTACAAAAACGAAGTGGGATCCATGTTCGATGCCCCTGGTTGTGGCACGGCACAAGATGGGAGTGAGGAAAGTTTCCCAGACAGTTGGAGTGTATTGCCTGCATTACCTCCTCCTACCTCTCTCGGTGATTCACACATTGAGGCCCCTGTGCCTCCATTCACAACCCTTCCCAACGTATAAAGCACTCCACCCCCAACCCCCCCATCCTCAATTCCTGTTCCTTTTTTGTGCACTTAATTCGGGCAGGCGCCTTGCCATACTCCAGCAGTTTGGACTGTCCCCGTAGTTCAGCGCACTGCGTATAGGAGATGCATGCTGATACTCATCGGGGTGCAATGGGTAGGCTCATGTTATTCTCCCCGTCGGAGGTTTCAGGTAAGTGTTTTACGGTCCCCTGGGGCCAGCGAGGTAATCAGCGTCTGCTTACGATGCGGCAGACTCGTTGGTAAAGGAGATTCAGCTGTGTTTCCCGGGCGGAGGTCTAAGGGGTATACTCTATCCTTTTCCTGGTTTGGAAAGTGTTTGGAGTTGCGCCCGGTGTGGATCTCAAACACCTCAACAAATGGGTGGCATTGGTTCTTTTCAAGATGCTTATCAGTTTGAACAACGGCGGACCACAGGTACCGCACCTCGTGCCAGTTCCAAAAAATAAAGTTTTGATGCGCAAATCTGCCCCTACGCCAACCGTTGCGTGGCGTCACTGTGCTCCAGATCAGAAAATCAATCACTTTCAAAGGGCGTGCGCATCACACAAAGTCCAATAGTCAATTGTATTTACAAAAATTGTGATTTCTTTATTTTCATCAGTATAAAAAAGCATTGAACATTAACACTCCAACCAACGCGTTTCATTCCCACACTGGGAACTTCATCAGGGCGAATTAAAAAAAGAAGAAAAAATCACTGAGCTTGCGGTTGTTTGAGGCTCCGGGGACACGGAGCTTAGGCTGAATTCACGGAGGATCAGTGAGTTATCATACTCAAGACCATATTGTTGGGTCCTAGTGGAATACACAGGACCGTGCCTCAAACAACCGCAAGCTCAGTGATTGAGAATATCAAGATAAGAGGCACATTGAAAAACGTATACTTATACACATGTCCGAGGTGATTGCACCTCAATTGTGATCAGTTACACGAGGAATATAAAAACTACGGACTTGAAACGATTTTTTCTTCTTTTTTTAATTCGCCCTGATGAAGTTCCCAGTGTGGGAATGAAACGCGTTGGCTGGAGTGTTAATGTTCAATGCTTTTTTATACTGATGAAAATAAAGAAATCACAATTTTTGTAAATACAATTGACTATTGGACTTTGTGTGATGCGCACGCCCTTTGAAAGTGATTGTTTTTCTTTTCAAGATGCTGTCTCTCCAGCAGCTCATTCCCCTCTTGTCTCCAGGGGAACTTCATGGCTACGATCGATCTCCAGGATGCTTACCTGCATGTGCCCCTTCATTCATGTCATCAGAGGTTTCTGAGGTTCGCTGTGGGGACTTCGCATTTCCAATTCCTGTTTCTGCCATTTGGTCTGGAGTTGGCTCCCCGAGTCTTTACCAAAGTCTTGGCTAGATTGTGGGGGTGGTGAGGTGCCAGGCTGCAATTTCTGTTCACGGTGAGGACGTTTCTAAGCCTGCCCCTAGTATGGCCTAATTGCGGCTTTGGATTTGTTAATGGCAGTCCGGTACAGAAATATCACCCTTCGTTGTGCCCAGCTAGAGGAAGGGCTTTTGCCATTAAATCTCACATGCAGAGTTAAACTTCATTGAAACCTCAATCTAGCACACATCGCAAATTTTGCACCAAATGCTGCACCCTAAGCACTAAGACCCAGTGCAACCTACACTGCAAAACTTTGTCGCCAGTACCAGAAGGAAGCGTGTGGCCATCATAGGTGAGAGTGGGGAAGTGTATATTGCAGTAACGACTGGTGTCGGGGAAATGAGGTGGGGCAGCATGGGGGACCTTTAACAAAAGTAACAATAAAAAAAACGTACCTGCCGGCCTGCTCACCGGTCTTCTGCTCCTCTGGGCACAGACTGAAGCTCCCAGATTCCCCTACGGCCAATCCAGGCGCTGCTCTCAAACCCATGAGAGCCGTGTCGGAATAGCGCGGAGTGGGCTTGTTTTGTGCTCCATCTGGAGCTGAGGGTCTGTACCTGCTGGTCTCCCCACCCAGTAACAGAGCTGGGTTGGAGAGATGTCAGATTGCACATGATGATTTGGCCATTCCTATGATCGCTGGCCAAATTGTCATGTGCGCTGACAGCAGTGCCCACCACTCCCCCCCCCCCCCCCCTCCCTGCCCCCGCCCCCCCCTCCCAGCTGCAGTGCTGTGGCCCCGCCCCCCAAAACTCGGCTACAGGAAGAAAAATAAAATGATCAGCATTTTATTTTTCGTTTGCCTCTGCAGGTGGGGGGGATGGGGGGGCAACGCTCTTCCGCCATAGCAGAGGAGTCGCCGCTGGTATATTGTTATCGTTAGTTGCCACTTACATTGCACACAACACCTTTAGAGAGGCTTTGCCGCACATGTGAAGGTTGGGTTGCCAAGTTTATTGTGTAGCTTTGTGTAATCTTCTTGCTCAATATTATCCGTTTTTTAATTAACCATGGGATCGAGGTGTTTTTATCTTCCTACCGAAAAAATAATTTGCATCAGGTGCATGCTTCTTGGTTGGACAGCAAAACAAGATGTATTAAGATTCAACTTCTGACTTGCCCTTTTGGGCAGCTGCCTGTTGTCTTGTTTGTTGCATGTGTTTGTCGGATTCAACACATTCTGTTTTCACAGTTATTTCTCAATTGTAGTATTTTATGCATGTTTAATCCAGTGATATTGCAAACGAAAACAACCCACGTTCATAATCTTGAAAACATGAATTTTGCGTTGCTGCAAGGGGTCTGTTTGGGAGGGAAGTGCCCCAGCCAAGAAAGAAAGCAGCACTCTGAACAGTGAGTTGAGCACTGTACACCATAGGTATGCAATGCACCACAACAACTCAGAACTAAAAATAGAAAATATGAGCTATGTGCTGTCTGCTTCTCAAACTACAAAACGCCTCAGGAAGTTAATAAAAATCACGAAGGCACTTTTATTCCTGCAGAAAACTGCCCAACACTCTCGTTCATTGATGGTTGTAACACACCAGTCGAGGCATGGTCGCTTGTCTTGACTGCACATTGCTTAATTATCGTGCACCAGGCGCTGTGGCTTTCCTTATAGGTTTAGTTTGTTCTTGGGAAAAGGCAAATATTTTTTTACCTCAAACTTATGAGTGTCAAATCTCGGCGGACGAGTTTGCCAACTCTTTGCGAAGGCTGCGGTACAATGCCAGCTAATGACCCAGATGCGGCGATCTCGTTGTGAATTCAAATACCGCGATGTTTGTATTGTCACTAATGATATGCTCATTCTGATAATGGGCACCGCAGTCTCTTAGCATGTCGCCCCTCTGGGAGACGCTGCATTTTTTAACCAAGTATTGTTCTGGCTTCTCTCCTTGATTGGCCCAGAAATAGCAATCGGCTGGGGAGCGGGATGACATGCCTCTTAGCGATCCCTTTTATCTTTCAGATGAGTATCAACATTGTATGCTTCCTAATGGAAGTGTAATTTAATGAAATCTATTGGGTAAACATACTTCAGATGTTAAAAGGAAGTGACACCATTTTTGCTGGCAGCCGGGCCCTGGCTGCTCTCCAGCTTGCCTCTAGCAGCTATGCCCCTCGCATGGAGAGAGACACTTGCAGCCGGAGCTCAAAGCTTCGCTGCCATTCTCTCCCCACTCACCCCTGCCCCTGAATTTGATTTTTTGCGAGGACGCGGCACTCGCTTTGTGACTTGTAACCTCAGCTGGTCAAGTGTAAAGTGGCGTTACAGATCTTTTATCTTGTGTCTGGTTTTATGTACAGTGCTGGCCGTAAAGTGAGGAGGCGCGCAGTGCCAGCCTCGCGTGCCGTGCCGTGAAGTCGGTCTCCTCATTAGCCATTGCAGGGCTTAACCTTCCAACCACACCCAGTCACCCACAGATGCTTTTAGAAACGAGACCAAGCAGCAATGACGTGGCAATTTCTTTCATTGTTTTCATTTCTTTCTTCCACTGCATGTTCGTTTTGCGTTACTTACTCAGGATTGTCGTGGTGTTTGCCCAGCACACGGCACGTTCATTTCCTAGCAGCGTCGCAGAGGGTTTCTGCATCAGATTGGGCAAATTATTTCCCCAACTGATGTGAGCAGTATTTGCCTACTAGTTGGCAAGTGTATTTCCCCAGCAGCTTGCCAAGGTCTTCGTTAGGCAGTTTACCCCAGTATTTGCAAGTAGTTTACCACAGTGTTGTCCACTTGCCTGTCACAGTATTTTGCCAGCAGATAATCACAGTATTTGCCCAGGAGCTCGCCACTGTATTTGACCTGAAGATTGCCTCGTGGCGCCCAGTAGAGGCCAGGCCCTGAAGTCATGGAGTACATGTTTCGTGAAGGATATGGAAGCCCCTTCTTTCGCTTTGATTTGACTCGTACTAGTGTGACATGAAATGAATAAGACCACCGAGTCCTAGTGAGTCCATGTTACACACCAATAGCCCTACTGGAAATGTCATTGGGCAAACTCTAGGTGTTACTTGTGCTTGTGGTCAAACACAACTGTGTTGTCTAGAACATTTGTGAAGATACCGGGAGACTCCAGGCCTTTCACAACATGCTGTGGAACGTAACGTTCGAAGGCAGACTAGAAATACTGCTTTTTGATTTATTGCAACTGTGTACTATATTATACTGGTTCTTCTAAGTTTCTATTAGGCCTTTACAATGGGTAAAAGTTGAAGTCAGTATGTCCAAGTTGGCCCAATTTGCGAGGTTTGGACTAATGAATATTGTTCTTCAGTGTGGGTCCCTGATTAATAGTTATGAATAGTTGAATGGTCACGCTGATGTGCATGATCCCAGAGCAATTTGCAACATATAATATGTATTTTTTTTAAAAGGCGTATTTAAATGTACTAATATGGTACAGCCTAACTGAATGTTATACCCTCCGGATTTTTTTTAAATATAGCCATTTCAATCAATATTCTTTATTTCGGCAATTCACTATAAAAGATCATATATATACCAAATCACAAAACAGTATAGCATGTTTGAAATTGCGAATAAAGGATACAAGGGCATGTAAATACAACAAAAGCAGTTATAAAATGAGCAAAATACTATCCATCACCATATAAAACAGTAAAATTGATTGTACAAATTTGAGATAAAAAAAAACAGTCATCAGAAACAAGCTATCAGCCAATCGGCTTAGCATAGGGCTCTAATGGACTTAACATGCTAATGCAATAATTTACGATTCACCCAGTCCTAAGAATGGTATGGACGGTTTGTGTGCCCAGTTCCTGGTGGGGATGAAGGGTGAGTTTGGCATAAAACCAACTCAACAGCTACAACCCTTTCTACCCTAGTGGTTGAACATTTTTCCTCCTCTGTTACCACATAGCAAATAGGTACCTTGATACTGCGAACACAATGTGTTTGCTAGTGTCTGTTTGTTGTATTCTATGAGCCTCCATTCCTGCAGATTGGGATTAGCCATTTCGCCCTGGCCTTACTATAATCAGGACAAAAAAGAGGACATGGCCACAGTTTCTTCTCCATAACCACAGGACGGACAAGCCATCTCGACTGGGTTAACCGAACATGCCCATTTCGACATATAGGTACAGAGTGGAAGGGACCCATGCCTGAATTGCACATATAGCTTTCTGACCAAAATCGGTTGGATTTCATCTAGAAACTGTTCAGTTTTATAAAAAGCCATTTCAGATTTAAAATAATATTAAAGCAAAAATAGCTGCTTGGTTAACTTTCCTGCCTCTTTTTAAAAGTAAAAGGGGAAAGAAAATGGGAGATATCAAGTCAGATAGCTGTTTTATAGTGCTGAATTTTGACACTGCACCTTTAAGCTAGCCAACAGTTCCAACTTCCTATCATGCTTTGCACAGGCAATGGCTTCAGTTTTTTCCCAACGGAAGTGTAACAGATCCAACAGCACTGTGTTCTGTCATTTTCACCTTTTACCACTAACACCTTTCATACTTCAGGATTTCATTTCACATTCACCCAGTTTCTTTTAGAAGCAGAATCTTGGGGCACTTTTTACCACTGAAAACCCTCCGTTTTTAATCTGGTTTTCCCTGCAAAATCCCTTCAAGTTTCTTTAATTACCGGTACTTTGAGGAACGAGGCTGAGAAAAGACCCGCCATTCTCTTTGTGGTCTTCCGTCCAGATTGGCTTATTGTGAAAGAGTGCAAATTTTGTCAGCAGATGACCTGAAGGACCCTTGAATAAAGGGAAGACATCAGCCTACGAAAAAGTATGATGCTAGAAGGATTCCAGCAATCAGAGCTGCAAGGACCAAACAGGCTGGGAAGGATAGCGAGCGGGCTCATTCTGTTGTAAGCCATTGTACCTCACCCAAGGATGCCCAATGAGGCAGAGCCAGGTAAAGGTGCAGAGAAGCAAGACCTCATTGCTTCTCAATTTCAAGAGGATCGACATAGAAATAAGTTATACTCGCAACCTGCTTACTGTCAAAGACAGAAATGACATTGGTGACATACTAAGGGTCAAAGGAGGCTTCCCCCTCAAGATATTTGACTTTCATGGCTGCTGCATACTTTATCTTCAAGAATATCAATGTAAAGACACTTCCCAGTATCAACAGACTCAAAAGTTTAAGATAACACCTCCACTCCACGTAAAAGGACCCATTTAAATATTATGGAACCTTTTGTTGATCCAGTACCAGTTCTCTCATGGGGAGTACTAGCTACTTCAGGCACTCCCCTGGAGATGCCCTTGATAATTACTAGCATTCCAAGGGAGTCCCAGAAGTGCCATTGCATGATGTCTGAGCTTCTAGAACTTGTTCTCAAAGATAGGGCAGAATAAGTATAAGACAGATCTCTGTAAAAACAGCCATCATAAGAGAAAATGAACTGACATTAGAACTCTATCTCATTGAAGGAGGTACGTTTCTTTTTCAAACAGTCACCACTAGTATTTCCATTATTTTTTGACCATTGGATGAAATCACCACTTTTCCGCCATGTCCTTGCGAGCGGCACAGTTAAGTTGAACATCTCAATGGTGGCCACACGTATATAGCCTTCAGTAATTTTTTTAACTCTTCGGCCGTGAGTCACATCTAGACTATGTCTCCCATTGGTTCCAGGTCTTCTCGAACTGGTGATTGAGAGATTTCTCACCTAAGCAAGATCCTCCTTTCTTAAGAACCGATGATCATCCGTATTCAGAAATAGTAACAACAGTGTAGCAAAGGCATTCATCTGCTCCCTTGACATGTAAGCCACCTAATGAAGAGACCAAGCTACGGCATGTGGTGGAAAGGAAAGTTAGTTTCTCTGCGTGTAAAGACGTTTACAAAGGCTGCTATTTCTGCCACTATGCTGGGTCGGTATGACAGATTTCTTGGTGAGCCTAGCCATAGATTTTCTGGAGAGCTTACTACAAAGAGACAGCAGGATTTCATTTCCTCAATGAGTGACTGCTTGAATCCAACAAGCGACTATTAGTGCTCCTGCTGCTAATTCTGATCTTGTGGGGCATGGATCCCAATGGGACATAGATACCTGGTCTGTACTGGCTGCGCCTTGCAAAATTTTATCCTGATGTGTAGCAGAAAATTATATATCTTCTATTCTATCTTTCATTGGGATGAAGAAATGCATCGGGTAAAATTGACAGTTAAAAGTCGTTATTCTGGAGCCTAGGTAAAGATTCTAAATCGTCAAATCGAAGATACTGTCATCTGCCAACCCTTAATTGCAATACTAATAGTCACAACTGTCAACCTAACCAGGAGCAGAGGCCGCCCCAGAGAAGAGATGGGCAGCATCCATCGACTGCAGCAGGAAACGGTCCTGGTCTTACCAAGTAATGTCTTTCTCTTTTCCCTCCTTATGTGCACCTCTCTAGTGAGGCAGAGTACCGTAAATCATGCAGCATGGAAATATTCATTCAAAGGCATATGGGTGCTGAATATTGTTTAAAATTGCTCTTTTGTATGCCCCAGTGTGCCATGCCACTCAAGAAAATGCCACCTGTATCCCAGCAGCACCTTCTTCAAGCCATGACCAAGATCCTTCTGCAAAAGCATGCAACAGAACCAGTTTCATGTCATTCAAAATAAAGGCCCAAAACATGAAATAAAACCCATTCTCGATCTAAAGTTAGCAAACCAATGGAGAAAGTGGAAAAAATCAAGATGCTGGTGCTACACCAAATATATTCTCAACAACATTTGGTAATTAGACCTACTTCCACGTCCAGCTCTCGTGAAATTATTGATGTTTCTGTGAAATGAAAACACTATTACCTATTGGTCTTCATTCAACCCTGCGTACACAATTCATTGAGGTGGTAGCAGAACACTTGAAAAAGAGGATACATTTTATATGACTGTATATATATCAGTGGCGGGTTAAAGAGCCATCTTTCCAAAAAGCCAAGTCGAATCTGCGGCCAACCGTCTGTTTCTCAGTTCTTAAAGATTCCCATCTACGCCCCCAAGCCATCCTCTCTCTTCCAATCTAATTATTTCTTTGCCTGGGAACAACATTGGACACTCTCAGTGGAGGAGAAATCATTGTCTACAGAAGAGAAATTCATTCTTCAAACTATCATCCCAATACTACCTGTACGGGACACATGTTTTTTCTCACTACTGACCATTGGGCCTTTAAAAATATCACTGCACTAGGGCGTGGCTTCAACTCCGATGGGGTAAGACGCACGCGGCTGGTGCTCCGTCCTCCGGGGTCTAACTAAGGCATTTGGGGAGCGATCCTCGGCACGGGGGGCACGGGAGGTGTCCCCCCCCCCTTATGAGCAAGCACCCGCGGCAGCCCCATACCCGAGGTGGGGGCCCTCAGGCTCGTACGCGCCTGTCAGTGGAGGTGGTATGGAGAGACCAGCCGCCATCTTGAAGGAATATCGGAGCGGCGGCCCGGAGGCTGGGCCGGCGCCGGAGGGCGAGACTGCGAGGTGATCGCTGCCTCACAGACAGCAGCAGGCGAGGGACATACCAGGGGGACCCTCGGCTGAGCGGTGGGAAGACCGGTAAGGTACTGGAGTCCAGAGACCGGGCAGGCTGGCAGTGCGGAGACTCGACCCGCCATCTTGTAGACGAGGCGAGGCTGAGATCGAGTACCCGATAGACGTCGGCGGATGAGGGAAGTGCCCCGAGTCTGGCACATTCTAAGCCCTGCGTAGCGGAGATACTACACCGGCTGGGTGGAAAAGCAGCTCCTCTGAACACCGGAGTCTGATGACAACGCGCTCCGCTGGAGGCCAGGTGCCTGGAGACGGAGGCCCGGGAGCTGAAGGGGGCCCTGCAGCGGGCGGTGACTCCCTGTGACGCCCGGTGAGACAAGCAGAGCGGCCTGAGGACAGACAACCGAAACGGCTACAGTCTCCCTGGAGGTGCATCGAAGTCCCTGGAGGTGAGGTGCGGGGGGGTGCAGATCCCGGGGGGAGGAGGAGAAAACGCTCTGAGGTGTGATTGAAAAGCCCCCGGGATCGTAGAGGGGCCCAAGAGAGGTGACTGTTGGCCTGCCCACCCGACAACAAACGAGGAGGCGACGCTATACCAGGCAGCGAGCCATAACACACAAGGGGGCAACTGAGGCCTGTATGGGCTGGAGTCCCCGGCCTAATTGACCAGGACTTGGCCTACTCTGAGTGTGGGGGAGAAAGCCGGGCTACTGGGGCCTGGAGTGGCCTCCCATCCTGCATGGTCGCCCTACTATGCAAGCAACCAAAGGCCTACGACGATACCCTGGCATGAACTGGGGTGAGAGACGACTCTGAGAGGGAGGCGGCGCCAGTGGAGGGAACAGTCCTTTGTGATCCTAGGGGCCACCCATGGAGAACCCTCCGAGCTAACCTGTCAGGCTGAGTGGAGCCCGATCGTGGGTGCTATTCGTATGGAGACCTATTGAGGGGAACGGGACTGAGTGGATTTTAATCGGCCGCATACCGCCCCTGAGGGTTCCCTGAGGCATACCCGCGCGCTGGAAAGGGAATAGTACTGGGCTACACGGCGACACCGGCGAAGACCGCATTGAGCCCGGCACCAACAGCATGACCAGGCCTCGAACGGGGAAGTCTGTAGCGACCCCCGCCACCAAGGATACCTCGGTCAAGGATCTGTGGCACAAGCGCACCCAGCCACCTCCACCGGAGGCCTCTGAGATGGCGTCCGCCCTGACGGACTCCGAACAGGGTACCATCACACAGGCGGTGCTGGCCACTTTCCTGCAGGAGATAAAGTCGGAGATCTCCTCCCTTAAGACGGAGGTTAAAACCTACTTGACAGATGTACGCTGAGATATCACCGAAATCGGCAACCGTGTAGACGATATGGAGCGCACCATAGACTCTCGTACAGAGGACCTAGAGGATCTTCGCCGCAGAGTTCAGGCGATTGAAGAGCAGAACGTGGAGCTCCAGATCAAACAGGAGGATTTAGAAAATCGGAGCCGCCGGAACAATCTCTGCATACGGGGGGGTGCCACGGGGGGCAGAAGGAGCAGACATACTCACCTACGCTGTGGACCTCCTCCACGCCATCCGCGGTGATGATATCTCCCCCCCCAACGCTGGATCGGGCTCATCGAGTGGCCCCCCCACGAGGCAACCCCAACCTGGTCCCTGACATCCTGACCAGAGTCCACTTCTACGCGGAAAAGGAGGCAATCCTCAGGGCCTCCAGGGCGACCGAGAAGCTGGAATATGGAGGCCACAATATTCAGATCTTTCAGGACCTCTCGCCCATCACTCTGCGTCGACGTCGGGACTTCCAGCCAGTGACGGCCAAACTGAAAACGTCCAATATCAATGGGGGCACCTGTTCGCTATAATCTTTCAATGGGAGGGACGGCGACGGTCCATACGCTCATTGCGAGAGGCACTCCAGTTACTTCACCTTACACAGGACTCGCGGCCTCCCTCGCCCTCCCCTGCCGACTCGGCCTCCCAGATATCGCTGCGCCCTGAATGGTCCAAGGTACAACGCCATGGCTCGGGATCATCTGTGGCCCACTCGGCTTCTAGTCAAGCTAAGCAGGACATCATTCGCCATCTGAAAGCTTTGGAAGAACCCCAGAGGCCATCGGAGAAGAGGCCTGACCATGCGTCCTCATCGACCTCGGGCCCAGGTGTTGGAGAATGACTTTTGATCACCACCTGTAAACTCCGTCCTGCCGAGCGGATTTCTTGAACGCACACACACCCCTACACTGGAAGACAGAGCCTGCCCCTGACCTGCGACCATCCGGTCCTACTTAAGACCGGGCAATGGATGAAGCGCCTATGTAACGTGCGCAGGAACTCCTCTGAAGGTTGCTTCTGGGGGCTTATGCGGACCAGGGGGACATCCTTCCTGGACCGGCCTTTCTGGCAGGACAGACCTCAAATGATGCTACAGACAACGATGGAAAGCGGACACGTTAGCTATGTTATATATGACCGGTTCTCCTGTATCACCTAACTTGAGGCAGCGGGACATTCCCTACCAGTAGGCCACTATGATATGTATTACCATGTTGTACGTCTGCTACTGCAGGACCTTATACATTGGGGGATGCTAAGTATAGGGGCTGGGTTGACTAAGAGCTACCTTGATGTTGATTGACTTCACCACATGCCCCGCCCCTGCCCCATAGTCTAACACTGTCTAAACAATTGTGCCATTCCCCCTAGAGCCCTTCCAAGACCATTATCAGCGAATCGGCTTGTTGTTAGTAAACATACCTCGCCCGTGATTCTACTCACTGCTGAGGGACTCCACAGACGCCCTATCTGCCGGACGGGATCTAATATGTCACAATACTACCACCTTATAGATCTCATCTTAAAACCGGTAACCCATGTGGGCTATTTGCCCCCGCAATACTCGGCAGATGACGGTCGCACACAACTGTTGGGAAGTGGGTACCTTTCAGCTGTCCAGGGTGCGGAGGGTGTCGGTTGGGCTTAAGTGCACCTACCATGTTAACCTATAGCCCAGGTAAAGTGGGGCTTCATGAGTCCTTCCCCCTGACAGGGCCTGGTGCCTACTCCCAACAGGCTTTTGCACTACTGGATAGCATGCCTAGTTTAGGCCTTTATCTGGCTCTGAGCACACCATTTGGCGTTAGTTACATCGCATCAGGCCTGCCAGGTTACACTAGGGCCTGCTACTATGCATCCCATACACCGGCTATCCCAAGCTACAACTCTTGACTCTATAAATTGTTACCCAGACATAATTGGATACGAGGTACAGACGCTCCCTGCTCTCCATTGTGGGTGTTAGCTCTCCCGACATAATATGGGTGGAAATTCTGACAGCCTCCCCGCCTTAATACCGCAACTGGATGAATAGACGAATCCCCGGGGGACGGTAGATACCCCGGCTGCCTGGATCCACGTTCCCCACCTCCATGTCTTTAGTCCAAATGAGGAGTGACTTCCTCAGAGCCGCCCTGGTTCTCACCACTGGGCCGTTCCAGGGCTGGACTGGTTCTCTATGGCCCAGTTGGCCATCATGTTGCTGGTTACTTTGTATTCGTTGTGTCTTCTTTGTCTACTCTTTTCCCCCCCCTCAACCTCTCCTTTTCTATTCCCTCTGGTCCTGGAGGAACGGGGCTTGCATACGGGTCTCCATTCTGGTTCGTTGGCCGGACTACTTGAGACAGGCTTGGGCGCCGGGTGTCCACTTAAGAGGGCAAGGCTTCGGGCATGTAATCCGCTCCCCGCCGGGATCCATACCCTTAGAGGGGAGGGTCTCTGGGATAGGGGCGAGAGGCGAGGGGGAGGTTATGCCAGACCGAGCTCCACCCTATTTGACCAATGGCACAACTTAAATGCTTGACCCTTAACGTTCGGGGCCTGAATTCCCCGAACAAGCGAAGACAAATTTGGAGATATCTCCTTTTAAGCGGCCCTGATATTATCTTTTTGCAGGAGACCCACCTCCTTTCAGCGGATACCTCGCGTATGTCCCACCCTAGATACCCTCTACAGGTTTGGGCCTCAGCACAAACTAAGACTGCGGGGGTAGCAATCCTTTTCAAAGCTGGCACCCCCATAAAAATCACCCGTATTACGTGAGATAGGGAAGGTCGATATCTCAAGATGGTACTCTCAGCTCGGGGTAACCCTCTAACGCTATTTAATATTTACGCTCCTAATCAAGCTCAAGATGTCTGTCTCCGTGATCTCCTCCGATCACAATTATCCCAGGAGGACGGACCCGCCATCATTGGGGGCGACTTTAACTTAGTGTGGGATCCTGGCTTGGACCACACCGCTTCCTCGTATCAAGGGACCGGAGCCATGTCCGCGACGCTTAAACAAGACATACAGGCCCTTGGCCTAGTGGATGCATGGCGATACAGGGAGCCCGACACGCGGGATTATTCCTTTTATTCCCATGTCCACCGATCGTATTCCCGCATTGACTACTTTTTTATTTCCCAGACACTTGCTAGAGCCTTGGAATCGGCGGAGATTTCAGACATATCGGTTTCTGATCATGCCCACATGGAAATCACCCTGGCGGGGATGGGCAGACCTTCGGGTTCCACTCCAAGTTGGCGCCTCCCTCCTCAAGTCTTGCGCGATCCGGTGGACGTAGACGAACTGAAACAAGCCATACAATCCAATTTCACTCATAATGACCTCCCGGACACCCCGATTTCTCTCTTGTGGGACGCCTTTAAAGCTACGATCAGGGGTACCATCACCTCTATTTCCATAGCCCGACGAAGAGAGGGTCGATTGGTAGAGGACAACCTCGGCCGCGACATTAAAATGCTGGAACGGCAAACCCACACAGCACCCTCTCTACAAGTGAGGAAAAAACTTGCGTCACTACGGGGACAACTAAAAGCCCTAAGAGTAAACAAGGCGGAACACTCTCTCCTCGCCCTAAAGCAAAGATTCTATGGAGGAGGCAACAAAGTGGGCTCCATGCTGGCACGTCGCCTCCGCCTTCGGATATCCCGTAATCACATTGCCAAAATTACCTTGCCGAGCGGGGGGTGGGCTATCGCAGAAAGTGCCAAACAAAGGGAATTCCTTGGGTTCTTTTCTGATTTATACAAGGCTGCGGACACTTGTGTGGACCAAATAGAACCCTTCCTGGACGCTTGCCCCTGGACATCTCTGGGCTCCCACCACCAGCATCAGCTAGAGGAACGCATTACTGCGGAGGAGTTGTTAAACGCTCTAAAGAGTATGCCGACGGGGAAATCACTCCGGCCCTGACGGCCTGACGCTGGCCTTCTACCGCCTCTTTCTCCCAGAACTTCAGGCGCCCCTGTTGCGCCTTTTAATTCATTCACTGAAACTGGAGCTGTGACACCGTCAATGGCTGAGGCGGAGATTGTACTCATCCCGAAGCCTGGGAAAGATCATACTGCATGTGCATCGTTCCGCCCGATATCTCTCCTAAACGTTGACGCCAAGCTTTATACTAAAATCCTATCCCGTCGCTTGGCTCCTCTCCTCCCGAGCTTAATTGAACCAGATCAAGTAGGCTTCATACAAGAACGACAGGGAGCGGATAACTTACGGAGAATAGCCCATCTGATACAAAAGGTTCAACACCACGCCATGCCTGCCTTCTTACTCTCCCTTGACGCCGAGAAGGCTTTCGACCGGGTTGATTGGTCTTTCCTGCGGGCGGTTCTCCGCCGTATAGGATTAGGACCTCTCATGATAGCCCGCATCATGGCACCGTATGCGGACCCTAAGGCGCGAATTCGGGTGAATGGGCTCCTGACTTCTTCTTTCTCCATCCGAAGGGGCACTCGCCAGGGCTGCCCACTGTCACCGTTGCTCTTTGCGCTGGCCGTGGAGCCCCTGGCGATTGCTATCCGACGATCGGAGGATGTTAGGGGAGTCCGCATGGGTGGGCTGGACCATAAGATCGCCCTCTTCGCGGATGATCTACTCTTGACGCTCACGGAACCTGCGACCTCCCTCCCGGCGCTCTTGGACACCCTTTCCCAATTTGAGTTGGTATCGGGTCTCAAAATCAATCTCCCAAAATCGCGTGCACTCAACCTCACTCTTCCCCCCCAGCAGCTAGAAGAACTTCAGGCAGTCAACCCCTTCCAATGGGCCTCAAGGTCCATCCGTTATCTGGGGATCAATATCACGGCTACTCTTGACACTTGGACGCAGGCTAACTGGCCTGCCTGTAGAACCACCGTGCGAGAGGACCTCCGCCGTTGGAAAGCATTACCCATCTCTTGGCTGGGGCGCCTTAACGCAGTGAAAATGTCCATACTCTCAAAGGTCCTATATATATTTCAAGCGCTCCCGACGCCAATCCCCCATAGAGATATCCTGGGTCTCCAAAGAGAAATAGTTACCTTCATTTGGGGAGGAGGAAGACCGCGTCTTTCTACCAAAGTCCTGATGCTACCGCGCGATCGTGGGGGCCTAGCGTGTCCGGATCTCCTGGCGTACTACTGGGCATCGCACCTACGTTATGTATCGGAGTGGTCGGTGCGAGCCAGTGAAAAACACTGGTTCCACATGGACCGGGCGGTGGCCTGTCGCCCGTTGTGGGATCTAGCTTGGCTAAAGAAAAGCGCTCGACATCCCAGTGCCTATATCGCCATGCCCACGCGCACGGTATTGGAAATATGGGATAGAATCGCGGTGCCCCGAGGCCTTACCACATTCCCCTCTCCCTCACTCCAGTGGCGCTCAACGCAGACTTTCCCCCAGCTTCTAGCATATCCTCGTTTCGAGCGTGGGAAACAGGGGAGTGTCGCATCATTGAGCAACTCTTCGAGAAAGGGATGTTCAAGTCGTTTGAGCAGTGTCGGGCAGACTTCAACCTCCCAGTGAACACTCGGTTAGAATACTTTCAGATCCGCCACTGGCTTCGGGCCCCATCCTATGTGGAGGGAGCCACGCGCCAGCTTACAACATTCGAACTTCTGGTTAGAGCATTTGATGGGTCTAGAGGGCTAATCTCTCGGACCTATAAGGTCCTCCAACAATCTCAGGAGGTCTCACCCCACACCTATCAATGCCAGTGGCAGAGGGACGTTGGGAGTGAGATTCTTCCTGGCCGGTGGGCACAGCTCTGGAGGGACATTCGACGCATACTTAGAAGTACGCCACAACAAGAATCGGCATATAAACTTATGACGCGCTGGTACTATACCCCTCTTAGACTGCAGAGAATGTTTCCTGGAGTTACCCCTAATTGCTGGCGTTGCTCGACGGCTCAGGGCTCTTTCATTCACATCTGGTGGGAGTGCCCACTTATTACTTTGTACTGGTCGGAGATACAGCAACACATTAGGGTAGTAGTGGGGTTTCCACTCCCCAATGATCCGGAAGTTCTCGCTTCTGGGCCTCCGCCCTACCACACTTAAAGCCATGACGCATATGGCCTGGCGTTTGATATTTCAAATGCTTACGGCTGCGAAGCAAGGCATCGCATCCCACTGGAAACAGGCCTACACTCCTTCCACCGCCACATGGTTTACGAGACTCTGGCAGGTCATGGCGATGGAACTCCTTTCCCACAGACTGACACACACAGATGCCAAATTTCAGCGCACCTGGCAGCCCTTGATCCAGTACCTGACCCGGTTGGAGCACGTTAGAATGATACCTCCGCGAATTCGCGCCCTTCAACTCTTTGATGACCCAATACTCCTCAGTGGAGACACCCACGAAGCTGATACAGCCTAAACACACGAGAACCCCACATGCTCTCCTGATGCTTGGTGCCAGAAAGCCAATCTCCGGCCGGTCACGAACTGCCTCCGCATGCCCCAGGTTCCTCCCTCTTGCGGGCCACCTGACCAGAGAGCTGTTTTCCCTCTACCTGTCCCCTAGGCTCCTTCTTTCTCTTCTTTTTATTCTTTCTTCTAAGTCCATTTGCTTTCCTCTTGGTCAAATCTACTTTGCAAAGCCAGCGAACCAGTATGTCCAGCTTCCCACATACTATCTTCTCGCACAAGATGCGACCATTTAACTATAGCGGTGGGTCCGAAAGATATACATGGGAAGTGCAAACATTTTCTCTGGCATAACAACCGAGACAGCTCTCTATTCCTTCGTTAATGGGTTGGAGGGGCACGCAAGCCGCAAATAGGCCGCAAATCCAAGGGTCCATATACTGTTGCACTTGTAAATTGGTAAATTCTACATTACGCCAGTAGAGGTGTAGTATAGCTAGCGTAAGATGGTAGGTTTGCTGCTACCTAATTACTGTGGAGTATTACACTGTACTTGCACACATTTATTGCCTTACTATCTATAGCTCTCCTCAACGCGGCCGGCCCAAAGTGGTTGTAGGCGGCTTGCTGTGTATTTCCCTTACCCAGTCTTAAGAGTTGCTGTCTTGATACTTTGCACTGCCGGCCCTGCTGGGGATGTAGGCGGAATGCTGTGGAGATGACCTTTATTCTTTAATAAAGCTATTTTAAAACCAAAAACAAAACAAAAAAATATATCACTGCCTTGGAGACTGCCTTCCAGTACCAAGAGGAAGTCTGCTGTTATCCTTATCTAGGTGACTGCCTCATTCGTGCAGCATTCATGGAGGGTGTAGAGTTTGCATTAACTCAAACTATCGAGACCCTGTGCAAGACTTGAATAGTCCGCGAACTGTGCCAAATCTTTTCTGACTCCTTTGAAAGGACTCATTTCATAGGGTTGTCTCTGGAATACAGCTTATCAATGGCTTTCCCCACTCCGAAGACAGTGACATCCTTCATCCATGCAGTGGATCACTTTTTCACCTAAGAAACCCAGACTGACTGTTTTTTCTAGAGGCTGATTGGACTCATAGCACCATGCATAAGAGTGAAATACCATGCAAAGCTCCACATATGTTCCCCACAACTCCCCCAGCAGGGTACTGAAATCTGCTATGTGAAGACCTCTCGAAACTCATCCTAGTCATTCTCGCAACCATTTAGTGGAATTAAAATTTCACCATGCCCGACCAGCTTCAGCTCGCAGTCACACCAACTCCTCATAATACAGGCAAGGGCCACAATGAGTTTAACACCCCATCGGTGCCTTGTTGAATAAATTGTATACGTCCCTGCACATAAATGTGTTGCAGCTGAAGGCACTCTTCCTAGTAAGCTTCCCTTCAGCCCTGTTATGGTGGTGATGGTCCAAACATACAAAACCACTCTCCTGAGCAAGCAGCAAGAGGCACTTGGCCCCCAAAGTTCTGTCCGCTTTCTGTATCTCTGTGGGTGTAGGGGCTTTACAACAAGGTATGTTCCTGATAGCTTTCCTATACTCCAGGGATTGACAACACCAGAGTTTACTGCCGAAGCTTGAGCTTCTCCAGGATATTCTCAACCCCATCTTCGATGCCTTTGCAACCCACCTCACCTCCAGGCACGATCAGTTCAGTTCTTGAGTGGGCCAGAGGCACATTTGCTAGCGGACACCCTGATATTTGGCTTTACGGGGGTGTTTCTATATACCTTTTCCCCAATCCTTCTAAATCTGAGGGTTCTTCACAGAGGGAACACTTATGTCTCCTCTAGAGGAGAGACCTCTAGTCCTTGGAAAGAGGCCTTTCCTTTAGCACATGATTCTTGAGGAGTTGACCTTTCAAAACGTATGCCTATCCTCTGAGAACATGGAGGTTCTTGCAGCTTCCAGAACCTTTGCCCAGTATATGAGCAGTTGCCAGTGGTTCTTTCCTGGGCAGTTGGGCCCATCAGCCTGCTTAGTGGATAAAGCAATGTCTTTTTGGAGCCGGTTTGTTGAAGAAAAAATACAGCTGAATACCTGCTTGACATAACTTGTACCCTTTGTGGCTTACTGGAACAGGCTTGTTAAAGTCTTCTTCGTGGCAAATGTGGTGTCAAGAGATGTATGCATGCCTTATCCAAGCATTTGCTCTGGTAGCGTGTCCCGCTGCACCCTGGAGCCTAAACCTGATCCATAGAACAGAATGATTTACTACGCTCGCCCTTTCTTCTTCTAGAAAGTGTCGTTGGTTTTTCATCTGAAGAAAGAGTTTGTTCCTCTGACTTTCTTTCCATGTTGCAATCTCCTCTCAGTTGAGGAGATCTGACAGCGTAGTATTGTGCATTAAACTTTTATCTGGGCCACAACAGTTATCTTCTTTCATCAGACCAACTGTTTGTGGCCTTTGGGAGCGATGATGCAGCTGCTAATGCCTCTTTGCCAGATGGTATGTGTTATGCATCACCTATTGTTATACTATATTTAACCTAACCTCTATCATTTATCGGGCACACTCCACTTGAGCTAAGGAGGCATTTCTGGCATTCTCAGAGATGTGTTGGACTGCTTCATGTATCAGTTCTCCCCCCTCCACCCTCAGCCTCGCCAAACACATTTTGCAGACACTACTCTCTAGAGACCTGCAGAGGCAAATTAAGAGCAGGATGTCCTAGCTGGGCTTTTTTGGCCAGGCCTAAATCATCCAGTGGTGCCTTTATTTCTTCGTTTCCTTTTGTTAAAGAGCCAGGACATTAGAATAGGATACAGTTACCTTAATGGTAACTCCGTTACTTTTTCCGCCTGCTCTTACTCATTATCAGTGCCTTACTGCCCACTGCCCTGCCACTCATCTGAACACGCACACCAGTTGACTCCTTTTATAAGTTGAGGGGACAGATAAATGCAGCGATGGTGATCCTGACAAGATTGCCCAAAGGTTACTAATGGTAAAGACCCTTTTGGACTAAAAGTGACAGTTAAGGTAAATGTATCCTCCTATTGAGTTGTGTCATAACACCTATCGTTAAAGGTCCAAGAGTTAATTTGGTTTGTAATATATAGTTATTCTGATGAATGACCACAATTACGAACCAATATTAAACCAACAGGTCGCATACTAACTCCCTTTACAAATTCTCAGACCTAAAGAGTGTTGTTCGCCAACGTAGTACAATGCTGTCTGGTCATAAAGCCTGCTTCTACCTGCTCATAACTCTGTGAATGTATGCCTACTCTCCAGATCATTAGGCCTTTATGGCAGGGCTACTTTGCCCATAGAACTTATGCAATAGTTTTGTTCATTGTTTAGACGACAATCTTCACATCTGTCCCAAAATGTACTTATTTTTTCGCTTTGTTTTCTCTTGCCTTGTAGTGTGCAGGCGCCTTGCACCCTATTCTGTATCCTTTTTACTTATGCCATGGCTGCAATATAATTTTTAAAAAGTTTGAATAAAAAAAAAAAAAGAAGTTGTTCACCAATAAGACCTAAAAGAGACCTTTGATAATTTAGTTGAGATTTAAGAATTCCCTGAGAAATCTCGGCAGCAGATATGTTATGTTAAAGTAAATTTATAGAGCGCACGTTCACCAAAGGTATCTTGGTGCTATAGTAAAAACTCTATCAGAGGGGTTTATTGGCTAGTCCAATTAAATCTCAAAAACTTGTTTGAACAGCCAGGTCTTTATATTTTTTCTGAGAGATTAAATATCCGCAGCTTTGAGAATTATCCAAGGAAGAGAGTTCCAGCTCCTGTGGGCCTCAAAGCTCCTGCCTCCCAATCTGCTTTCTGGTATTTGGGAATAGCTAGTAAGTTAGAAAGATCAGATCTTAGATTGCAAAAGGAGCACAATTTTTTATCTTATCTGCAACAAATTTTGGTACTAAATTGTTTATAGACCAGAGAAAGAAATGTCGGCTGATAGACCTGGACACTAATGTTAAGAGCCAGGACATGTATTCTGAAAAAAAACCATAGTTAATAAAGAAACATACATTTGCAAGTCAGAGGAGAGTCAAGAATGTGTTCCTTGAATCCAAAGAGGAGAGTTCCTGATCATTGCTCTAGACCATTATGAACCAATATCGGTCAAATACTTCCTTCCTCTCAAGCAGAAAATATGAGATAATATGAAAGAGAGAGAGTTACCGCCTAAATGCGCCTTTGTGAGTCTCCCAGTCTTTTTAATATGACTTACAAGTGTGTTACAGCAAAAACTATCCACTGATTTAGCTTAGTCAGCAGTAGCAGCACCTCTGCCACAGCTATGAGTTTAACAGATATTTTAAAGACAATGTATGCAAATATGTCCTTGGGTGTTACAAGAAATCAAATCCACCAGGCCTCCAGTTACCCCCTTAATCAAAGGATGAAAGACGCCCTGTTTGAGATCCTTGTTTGGAAATGAAGACTCGCTTCACTAGAAGAATATTGCGAACCCGAAGGCTTTGAGGAGTCCGCTGCAAGGGTGCACCCAGTGCAGAGGGAAGTAGAAACATCCGGGCCTTGAACTTTGTCTTGGCTTTAAAGTGTGCAGCCGACATGAAAGCCTTCAAAATGCTAAGCGAATGCCTGAAAATAGGGCTTAGGGTAAGTTAAAGTTTACTGATAAAGTGCTAAAAAATTAGTATGTGAGCAAAGGTGCAAGGAAGCAAGGTGGCCCTCCCTTGAAGGCAATTTCTATAGACATGGATTATGTATAGCCTTCATTATGTACTTATGTCTCCATTGATGGGGACATGAATTAAGGGAGATATGGAAGTATAGTGAAGAGCAAAATGATTGAACCCTGTCAATTACGATTTCTGCTACCCTTACAGTGTGCCAAAGTTCTTCAAAGGACAGCGGGGTATATGATGCTAATTACCCAGCTGTATTTTTGTAAACAGATGTGGCTTGCTACTACGTATACAGCATCTGAAATCTACAAGGGTTTGGTAGTACAATTTTATAAACTCTGCTCTCGTAATTGAATCAATAATTTAAAGTGTGGCAGAAATGGCATCACCCAACCTTTGACCCTGATGACATAAAAGGAAGTGGAAATAAAATGTAGTGACCAGTCATTGTAGGGTTTTTGTATGAATCAGTTTAGGAAATTAGGAATGGTGCATGTTGACAGTAGATACAAATATTACTTTTACAAAAAAAATGCTCTTAAAAGATCAGTAGTTGAATTGCTTAAATTTGAGGGCTTTCTAAGTTTGCTGATTTAAGCAAGAGGTGGTAAGCAGTAATATCAACTAGAGACCTGTAGATAAAAAAATGAATGTAAGATTTCTCTGTGCACCTGAGCAGGTGGTGGACTTGATAGCTCCACTGTTGTGGTTACCACTACACCCAAGTTTCCCATGAATACTCTTCCCTTTCAAGCCATCATGCTGACTGAGCTGCCCATTAATATAAAACCCACTTCACCCAGTTCTTCCTCTACTGATACTTAATGCGAATATGGGTTGCTTTTCCCATGTTACATCGTCTGTAAACTCCAATGTGTCTTAGTACCTGTGTCACGAATTAAGTGAAAGTCAAGTGCTGCACCAGTGTATGGTCATCCACTTAGGTTGTACCGCCCCAACCATTCTCGCGTTGTAAAATGGAACATACTTAAAAGTTTGACCGTTTAGTCTGTTCTTCTTTTTTTAAATTGCTGTTAAAGTTTAAACATATTGGTTTGAAAGTCATTTATTTTACAGTGTAAATTTTCACAATTGAAGTTTACCTTACCATTTCTCGGCGCTTTTAATGTACTCAAATATGAAAAATTCAAACTACTCAGGTTTGCATTTAAATAATTGGTTGTAGAGGTCATGCAAGAAAGGTAATGTAAAGACGGAAAAGGAAAATACATGCAAAAAAAGGTATGTTGAGAAATTTTAATCAGTAGTGTATTGTCAAGACATACAGTGTCTTATGTTCGAAGAAAATTTTTATATTAATTAGGCAAGTTCATTTGCAGAAAGGCTCTTGCTCTACCATATTTCTCTGGTTCTTTTAGTTCTGGGTGATTTGGTTTATCCCTTTGTGCACGGCGTGGTTCCAAGCTTACCTAATACACTGGGATGTCATTTGATCTGGACTACATTGAAGTTTTTTCAGATTGTGCCAAATCTTTGCTGTGGTCAGGGATGTGGGATATTCTAGACTGGACTTCATTAACTGACTGGACCTTAAAATGTCTGTTGGTGTATGTTTAAGGCCATCTCCTATGGCTGATAATTGTGATTTGTGTACTGTGTGCAATGATTGCTCTCTGGTATATTTATCCTCAACATGCAGAACATCTTTGTCTGGAAACACCAGGATTTGACAGTTCTGGATCTCCCATTGCCATCGTCAGTTCAGATGTCCTGTCTTACTTGCTTTATTACCAGTATGTTCCTCTTTTTGCTTTACCTGTAATAATAGTTTTTTGCTTATAACATAATATGTATTTGTAAAGTGCACGTTCACCCGTAGATATCTTGGCGCTGAATAACAGATATTTATTGTTACTCAACTCAATGGTACTCATTTTATAGACCACAGATGGATGAAAGGCTGAGTGGACCTGTCGGGGTTTGAACCTGTGACCATGAGGTCGAACACAGGCCCCTGCAGTGGACGCATTAGTCCACTGAGCCAACAGTCCACTTAGTCCAGAGCCACTAACCACTCCTGTATTCTTCTAACCACTCCTGTATGTATACCGTCTTTAGGTTTTCAGGTCTTATTTACAGACCATTCTGAAACAGAGATTGTTGGTTAGCTAAGCAAAAAAACAATGATGTTCGAGGCGTGTGTGGCTGTAGATACACATGCTGTGCATACGCCTGCCAACTAGTGTTGGGTCTGGATGTTTGCAAGTTGTTTTTTTTTTTTAAGAAGCCTTTCGATTCGCAAGTTGGTGTGACTCCTCCTCTTTCTGGTAATGTGGATGACCATCGGCTCCATTGTTAGATTGTTTTCTTTCCGCTGTGAAGTTCGTACGTGTGCTCAGTGCTCCGTGTCTACACCGTTACATTGCTCCTGTTCAGTTCACGTGGTTTCATTCCCTCCTTTGATATTGTATTTCGATTGTGTCTCCCTTACTCTCCGTCTTCTGGTCGACGTTTAGCTACTTCCCTCAAGCGGGGTCTGGGCTGATTGCTGCCCCTTCTGGGCCTTGCCCTTCCGGGCCTGCTTTCATCTCTCTGTTGCGTCTCTCCACCTTGCCTTGATGGTGATGGAATGGACACCATTCCAATATTGTCCTCGCTGCCACGCAAAATAACCTCAGACCGATTTCCATCAGGTCACCAATTTGTGCCTGTCGCCCAAACACAATGAAGCCGCCTGCGACGCCTATTGCACCTTCCGTTCCAAAAAGACTCTCCGCAGCCGTTGGGCACGTTGACTCGAAATGTCGCTCAGGAGCTATGACTACGCCCCAGACCGCTTCAGTCCCAAGGTCATAGAGGGGGAACATTTACACCCCGCAGCAGGGTGTCCAACGGGACTCCTATGATGCAGACCCAGCAGGGGATACAGACCCTGACCTGTACCCTGTCCGTCCCTCCCCTTCAGATGATTTCAAGTCTTATCAAGAACTTATTGGTAGGGCTGCCTTTTTTCATATGGTGGATCTTCACACAGAGATCCTAGAGGAGGACTTCCTTTCTGAAACCCTCTCCACCACTCAATGCTCTACTTACTACCTCCTCATGATTAAGGGCATGTTATGCCACTTGCCTGACATCTTTAAGGACCCCGTCCAAGCCAGGGCCATAACACCTAGGGTGGATAAAAAATGCAAATCTTCTCTTACTGACCCTCTGACTCTCGGGTGGTCATCACTGCTCGTAAACGAGCCAACTCTCAGGCCAGTTGGGATACCCAACCACCAGAGAAGGGGAGTAAACGCATAGATGCGTCAGGCAAGAGGGTGCCCACACAATTGGCAAACTAGTGGCATATCGCCAACTCTATCGGCCTTCTTTTAAGGTGCAATCACGCCCACTGGGACGATGAAGGAGCTCTTCCACTACGTCCCAAAAGAGCATAGAAAGAGGGGTCTTGACATAGTTTCTGACGCCAAGCAGGTATCAAATACCTCTATCTGCACACAGACACCACTGGCTCCATATCTCCGGCTTCAAGCCGAAAGTTCAACAGAACCTGTTGAGCATGCCTTTTGATGACCAGCATCTCTTTGGCCCGCTGGTGGACCAAACATAATGAATGATACGGAGACAGCTAAGGTAATGGGTGCACTTCAGACACCTGCTCCCCTCTGCTCCTTTCGTCGCACATCCTTTTGTGGAGGCTCGAAGTCCACTTCCCCCGAAGCCACCAGCGCACCCAGAGACAGCAATCTACTCCCAGGGATTATTTTAGAGGATCCTACTGGGGCAATAACTCTAGAGGCAGAGGTAAAGGCGGCTCCCCAAAAGGAGCTGCAACCACCTCCAAATCCTGACTTGCCCTTTACTGCCCCCGATTACACAACACCGGTCAGGGGGCGCTTACAAGGCCTCTTTCCCACAAGGCAGACCATCTCCTCAGACATGGTTATTTCCTTGAACTCATTTCCATGCCTCCCACCATTCTACCTTTCAAACAAAAACTCTCCCCAGAACACCAAAGGCTTCTCCGAGAGGAGGTCAAAGCACTTCTTCTCAAAGGGACTATAGAACCCGTCCCCAAAGATCAGCAGGGCAAAGGAGTGTAGTCACTGTACTTCCTAATACCCAAAAAGGATGGGTCCCTCAGACTCATTCTGGACTTCAGGCCCCTAAACAAATGCATCCGTTCAGACCACTTCCGTATGGTCACTCTACAGGACGCCATTCCGCTTCTCCTCCAATGCGTCTTCATGATCGCACTCGACCCGAAGGACGCCTATTTCCACATATCAATCTGGTACATCGTCAATATCTCAGGTTTGTGGTCAGTGGAAAACATTACCTGTCCAAAGTGCTCCCATTCGGGGTTACTACTGCACCTCTGGTGTTCACCAAGTGCCTTGCGGTGGTGGCCGTACACCTGCACAAACTGGATGTCCATGTCTTCCCTTAGTTGGATGACTGGCTGATCAAGAGTCTTACCCACCAGCAATGCCACGAGCACACACAGTTCACAATAGACCTTCACCTGTTAGGGTTTACAACGCCACAAAATCCCACCTCCAACCACTCCAGATCCAACCCTACCTGGGGACTATCCTCAACTCAGAAGTAGGCATAGTCTATTCAAACAAGTTACAGTCAGAACAGTCATGCGCCTCTTAGGCATGATTGCCTGCTGCATTGCCATAGTACCCCATTCCAGGTTACACATGCTTCAGTTGCAGGAATGCCTAGCGCAACAGTGGTCTCAGGCAGAGAGTCATTGGGACGATCTAGTGTTGATTGTCTGCCACACTTGTCACTCTCTGCAGTGGTGGAACACCATCAACCTGTTTCAGGGGCAACGTTTCCTCGACCCAGTTTCTCAGAAAACTGTTACAACGCTCGCCTCCCTCAGGGGTTGCGGCACAACACTTACAGGACGCGACTGTCCAGAGTCCGTGGCAACCCAAACACCAGGGCCTTCACATCAACTACCTGTAACGTGTAGCCGTTCACCTAGCGTTGAAGGCTTTCCTACCTCAACTGATAGGCAAGGTTGTTCATCTTCAGAGAGCCATGTATTATCTTCAGAAACATGGGGGCACACACTCTCCACAATTTTCGCAGCTATTTCCGAGTATTTGGCGGTAGACTCCCTGCTACAAAATCCATTTGCTAGCGGAGCACTTTCCAGACATTGATTTTGCCGCCCTCCACACACTAGTCTTCTTCTGCTACTTACAGCGATCGGGCTTCCCACGAATAGACCTGTTCGCAACAGCAGAAAAAGCCAAATGCCCAAACTTTACCTCAAAATTCCTGCACCGACAGTCCAGTGGCAATGCACTATGGATGAACTGGTCAGGGACATTTCCCTACACTATTCTGCCTCTTCCTCTCCTTCCGTTTGTAGTACGGAGGCTTCGGCAAACGTCCCTCACTCTGCTCGAACTCTCTCTTGTTCCGCATGAGAGGCTCCCCAACATGCCAGACCTATTCATGCAAAACTATGGAGGAGAAGTAAGGAACCCAGGCCCCAGGGCTCTCAACTTTATGATCTGCCTCCTTTGGTCATAGAATGTTGGTACCTTAATCTTCCACCTGAATGCATGAGCATTTTCAAGGAAGCATACAGCCCTACTACCCCGGCCTGCTATGCAGCCAAGTGGAAGAGATTTTTGTATTACTGTCTCTCAAAGGATATTGATCCTTTAAAAGCCACAGTGCAGTACATTGGCTGCTACTGGCTACACTTGCATGTTTTTGGTCTAGCCTTCACCTCCATATGACCACACCTGACCGCCGAAGCTGCCTACCTTCAGAATAGACAACACATCTCGCTCTTCAGGATTCCAGTCATTAAAGCTTTCATGGAGGGTTTCAAAAGTGTCATTCTTTCCCGGGTCCCACCGGCCCCAGCATGGAATTTCAACATTGTACTCACAAGACTTATGGACCCTCCATTTGAGACCCTCCACTCCTGCCCCTTAGTTGCTAGAACTTCAATTGGGCTTGTCAGTGAGCTTCAGGCATTAACCCTGGAAGAACCCTTCTTCCAAGTTCATATGGATATAGTCCTCCACTGCAACCCCAAATTCCTCCCTAAAGTTGTCTCACTTCCACCTTAACCAGTCCATTGAACATCTTTCCCTCACAACCTTATTCAGTTATAGAGTGGGCTCTCCATACTTTGGACGTAAAAAGAACCAAACCATTGAGGAAGGCACAACAACTTTTTGTTGCTTTCTCTAAACCCAGTAAAGGGAAGGCTCTATCCAAGTCAGGCATTGTCAGATGGACCGTTAAATGCAACCAGACATGCTATGCTAAAGCTGACTGTCGGGGTACAGTGATGCACCTTAGCTGTCAGTATGCATCACAATGTTGTGAAGATGATATGGACCCACCTCCTCGTGCCCTACCTGTCGTTCTGAATAGGATGAACTTCAGGCATTTCCAGTAAAGCCCCCTCCCACTGTACCCCTGTGTCTGTGTGTGTGCTGACCCCCTACCTGCGATCAACTGGAAGGCCGTTCTCTTAACAAGGGACAGTGACTGTCTTCTCTGGCATGGGTGACACGGGCCATGACGACGGAGTCTCTTCTCCACCAAACTCTACATCAGCCCCTTTGTCTTTTCGACCTCCAAATTTTTGGGATCCACTTGCCTGCTACATTCTCTGATGTCAGTTTGGACATCCAGATTTTCTGTAGTTCGTCATTTTCTCCTATATGTATAGGGTGTTGGGTTAATGGCGTCTTTGCACTTCATTGCTCTTCCATCTTCATTGTCTTGTTGAACTTGACCACACTCATATTCTTTTCATTTATATTTTTGTCTGAACATATAGCATTTTATTCAATTTTTTTCGTGTCTTTGGTCTCTATATTTGTTGTTAGTGTTACACAATTAGTGGGCATTGGTCTAAAGGAAAGCTGATTGCATTTATTCCCAGTTTTGTATGTTTGATCAAGTTTAAACCGGTTCCTCTCTAGTTCATAACAGCTCGAACAGTTACGAAACCTGTAGTGAAATTAATCGGTCTTTCTGTGTGTTCTCCCAAGACTTTGTTTTTGTCAGACCGGTGTTACTTGTGTTTTAGGTCTCATGTACCAGACAGCGCAAGTCTGTTAGTGAAAAAAGACCTATTGTCTGCTTACAGGGGGCTTGGAGCCCACCCATTGCTTACCATTAGTTGACTATGTCACTCTCATTTGCTTGTTTTTTAATTATCAGCTTGTGTGGGTTTTACTTCCTCTTCTTGTGTTTGTCTTACCTGTGGAGCATGGATGCATTATTTGTGTCCTTCCATTAGTCAGTTTTGAAGCGCTACCTTTTTTCTTTTCGGTTGAGGAACCCACGAGAGTGCATGTGCTTTCCAGCTTTTGCTCTCGTTTACTGCTCTGCCACACTCTTTATTGTGCTTTCTTTCCTGTGTGCTTCTCCGCCCCCTCCATGTTGTGCTTGTCCTCCCCCTGCATTGCTTTCTCGCCTGTGTGCTTCACCCAACAGCTCACTGTTCCTCTTTCCAGCCCATGGCCTTCTGTTCCCCTCTGTGCTCCATGTTTTGTAGGCCCATGCATGCGTGGTGTGCACACCTACAAAATGAGGCAGGTGGACGTGTTATAGTACCTTTTTTTATTAACTCTTTAGCCATGCTGCACAGCATCTGGGATGCTCTAGAGCATTGCTAAAAACCATTGGCAAAGTCAATCGGTCCCAAAGATGACTTACTGGCTTTGCCAGTGCTTGTTCGAGTATGGACACAGAAGACTGCTAAACACCTCCTGGAGCATATGCTGTGCTGCTTAAACACAATAATAAATACTTAATTCCGATTGGTATCTCTAACTTTTAGCTAAGGCCACAGTACACTGGTGCAGAAATTGCGCCAGTAGCATAAAGGCCAGATGTCACCCATGTGTCATGACACCAACCACATGAATCAGGCAGTCTGTGATTGCAGCCCTACTACTATAATAAAAAACTGCAACTAACACATGTCAAAGTAAACCGTATTTGGAAAAAGCCTTCTTTTAACATTTGCTAAGTTATCCATACGTAGTGCTTTAAAGACAACACGTACTCGGTGCATAAAAGGCTTTGATTATGCCATTCTGAAAGAACATGAATTATGTGCACCCAAGATGCCATTTGCAAGCAATTCCGAAGGCACGTAATCTGTGGACACTTCTGCGAGCTTTAGTTAGTGAAACCAATGAATGGTGTTTGCCGAGAATGCACACACCATTGTAGTACATTTTGTGGAAGTCTCAACTGAGAACGCCTTTAGAACGCGTCTCGCAAAACGTTATCTGTTAACCTGGCTAGCTGCCATGACTCAACCTTTCGCTCTCTACCTCTCCTTGCCCCCTACTCATCCTGTGTCAGGCTTTACCATGGGTCTTTTTCTAACTTTCATTGTTTTTTTAATTATTTGTTCCGCTGTTACATGCACTTTGTCGTTTACACTATGTACTCGGTTTTATATCCTTCTTTTGTAAAATAATAGCGGGTTTTTGGAACTTCACAAGCTATTCATGTGCATCCCTCATATCCCTCCAGGATCCTGGACAAAACAATTAATGTATTGCTCCATCTTGTACAAAATTCAAAGTGCCATGTTTTTTTTTTCAAGAAATTTTATTAGTTTGAGCAAAGAATTATACAAAATGGTGAATAAAATAAGCGATACAGGCAAAAGACCAGTACTTATGTGGTATGTGTATGACATATCAATAGGCTGTTAGATATCATATATAAGACGACAACGGTGAGGAGTAAAAATGGTACAAAACTAGGAAGGCAATCAATTGTACAAGGTAATGTCATAGGAGTACAGTAAAATGCCAAACAATGCCTAAGCGAATATTGCCTATATGAAAGGGAAAAAGCCTTGTATCACAATTATTACAGCAAATGCTAAACAAAGGGAAGAGAAAGGGAGGTAAAGACAGGTTGTGAGGATGGGGGGGGAGGGGAGTGGGACATCTGCTACACAGGTATAATAGTAAAAGCTTGAAGGAGCCAGATTGTGCCATGTTTAAAAAGTGCTGGTACATTCTTTATTTACAGTATGTAGTTTGCACTCAGTATTCTGTTGCATATCTTTCTGATACACTAGAGGCTGTTAATCCGAATGGTGCTAAAATAAACTTGAAGTTTATTTCTCGTCCGGGGAAATGTGTATCCACGTGATTCTCATGACTTTATTGTTCCAGAAGTCTTTGTGTGAAAATGTGTTCTTCTTTATTCAAGAGCAACCTGAATTATGGAGCACTCCTAAAGCCGACTTTTCATGTCACGTGGTGTGTGTGGTAGTAGTGCGTGTGCAGCTGCATAAACCTGATACTAGAGCCACCACAATACGTTGTTATGACGCAGCCTGGACTCCCAAAGTGGATATTGTGAAGGTGTGGGAACGTCCCCATCTCACCTTGATCTCCGCATTGCCATCTTGCTGTCGTGTCCTTGTTCGACACCCATGCTGTGGAGCACTCAGCTTCTTTCCAAGTTTATTTTATTATGGAGCTACCTTGTTGATAGGGCAGCATGTTGAGGTGAATGCTCGTCACAAAAATATGCAGTAATCTGCACAGATTTGCAGGTCACAAATTCAAATCCCAGCAAACTCAGCCTTCCAAGTTTAGCAAATTGAGCACTATTCAATTGGCCAATATTAAAACCTGAGTTTTACAGTGGCTAGCAGCAAGATAAGTGAGGTATGATGCCCTACACAAAAATGATTATGCTTTTTTATTATTCTTGATTTTGTGCACAATTGATTACTACTGAAATTGAAGTTGCTATATGTTACTCATTTATAGTCTTGTGTCTTTTACAGTTTTTTCCTTTATCATTCCTTTTGGAATATATCACACCTGATGATCATCTATAAAAAGGGAGTGGTACAAGTGTTCCCTGCGGATGGTACACTAGCTGTATCTGCACCCACCTCCATGTGACCTCTTTGCGGGAGTCCCTGTTAAATTTCCATTTCATTTTCTCAGCTCTTTTCATTGTGTCCTACATTGCACCCTGCAGGTTTAGTGTTGTAATCTATGGCCGTAGTCTAAACCATAGGGCACTAAGCAGCTTTCTTCCACCTAACAGCCCAAGAAGAAGGTAGGCGACCTAAACTGCTGAATAATCCTCATCCACAAAGCACTGGAGATGTACACAGCAAACGTTTTGAAACCTTCTTTACTTATCCAACTACTCTAACCAGACTCTCAGATCCTGTTGTTGTTCTAGCATTCTCATCATAGTTCCCAAGTGTCCATCACACATGCTAGATCAGTGTTTCCCAAGCTGTAGGTCGCGACCCAATGGTGGGTCACCGGCCGATTTTTGGTGGGTCGTAAAAGTCCATGAAATAAATAAAGATGTTTTTAAATTCAGTATTTGTCTTGTCACATTTACTACGCTTCAGGGACAGAAGTCAGTTGTCAGTCTACAAACTGCTGCTTATTTTTTAACATGGGGATTGTTGGTGTTAATAAACTCCTCTCACTTTGCAGTCAGAGAAAGAAAAGTAAAGTGAGTTATGTGAAAATCTTGCTGGGGTATAGGGAATGTGAAAGGAAAGGCTGTATGATGTAATTTTTTTGTAGCGCAAGAAAATGTAAATACATGTATACAAACTGTATACATTCAGTTGTAACAGAAGCAAAAATGAAGCACTTTTTTGTGGTTATGAAGTGTTACGGAAACAAATATTTTAATAGGATGAAAACAAATCAAGACACTTTACTTGGTGATACACACATGATAAATATTCACTGAAACCTGATTTCCACACATTATCATTTGTGTGCAATATAGTTTTATCAGTAAATCTGTATGTCTGTGTAAATTTGGCAGTGCAATACCACACGATGATTTAGATACACTAAAAAAAATCACCTGCCTCGTCCATTAAAACTAGGTGGGTTGCAAAAATGTGTTCTAAAAATTGGGCTTTGATTCTAAAAAGTGTGGGAAGCTCTGTAGATGCATATAATTCTAACTGCACGGCACACCAAGCTGGCATTATTCCTGCTTTGGTAATTGTTTCGTTTTCTTTTTCCGTTCTAGTGCTGTTGTGAATTTTTTAATATGGTTCCCTGCAGCATCTTAAAACCTCTCAGAAAGGGTGCAGGCCAGCTGATGGGGAAGACGTGGACTGCTAGATAAGTTGCTGACAAGGGAACCGGGAAACCTGAGTTCTGTTCTCAGCTTCTTCCCTTGGCCAAATTGTGTGATCTCCAGAACATCACTTCATTCTCCTGTCCTAGTTTCCCAAACATAGAAACTGATTAACTCCTGTTTGCAAAGCTTATTCTTTTTCAGTTGAATTAATGTAGCGCTTCATAATCCTGAAAAGGCGCTGAGGTGATTATGGTGGACCGATTGTACGCTACTTTATACAGTTTGGACCAGGAGCAAGTGCTCGATGGGAAGAATATGGGCTTTGATCCGCTGCCTCAATCTGATAAAAAATACCACTCGAGGCACCTCCTTCCTGCCAGCTGCATCAAATCTGCCATTTACATCTATATGTTCGCTGGGTATTTTGCATAAGAAAGGGAGATTTCCAGAATCACCACTGTCGGATCTTCGAATTATTTTTACCCAGAGGAAGCATTTTGTCCAGTGAGGCATGCCCTTCTATCATGTCGGGAAATTGTTTTTCCCGTTTCTGGTGGTTTTCCTGGAGGTGAATCCGCCAGATTCATTGCCAGTGGGCTTATATATGGACACAGCCCTCGTACTAAAGGCAGACATTGATTCGTTGCATTTCTCGACTCCACAGCTGTAATTGAAACAAATGGGATGTTCGTACTATATTAATCATAGACGCGTATCCCCGAGCCTTGTTGAGGTGAGAGGTCATCGCCAAGTGCTCTGCCTGCGACGTATGGGAAAGACGCAGCAGTAATTTGAAGTTTTTCGCAACAAGCAATTATCCCATCAGATCTTGCAAAGTTCACTGGCATATATCTGCATTTGCAAGGCTGTGTAACTGAAGAAATAACACAACCTTTGCCGGTGATCCGGAGAAGTCTGAGGAAGATTTATGGCTTTTTTTTTTTAGGCTCTCCGGCTTTGATAGGTCGCTTGCCGGCCTGACGGAACTCAGCTGCTGTTTTGCATTTAAAGTACATGTAGCTGAGATTGCGATTTCAGTTTCACAGGCCTTCCACATTTTACGAAACTGTTTGAACCTACGAAGCAATCGTATGCCCTAAAAGCGAAGGCACGTATTTTATTCTGTTCCCAATGAGTGCACCCACACTAAAGAACAAGCATTGGCAAGGACACTAGGTCTGCAAGCATGGATGAACTTTTATTTTATTTTTAAATTGTAAACTTAAGCCACAATTGTAAAAAGAAGATAATAGTTAAACAGAGCTGCTGCCTAAACATGGCGGGCATATACTTGCAGTAAAAAATGCTATTAAAGCTATGTGCTTGTTATCAGAGGGTTTTATCTTTCGGCTACACTGCCGTTTCTGTTTCTACTCCTCTGAGAATGTGTGTCATGCATGACTCCATGCCCTTCCTGTGACAGTATTGGTGTGTTCTCAGAACTGGGCCTGAGAAACCTTAAGGACCTTCCTGCACCGTTTTCCAGGGCAGTGATTGTAAACCTTGTGACTTCTGTGGACCCCCACTTAATTATTACTAGAACCCGGGGACCCCCTCTGAATCATTATTGGAATCTGGAAGCTTCCGCTCAGTCATTACTGGAAGCTGGGGACCCCAGCCTAGGCATTTTTTTTAATGATTTGAACTGCAAATCAATACAGAAAAAAATATAGAGACAAGCATTCATCAAACAAATACACAAACTATGAAGTATAAATATTTTTAAAAGTCTCCATTTTAATTTTAATGGGAAGGTTGGAGGAGATTTCTCAATTAAGTTTAGGCCACTCATCATCCATACTATATTATGTTTGAGGCACTTGCACTGCTTCCATGAATCAATGTGAAGATACTAACTTAATTTTTAGCCTCCAATTTCAAATTACTTTAAATGTACAAAACACTTTAAAATTCTCAAATTTAAATTTAGCTTTTTTATTTACATCCACTTAATTAATTTGTTAATAATATGTCATATTCTAAGCAGTCTCTGACCCCCTGAGTAGGCTAAGCTGACCCCCAAGGATCACTGGACCGCAGGATAAGAACCTCTGTTCTGGGAAATTCATGTACAAGCCAAGCCCAGAGTTTGAGAGACAGAGGGGATGGTTAGGGCTCTGTCGCTTGTGCTGCCAGTCATTCCTCTTTAAGCTTGGTGCTTGTGGAAGAAGAAGGATATGTGGGTGTGAGGGCTAAGTCCTTTCTAGGGTTGCTGAGGGACAGGCAGGGCACTTTTTGATCCCATGGCAGCCTGGCGTAGGTTGCCAGCGTGTTGTACCTGATCCTAGTCTTTGAGGTCCCAGTTGGATTGTGGTTTCATTGCTCTGCCTTTAGTTGACCTGTGTTTTGATTCTTGGGAAATTTAGAATTTGTGCATAATGTAAAAAGAAATATGCCCATTTCCCTCTAAAACATTGGCAGTGTGAAGGATGAAACTAGTAAATAGAAAGCTTTTTTTTTTTTTTAAGGAAAGTCAGCTTGCATGGCTTGCTTATGCTAAACGTTACACCAAATGTCCAAGGGCCAAAAGATGTTCAATTGAAGCCAACTAGTATGTGGGATTGCGTATGCAGGTAGAAGACAGCTTTGTAGAGGTTCATGACTGGTCGTTCGAGATGTGTGTTAACATGTCAGCAGCTGAAATGGTGGCAGCAGTAGGGATGTGTGCAGCAGCCTTGCTGTTCCTGCAAGCTAAGGGACCTCCTTCCAATGCTATGACACAGCACAAGCATGCATCGGATGACTGGTGCACAAGGACTGGCCGTGCTGGCACAGTAATAACAACTGCTCTGGGGTATAGGTGACTGGGGTTCCAAGAAGGATGTGTGTAATGAAACTGGAAAGAGAGTGGGGACGCGAGGAGGGGCGTCTGCAATCTGGAACTCGACCAGAACCTCGCCAGGTGATGATACTACTCACTACAAGTGTAATGGGGCGAAGAGATTTAGGGGCATGCTCTGGAGAGCAGCGGGCAAGTCTCTTGACCTACAGACTGGATATTTAGAGAGAGAACATGGGATACTTGGTGGAGAGGAGAGCAAGACTTGATACACCCTTGAGTGTTGCATGAGAAAAAAGATACCCATTTGATCACGAAAAGTCAAGGACTGTGGCTGTTCAGGCACTTGACCTAAAATACTGGGCATCCGAAGTCGCATAACAAATGTGACCTTTATTTGGAGTTAAACTCGCCTTGAAACTCTATTAGGGGTAATAACTGCGCAGCACCAAAGAAGTGAAAATACCGGGGGTACATTTCACTTTCTGAGAATTAGACAGAGACATTACTTTAAAAAGACAGGAGACCCGTTATTCTTTGTGTACACTCTTTACTAATAAGTTGCCCGTGTTAAATATCGTCACAGGCCAGTGTCCGGGCACCCACATTTTAACTGGACCGGTATAAAACGAGGTGCGTGGCGTCATTGAAGAGCAGGCCACGTGTTTTTAGCGGGCACAGTGTCGGGATGACTATTGATAATGTCGGACAGTTTATTTCGACATCGGGAACATGAAGCTAGTTGGCGTATCAACGAAGTCGCTGTTTTCTGCTGAAATTAATATTTGATCCAAGTGAAGTTTGGATATGTTTGTGTTATTTTATAATTAGGTTACAGTAAAACGGGTCAGCCAGACTGGAGTTTCCTCTTGGTTTTTTTTTCATTTACATTCTTGGTTTGCATAAAACTGGCGACATCTTTATTGCCCTTTCTTCCCTGCCATTCAGGGCAAAGCATATTATTACTTTTAAAGACGAATGTTCTTACAATTGCTGCCTATTTTCGCAAATATAGAGGCTAGCTGAAGACCAGGACTGTTAGTAGGCAGGCTAAAAAAGAAAAAAATGAGATTGCGATTCATTGTTTCAGCCGCTAGGTGTCAGCAGAGGTTTTCTAATGCCCCCACACGCTATAAATTCTGATTTGTGAGGATAGGCTCAAAATAGAGGTCTATGTAGGTTGCACTATGTTAAATTGGACATACTTAAAAGATATGCATAGCTGTGTTAATAGCCTTTAAAGTCAACCCTGGTTAATTGTTGTCTCACCCTCCATTGTGCCCTGGACCGGCGGTCCTTAATGGCTCCAGTGTGTGATGCGCCTTTGTTGCACTACTGTGCAGTGGTTCCAGGCACCCAGGCCTGATGGTCTCATTTGGTCCCAAGGCCGGTTTTAGCCCCATGACTTTTGGACACTAGTAATACCCGGTGGGGAACCATGTCTGGTGGTCCCTTGTCGCACTCATGTGAGATGGATTGTACCTGATAGTCCCTTTATTGACTGGGTGCAATGTTCTTTTGTTTCACCAGTGAGATTATAAACATCTTTATTGTATTGTAGCATTTATATAGTGCTTCTTAACCATGTATGTGGTGCTGAAGTGCATTTTCAGATAGGTAGCACGCTACATGCTGGAGGAGGGCGTGGTTGGCAGGGTTTTGTTTGTTGTAAATGTTTGCATGAAGCATTTTTGTGTTATGCATGAGTGACCAGAGAGGTTCTCTTATCTTGTCTTGAGATACAACATCCAGTTGTGGTATGAAAGATAGGAACGCAAATGTAATTCTAGTTAGTTCTAGGAAATATAGGCAGCTAGACAGCCCCGACCTGACCAGAGGGACAGCAGGGTTCTTGCAGTGTGTACACCCAAGGATGTCCAGTAGGCCATTTGGCAACAGGCACGAGGCAGAGACCCTGCCAAGTGAGTAAATGATGCCAAATGGGTAAGAATGGGAGTTGATAAAATGAGAAGTAGACAGCCACTGTCTCTAAAAGCAGCAATTCTTCTTACTGCTCCACATTTACCTCAACAAGTGGAAGAGAAATCAAGCTTAGCATCCGGAGCTGAAGGTACACAATCTTTAAAGGCTGATTTGTTGCCCTTTCTTGCTGCGTGGAGAGTCCCAAATTTTGAGCCGGGGTTCGTGCCTCAAGCCCCTCTCATGTTCCCAAAGGTAGACAAGGTCCAGCCAGGCAAGACTTGGGTCATGCTTCAGGTCCCAGCCAGACTGGCACCCTGCACATGCAAGACGCAGAAGAAAATTGAACTCTTTTGCACAGTCTGTGGTTATATACAAAAAAAAGTATGGTTCCAGCTCTCGTGGGCTTACCCTGGACATCTCTATTGTAGAAGGGGCTATTGGAGCCCTTCACATGAAATGGCACCAGACTAGAAGGTATTTTAAAGACATTTATGCAGTTCATTATGGGCTAAATGAAGTTATATAAAAACTATTGAAAAACGTGCTGTTGAGAACAGTGCAGAGCAGCTTCATCCACAGCAGTCTCCCTGTGGTCGGATTTAGAGACACCTTGAAAATAGTGAGCATGACTGGTGCAAGTTGTCCCAGTGTCTCCGATGGTCTTGAATGTGAGGCATTTACTGCACACAAAGCAGCCGGACCCCACAGGTAATGTGAAATACATTGATCTTTATTCCTTTTCTAACCTCTATGAAGTCTGGTTGTGTGCAGATATGAAGTGGGGTGCTGTTTACAAGCCAGAGCCTTGAGTTGTCAGTTTCTTTCCCTGCCCCAAAAAACGTTTCAGTCTCGTAGGAATGGGCATGGTTTAGTGTGGGAGCAAACTTTAGGTGCCTGGTCAGTTGTTGAGAACAGTTTGGCCAGGTGCCTTCGTGCACGACCTTGCGTGGACTAGGGTTACAACAAGGGCTGTAAAGTTCCATCCTTCTTTAATCCGTAGCCCGTGCTGCACTCCAGTCAAGGCTGGCGTGATCGGGTCTCGTTCCTCTAGCCAGATGGGGTCTGGCTTCATGGTCCTGAGTACTCATTTTAGTCATGGTCTTGGTAGGAGCCCAAATCACATTGATCAATGTGGTTCACGACCACTCATAGGGCCAATGCAATATGTTGTGGTATACACTTCAGAGCTGTGGTGAAGGCATTGTTTGTTACACTGTACAAATAGAAAGATGAAGCATAACGAGGAAGGGCTCCGTGGTGGATGGCCGCATGAAGGTATGACTGGGGCATACCTGGGTCAACCTCACGGATTTTCTAACATTTAATTTGATAATAATTAGACATGCCATTTCCCTCTTGATCAATCAATCAGGATTTTATAAAGCGCGGCTAATCACCCGATAGGGTATCCAGGTCACAAATTAATCTTTTTCTTTTCTTTTTTGTTGGTGCCTTTCCCTAGTATTTCTCTAGAATGCAAATTGTGTAGTGCTTCCGGTGCATCAAACTGGTTACTTTTTTGTGTCTTGCCATAGACCCTTGCTCTGCCAGGACGAGACGTTTTCCACTTTATTCCCTTTTTAATAAACCACTTAGTTTTCAGTTTATCACCACTATTTTGACCGCTTCCAGGCGTCAATATACAAGAAATCGTAGCACAGCCTTGCCTACTGTAGGCTATCTTTTACAGTCTTTCAAACCCCTTCTCTGCTGCAGATTTCTCATCTGTACCAAGCTTATGAGGCTTCGGCTCCAACATATTCTTTTGTGAAACATCCAGAAATAGCTCCAAAACTTTCCATAGCATCTCTCCGTTCATAATGAGCTTTTTTCCGATGCCTAATGAGGTTGTGGTAATTTACATCTTATTTAAATGTATGCTCCCATCGCATTTTTCTTCGCTTTGATTTTGGTGAAACATCTGCCATCCGCGAGTCAGATGCTGTGGGTGGTGGGAAATGAATGTCCTAGTCAAAGGTTCTGGGTGCATATCGTTGTGTGTCTAAGTTTGGCACAGACTAAACTTTTGTTTTTCACTTTCCACATGTGCTTTGAAAATGTCCAAGTATCCTGTCAAAATGTAAAATTACGTTCTGTGTCGTGTAAAACCGCAAATGAGTCCATGTTAATACACCTGACAATGAAATACGCGAAAGTTGAACACTTTTTCCAAAATAAGGTGTATTGTGATGGCTCAGTGTGTTGGTCACGTGGTGGGAGAGGTTTCTGGGGCCAAGAGAGTTCACTAAGACTAGGCCTGTATCAGTGTTTCCCGTTTCTAGTGATGATCAGCAGTTGAGGATGTTTGAGGTGCCAAACCCAGCTCCTAGGTATTTGCTCCTGGTTTCACCAACCCACCCAGGCCGGTCTGCTTGAAGCCGTCTCTGCCCAGAGTAGGCCTGGGATGGTCATCCTCCTTTGGGGTGCAGTGTGAACGAGGGGGGCTGCATCCGTGAATAGTGGTGGGCTGCAGCCATCAGTCCAGTTAACTAAAGCAGTTAAGCCAGGAAGAGAAAAGCTCTTGTCCTCCCAGTTCTCCGTCTCAAAGACCTTATTCTAACTCAGCGGCCTGTTGTTGATGCAGCTATGTAAATGTAAACCTCTTCGGCAATGTTGTTTAAAATCGGATCAACACTCCAAAAATGATCATCTTGTTGTCCTGATTGTGTTCAATACGAGATCACTGTTCTGCCTATGTGATCAGAAATTACATTCTGAAAACAAAGGTTAATTCTCGATGATAACCATGCAGGCCTCAGCATGCTCTCCTCAGATTGAAGGGGCAAAACTTGAATATGAGTTTCTTTTGAATTTTTGGTGGTGGTTTATTTATTTATTTTTTGGCACAGCCTCCTTTCCACTCTCCCACTTTCACATGGAGCGACGAGGACTCAGGCCGTGCAGAGCACATGCCATGGTGCTGTCTCCATCCCCTCCATATGTTTACTTATTTAGCATTTGCCTTGCAGTAAATATATGAAAATGAGCGGGCTAGGTGCTCGCGCACAAGTGCGCTTTGAACATCAGGATGCTTGTTAGTGCTATGGGAAGAAAGGATTCCGCACAGCCATGTCTGAGTCTCACATCATAATAAGGTAGCGGTCTGTAGGGATGCATTGGCACTGAACAATCCTCATCTCTCCCAGGCATGTAAATCAGATGGGGAAATATTCTATACTTTTGTAAGAGGGTCAGATAAAATGATTTCCATGAAAGAAGTGCAGTCGGAAACCTGCAGGGGTTTCCTTTCTGTAGGATCTCCGGTTTTGGCAAGATTATAAAATTGTAATGCTGATATGTAAAAAAAAAATAATAATATTGTAATAGAAAGTAAAGTTGGATCGAGAGTCGTCTACTGTCTGCCTTATTGTATGCTCTGATGTCAGAATCTAAGTAAGAGTGTGTTGTTTGCTTGGGTTTGGGTTGAGTTTGGTTGGGTTAGTGGTAGCGGAGCCCTATTGATGCTTGTGTAACGTGAAGCACCAGTGCCAACCATGAGATGATGGAATCACACGCATAGACTAAGGACCACTGCCAGGCCTAGCTTGTGTGCCCATTTTCCAGCTGGCTTTAACCCTAGTAGACTCAGATTATTCTGGAATTTTCTTCGATCTTGCATTATGATTACACATATGCATCTGCCACATGCCTTTTACTATAATGATTTTTGTCAATTATTTATTTGCCCTTTCACTCCTTGTAGAAGGCAGTTCAGTTCATTTTGCACCGTTTGTCAAACAACTTGCTTATATTAATCCTAGACCTTTTCCTTCCTCGTGACAAACCTTTCTAGAATGAACTCACTCTATGGAATATACTCACCTTCTGTGTTGGGTGATTCTGGCCATAAGATTTTTTTAAATCTAAAATGTGTAAGGCTGAAAGAAGAGTCCAGGGCACTACTTGGTATTCCTGGATATGCCTTTTGGGAGTGAATTAAAAAACAAAAATTCATCTTTATTTACTTCATTCAAAAACTAGCAGCTCATGTCGCTCATGATGTGTTTGTTCAGTAGAGTAAACATGTAAATAACGTTTTGAGACGAAGGCAATGGGGGAGGGGGGCGCAGAATGAGTCATGTGGATCTTTTTAATTTAAGAGATGGATCTTTTGACCAACATTCGTTTGAATAATCTTCTTTTTCATGATTGTTGATTCTTCCCTCTTGCTTTTTTGTTGGTTCTTTTACGCAATTCACAATGTCTTGTTCGATTTGTTGGTTTTTCTTTTTGAAAAATATTTGCTTCCGAGCAATCAGTAAAGAGATAGAGACTGAAACCCATAATCTAGTGATACAATTCGACTCTGTTGTCTCTTGCTCCTTATCTGCAGTGCTTCGTGTGGTTGGACAAGATGTCACATTGCTAGATCTGAATCCTGTCAACGGATGGAAGAGTTCACACTATGGCCTTCATTCCAAAGGGGCTGGTAATCCTGGCCATGGCACAAATCCAAATTACAACTGTAAGATAATACTGAACGTTTTTTTCCTGCACAAATTTCGCCAAGTAAAACCTCTCCGAATTTGTGCATGGTAATTACATCATGGATACCAATGAAGGGTTTGGCAATAATATAAATTGTGCAACTTCTAACTTTTGATGAATCCACTTTATTTATTTATTTTTATAGTAACACAGTCCTTCATGGGAGTCATTTCGTGTCTGCTCGGTTTGAATGGGGAGGTGCTTTAGCACTTGACACTTGCTCCAAACTCGTTACACTACCTGTTTGGAGACCAAAGCCCACTTGTAACGTTTGCAGACAGCCTTCCTTTAGGATGGAACTTTTTTTTAAACATTTTGATTGTGTTGCCTGGACAAGGGGTGAGGTAAGATGTGCTGGTTAACATGACACCTGCCTCGTCAGGAAAGAGGTTCAGCAATTAAAATAATAAGCATGGAGAAAATAAAACCGAAAATGAGCATACCTTGAACACACATGGATATCTTTTGTGCAAATATCATCCACACAATATTTTGGACTCCTCTCCCACAAACCCCTATATATATAATCTAAGAATGAACCCAAAGTCGTTCTCCCACTTAGGATATCGTATCTTTCTACCAATTTCTTCTTTGTGTTCCGATGTCGCTGCACAGCTAGTAATTTAGCGACGTATCCAGTGTGCCAGGTGTAGCAACTAGTTCATTGTGTTGTAATACCAGATCATTACTTATTTCATATGCAACCCAGGCCGGCACATGGAAAGCATTATAAATCTATTTACAGTGTGGCTGGCCTGATGATAACATTGTATTAAATTCCCAGGCGAGGCAATTTAAGCAATTGCTTTGCCATGTGGAGGCCATGGAAATTAACTTCTTGCGCGCGTTAGTGGTCGACTCTGTTCATTGTTATGTGTAGATGAGTTCTGCTGGAGAATCCAAGACGCCTAGCCAGACTGTGCACACCGTGGCTCGTGAAGTCCCGTTCTGCATAGAGAGGCAGATCACAGGCTGCAATTGGCTGGAATCAAGGGTGCTTCTTTACCCGTGATCACTGCTATCTTACATGGGAAAGTAGGTACTTGGGCCAGTTGGACAGATAGACTGAATGGAAATTGTAGGATACAGAATTGGGTTGTCCGTCACTCCAAGAAAATTAGTCAATCCATAGCCATGAGTTTCTCTCTGAAAAAAGAGCATGCTTGCATGGTTCTACTTAAAGTGCAGGAGAAAGACATTTTAAAAAATGGCACATGGGTGGGGTGGCATGGACTCAGTTTTCTGGCAGTATCAGTTCTGTGACCAAAAAGATCAATCAATTGTGTAAGGTGGAAAGTGACATTTGATGAGAAGAAACTCTGGTACCTCGTGATATTTTTTTAATTGGTCAGTATGAGCTCTGTGGTCACTCCTGCTTCATTTTAAATTCCGAAACTAATTGGTGCAGTGTTTATGCTTGGTGCATTTCATGGTCGGGCACTAATTAGTACTGTGGTAACTCCAGATGTGTGTTCCTACTTGCCCTAATAAGCACTGTGTTCACTTCTATTCTGTCAATGCAGTGTTTACATGCTGGTACTTTTTACACTGTTCTTAATTAGTGCTGTGGCCACTCTGGACACTGGAGCCACTCTGGACCTGGAGCCACTCTGGACACTGGAGCCACTCTGGACACTGGAGCCACTCTGGACACTGGAGCCACTCTGGACACTGGAGCCACTCTGGACACTGGAGCCACTCTGGACACTGGAGCCACTCTGGACACTGGAGCCACTCTGGGCACTGCAGCCACTCTGGGCACTGCAGCCACTCTGGGCACTGGAGCCTCTCTGTCACTCTGGACACTGGAGCCACTCTGTCACTCTGGACACTGGAGCCACTCTGGACACTGGAGCCACTCTGGGCACTGGAGCCACTCTGGGCACTGGAGCCACTCTGGGCACTGGAGCCACTCTGTCACTCTGGACATTGCAGCCACTCTGGACACTGGAGCCACTCTGGACACTGGAGCCACTCTGGACACTGGAGCCACTCTGGACACTGGAGCCACTCTGGACACTGGAGCCACTCTGGACACTGGAGCCACTCTGTCACTCTGGACACTGGAGCCACTCTGTCACTCTGGACACTGGAGCCACTCTGTCACTCTGGACACTGGAGCCACTCTGTCACTCTGGACACTGCAGCCACTCTGTCACTCTGGACACTGCAGCCACTCTGGACACTGCAGCCACTCTGGACACTGCAGCCACTCTGGACACTGCAGCCACTCTGGACACTGGAGCCACTCTGGACACTGGAGCCACTCTGGACACTGCAGCCACTCTGGACACTGGAGCCACTCTGGACACTGCAGCCACTCTGGATATGTTTTCCCTGAATTCCCTAATTGGTGCAGTGGTCACTGCTGATTCATTTTCGGACTGGTCTTAACGCTTTCGTGGCTCCCTACATATTTTCCGGTTGGGCCTAATCGGTGCTGTGGTTACTCCTGATACATTAGCGCTGTAGGAACCTTAATATCTGGTGACAAACCTTCTAAGCTTGTAGCCACGCCGGATACATTTTCCAGCTGACTCAAATATTCGATGTGGTTGTTACTGACTCTCCTGCAAGTTCTATTTCACATTCTGGTCACTAATCAATATAATGTTGGGTCGCCCTGAACAGAGCTGTGATAGCAACTGATACCTTACATTTCAGACCTCAGCGTCCTGCACTAATGTTGGAAATTGAGTCCAGTAGAGAGACTTAAATGAGTGTTAGTAGATTGTGAAAAAGAGAAACGCGAATTATGTCTATTCTTCATCCTTTCTTTTGTTCTCAGATGAACATAACCAGTTTCTTGTTGGTGTTTCCTCCTCCGCCCATCCATTGGCCCACGTGAAGATGCTTCGCGTGAAATATTAATTTGTCTTCGTGAGGGCAATAGGCGTTTTGTGGGGGGGCGCAACCCTTTGTACACTCACAGCCCCACCATATTTCGCTCCCTTTCTGTCAAATAGTCTGTCAGCTAAAACATGCAGGAAAGGCTTCTTCTGCGCCTGACAAAATGTGCTGGGGTTGGAAGAAACTATTTGGATACTCTGAATCCACCCAGCGCCTCCCCGAAAAAGGCGCAGCGTCCCCAACTCTACAACGCTTCTGGCTTCTTTGGGAAAAGCCACACAAAGCACCGAGAGACGGTGGTAACTGACAACTAAGACAAAAAATGTTGACAATTTCTTGATTTGCCTGGCTACCTTATGTATGGAAGTCATTAAGTATTTATAAAATGCATTATGAATTGGATTCCTTCAAACTGAAACCGAGTCTGTGACATTTCCAGCTCAAATCATCGCGCTCTCAATTGGCTAAGGGACACATTTTTTATTTCGTTGATAGCTGAGCAGTGAATATTTTTAAGCCCTTTTAATCTTAAAGAAACTTTGCTGCTTCATTGTTGTGTTTTTTATTTGAGGGGTTGATTGATGGCACATAAGCTTAGTCACATGACTAATTTACCAAGAATATTGTGGCAAAAGATGCCATTTGGATCTACGAGGTCTTAGCAAAATTATTGAAATAAAGAGCAAGAATCATTGTGGTAAAACTGCTAATACGTTATGAAGGTAATCAGTTTGCCTTCAACCTGGTAATGAATTCCTTTGTCTCTGGGTGTGTTTATACTAAATAGAAATTAATCCAAATTTTGGCTTAAGCATTCTGTACAAGAACACCCTTTTTTTTTTTTTTTTGCTGAAGCCCTGCTATTTCAAGGGGATAGATTTTATATGGTATGAGTCATTTTTGGGAGAAACTTTAATACCCCGCCCCTCTTTGAAGAAACCCTGTTGACAATAATAAAGTAGATAAGTTCTATATTTTTCATAAATAAACATTGCAAGATTTTGTCAAAGTAGACCAATGGTCAGTGAAAGAAATGGTGGAAATTCCACCGCACAATGCAGAGTGCACAAGGACAGAGTATTAAAAAGAGTGAGTCAAAAGTGTATATTCAACGTCCTCTTGGTAAAATCATGAGCAGGTCCAACATTTTTAGGTGTGGCATTAGCCAGGACCTATTGATTCTACTAAAATGATATATTTAATGCTTTTGCAGGCGCATTCAGCCAGCTCTTTTCATCCTTTGGTCTGTTATTGTGTCATACACATATTTCCTCCACCTCCTGCAGGATATAGCATGGGGAATGGACCAGCCCACTTCAGAAGCTAACTGTCTTCACTGTGAGTAATGGCATTCCGTTCTTTCACAAGGAGCACATCCACACACAAAGTAGTTCCCTTCCTTCCAAGGACGATTACATGACTCTATCTAAACAAATGAGCGGGGGGACTAGGAGCTTGAAAGAGGTCCAGTGCCTGTGCTCCTGGGGTTGTTAAATGCAAAAACTGGGGGTCACTGTTCCTAAATAGGAAAGGGGAAGAGGAGCTCTATCGAGGCTGGACAGATTGAGAGGAACAGTCAACAAGACTGTTTCATGTTGTCCTCACACATCCCGAGGGATGTCATGCTTCATCATAGGGCGGTTGTTTCTCGTCGGGCCGGCGCTGTAATGCCCTACGGGTCCCCCGAAGGGTCACTTTAGCAGAGATCTTTTGTTTTTTTGCTGTTTGATGAGTGCAAGTAATATCTAAGTGGGGTGGTGTTGAGTGTGATGTGAATTAAAACTGATTGGGGATATCACCAAATTTTTTAATACCTTGATTCCCCCGTTAGATTAAAAAACCTCATAGGTTAGTGCTACTAATAGGGTAATGATGTATCCTAGTAGTCTGACGTTTGCACCCTTTCCAGAGTTAAACTCCGTTCATCATGTTTCGCGCCCCTAGTGGCCAAAAAGGATCTGTGGCGCTTCTTCAGGACAAAAATAATGGGTGAATTTTACTACCCCACAATTGTGTCGATACAAGTACCCTATGAGTGGTTCTTACTTGTCTTCGTGTTGGCTGTCCAACCTATTTGGAAAAAACTGAAATAATTTAAAAATAAATAACAAAGTCGTCATGTTTCTGGCATAAGACCATCTTATTAACCAAAACGTCCCTTATCGTGGACCAGAATGTGTGTCTGGAGCTGAAGTGGCTACCAGACGCATGCAGACAAACAGAATACACATACAACATTAAAGGATGTAAAGCAAATGACAACTCATATTATCATGTTGTCTCTTCCGATGAGGTATCAGCCTCATTAATACAGCTAGTGCCACTGTGCAAGTAATAAATATTGCCCAGTGAACCATTGAGCTGTTAGTGATCGTCACATGCCACCAAAAGGTGTAAAGATGCACCTAAAAGAGTGGTTGTGGCATTATAAAACGGAAGCTTGATCATGTTCCACAAATTGCCTGACTTTTATGTAGGAAGGTAGGGGTCTCACCTAAGACTGTGATTCGAGGTGCCCCATGGGATGAGGCAGAGGTGCAGCGCTGTGGCATGCTCAACTAAAAGAAGTGGAGCAGGGTAAAAAATGGATGGAATCGATAACTTAAACTAAACAGCCATCGTTGGCTGCAGAGTGTTAGCAGATAGTACAGTAGTGCAGCTTCATGTTGGTCATTGTACTCACGGTTCCCGAGTGCGAACCTCTCGTTGCACCTACCCTGGTACTCCGCTTCTCCCGAAATGTGCAGCCGGGCGCAGAGGGCTCCTATCTTAAAGGAGTTTCCCCTGGCAGGATCAGACCAGTCGGGTCACGACCCCGTGTCCTTCTCAGTGCGCATGTCCGGTGTCCATATTGGAGTGGCTCTTTGCTATGGTATCGATTAGAGAGCGTGTATGTCCTAAAGTGCATGTCAGGCAGACGTTTAGGTGACTAGTCTCCTTTAGTTTGTTATGATATATACCCACACAGACTTCTGTGGAATAGTGATAGGGTCCGGAAGAATAGAGAGAGAACTTGTGTGTTCTAGTGGCTATTAATGTCTTATCACCGAGACCCATCTTCGTGTGTCAGTGGTATTATGGAGACAAGTGAAAAAGAGTAGCCTCTCTATATTGGAAGATAATGTAAGTTATGTAAACATCCTAACTCTTCTACCGTAACACCCCAAAATATGCCATAAACAGACAACTAGTCTGTTATCACTTATGGGTACCTTAAAACCAGCCGAGGTGATAAGGATGGTGAGATCCTGTATCCCTATAAACCGTAGGTGGTTTGTTAGTCATGGTGGCATCCTATAATGATGTCTGGTGGTCTTAGTGTAGTCTCTATTAGGGGATATTGGTAGAGGTAACCTCGGGAGACGTCCATAGGGTTACCATGGGTGTCATGGTTAAGTCTGTGTGTGGCTATTTAATATCAGGCTGAGTGTATGTTAATGTAACCACATAATCACGGACTGTTTGTTGTGTATCGTGGGTGGCCCGGATTGGTGAGCCTACATCTCAGTCAAGGGAATTTCATCATTTAGACCATCACGAATTGTGTGGAGTTGGAGCACTCAGCGTTGTTCTCGTCTGAATAATGTGGTGGGGTCCCACATCGGGTTCGATTCTAAGATCGTCCACTTCAAGTCGTCAACTGAGTGACTCAGGTCATTGAAGTGGTTACACATCTTAGTGGCATTGCATTAACATTTTATAGTACTCTTGTGTTCCCCTATTCTTATTTTTATCGGCCTGGTTGTCATGCCTACATAGAGGATGTGACACGGGCATTTTATATGATAAATGCAGTTTTTAGTGTTGCAATTTGTGTGTTGCTTCTGTGTCCATGAGAATGTGCCCAGTTGTAGTGTCTTACAGTGTTTGGTTGAGGTGCATGCAGTACATTTCCCACAAGGGTATGTTCCAGAGCGTGGTTTGACTAAGCAAAAATTGGGGACCCCCTCTCTAGGAATAATTTGAGGTCAGGGAGAAGAGGGGAAAGAAAATTATGCTATCTAAAAAAAGCTCCCTCGTGACCTATATTACTTTCACGGATTGAACATCAATTCAACATGGGCTAACAAACTATTGCATAACAATAACACAATTTGAAACAATTTTTTTTTTTATAATTTCATCATTGTTTATTTCATTTCTTTTTTTTTATAAATCAAAATCCTTATACTTTTTTCCTTATTTTCTTAAATATAAAAATGTAAATATAAACATGTAAATAATCACAATTATGACATACAATATAAAATACAAAACAATTCACTTAATGACCCCTGAGAGAACAAGGAAAAGAAAAAAATGTTTTTTCATTCATACAGACATCCAAACTCATACACACTCCTACTGTATTCACAAATACATAGATCTAGGGAATGGGAGATGAAGGATTACACAATCTCCACGACCATTTAAAGTAGCTGCAAACAGCAGGATCTAAACAACTCTTTGGCCCGTGGTCTTGGCCAGTTGGTCCTTCAAATTGGATGTTCTCTTGAAGGCGAAGCATGGACACTCAAGTTCCAAGTTGCCTGTATTCAGGATTTTCCAATGTTTCATTACTATATTTTTCACCTTATTACATAAGAGAGTAAATGTGGTAACACATGTCATGGTGTCATCCTTAGGTCGTGTTGTGTTCTCTAGTAGGGCCTCTCTGTTGTTGCGGGCTCTCTTTTCAGCATGCTTCATTACTCTTTGAGGATGGTTTCTTTCAAGTAGATTCTTGCTGAGGTCTTTGGCCTCTTTGTCATAGTCACCCAAGCTGCTGCAGTTCCTCCGTCGACGTAGGTATTGACCATAGGGAGGTTCTCATGGAGAGCTGTTGGGTGGTGATTCTCGAAAGACAGGAGGCTGTTGCAATCTGTGATTTTTTTTGTAACTTCTTGTGTGTATCTGGCCTTGAGTAAGACAAATAAGGAGGTCCAGGTAAGGGATCTCCTTGTCAGAGATCTATCTCGTGAAGGGTAAAAAAGGGTTGAGGGAGTTGATCCAGTTCCCAAAAGCCTCACAGCTGGTCTTGTCTCCTTTCCAGAAGACGAGGATGGCATCTATATACTGCTTCCATGAGATAATGTTTATCTGAAATGGGTTGGAGGGAGCGAAAATGTGTCTTGACTCGAAATCGGCCATGTAAAGGCAGGCCAGGGTGGCGAGGTCCCTTGTCTTTGGTGGTACATTTGGGTTTTATACAAGAAGTTTTTTTTCTTACTAGGGAGGCACATTCGATTGTAAAGTCCTCAGGTGTGGTAGTCGATAAGGTGACTGTTCTTAAAAAAGTGTTGATCACCTCCATTGTGGCATCTTGAGGGATATTGGTGTATAAAGCCTCCACATAGTGTCATAAGGAAGCAGATCTCCTCCGGGTTCTCCATGTTGGCGATCACATTAAGTACATCCTTGGTGTCCTTCAGAAATGACGGTGTTGTTTGGACCAATGGTTGTAGAAAGTGGTCACAGAATTGGCTTAGAGGTTCCAGAACAGACCAGATCCCAGAGACAATGGGTCTGCCGGTAGGTGGGCGTGTCTCCTTATGATAATACATAGAAATAGAGTGTGGTTGGTGATGTGTTCACCAAAAAGGCTGCTTCTCGTTTTGAAATCTAACCGTGGTTCTCAGCTGAGTTTACCGTGATTTTGATGCGTGTGAGAAGACTGCTGGTGGGGCCAGTGTCCAATCTTTTTGTAATATCTAGTGTCTGCCAATTGTCATCGGCACTCTAGATCATAGCCAACTGTCTTCATAATCACAGTCGCGCCTCCTTTGTCAGCCGGTTTGATGAAGGGATTTTCATCTTGCGTCAGAGGTCAGAGCTGTCCTTAGTGTGTTCGATAAATTGTTGAAAGGTCTGGTTTGTTTTAATCCCCCCACATCTGAGTACCGCTTTTTCAAATGTCAAAATTTTACTTGGAGTCATAGCTGCTGTAGGTGTGAAAGTTGACAGGGTTCTCAGTCCTGAGTTTGATTGGGTGGGAATAGCCTTACCTTGGACAAAAGAGCGTAATCGAATTTTTCGAAAGAATTGGTGTAGTTAACCTGTCAGGCGGAATTGTTCTTCACAAGCAGTGGGAGGAAACCAAGTCCTCTCTGTACGACTGTGGTTTCGTCTTCAGTGAATGTCTTATCTGATAGGTTGACGATTCGTTTTTTTTGGGCTGTCTGGCTCCTGGTTTGGCATTGGGTCTCCGTCTCCTGCCATCGTTCTTGTTTGTAGTTGCCTCTTCTTCTTCCTCTGCTCCAAAAAAGTTGGGGGAAAGGGTGTTGGAAGAAGGGTTGGAATGGTTGTTGTTGCCCGAGGACACCGGGATACCACATTGGGTTAGAGCCTGGAAATGGTGGTGCATGGAAGCCATATATAGGGGGTGTTGGTAGTAATCCCTGGTGGCTTCTGTTACTACCTCGGCTGTCAGTGCTGGAGTATTGTTGGATGACTGGAATGTCCTGTGAGATGATATTGAGCCCTCATCGGATGACTGGTCGCTGCCGGGCGGTTGGTATTCTTTGGAGTATGGGTATATCCTTTCCTTAATCTAATCTCCGAATATCCTTTTGGAGTTTCTGTATCTTCTGTTGAATCAAGTAGTCCTTGTGTTCAGTCATATTACATGACTATCTGTGCCTTTGGCAGGTAAGTGATCTTTTCTTTTTTTTTACCCCCGCCCTACCTCGCTACTACTGCTGCCCGGGAGCAGCCGCCACTGCAGCAGGAACAGTTGATTTGATGCTTTCATAGGAAATGCAGTTTGAACCTATTTGAAGAATCTGTATGATATTTGCTAGTATTTGAGCCATTAAACTCAGGTTTTTGGTCAACATTTTGTGCAGCTGATTTGTAGTGCGGATGACCAAGGTTTTTGGGACTGTGTGAAAGTAGCATTTTCAGTTTTTGTTCTTTAGACATTTATGATATCTGCTGCAGGAAAAAACTGTGCATTAGAATTAGACCAAACCTGCTATCATGATAAAACGTTTCTCAGCATAGATCAGTTATTGATTTTTTGTAAGTACCTTCAGTAGCTCTTGAGATATTTGCATTGCAAAGAGTTTTCGGTGTGATTTGAACGGTTAATGCTTTTAATGTTTGGACTGTTGGGTGAAGGTGTGAAAGCTTACATATGGTTGCCTCGAGCTGAATATTTGATTTTTCTGCCAGTTTTTGCTGTTTTACAATGTCTACAAACAGCTGTCAAGTCTGCTGTTATGTTCTGGAAATATTTTCTGGGCCATTGGGAAAAGGATGGGTACACGGCACCCCGGGTAAAGCTGGGGTGGTCCTCAGTGGCATTGGAAATACCCACTCCCCTATTAAAAAGGGCAACGCTTAACTAAAAAGTTTTTAAATCGTGCGCAGACAATATACATTTTTTTTACACATCAATTTTATAGTGAGTTGACTTGAATGTTCCCCTGTACCTTGCGGTCTCAACCCCTATGTCTAGCCTTAACCTGAACTCACTAATGGTACCAACAAATACACCATACTAGTGTATACTGTGCTTATTCGGTCATAGATAAAACATTTTAACTATAGCATTCGTAACTAATCTTAATGAAACCTTCCAAAAGCAAATAATGTCTACTAGGGTTTGATCTCTGATCAAATCTTCGATTGGTGATGGGGAAGAAACCTACAACAAATTCCAAAAGTAGCATTTTTCATCAATTTTCATTGATACGTTCGAACGTAATTGTTGCCTGTAGATTATGCATAGTTGGTACTGAGATGGGGGAAGTACTCCAGAACGTGGTTGAATTATGACTAAGGTTAGTAGTAAGGACAATATGGTTATATTGAGGGAATAATCGTGACATAAGGGTTAAATTAAGTTTAGGCATACCTTCTCCAGGTTATGGAACAATAGTAAAATGGGGTGAGGAAATAGTAGGGGATTAAAGGGAAGGCATAGTAATTTTATCTACCCCTGCTATGTATTACTTTGTGTCCATTTCCTTTGGAGGTAAAATTTACTGTGGTAGAAAAATAATTGAAAATATTTATCACGTGTGAAGTCTGGTACAATACTGACATTAATTTGGGATTTAGATTCTCATACATGATCTACTGCTCATATCTCTCTGAGATTTGTTTACCTATCTTTTAAGAAAAAAATCCAGAGAGACTAATTTAGGGGGATTTCTGTATTTACCTGTTGCGAAAAAAAATATATATGCAAGTGCCTAGCAGTTTAAAAGTGTCAACCTTTACAAAGCGTTGATGCAAAAAAACATGCATTTTTTTCATTTAGCCATTGCGTCCCGTTAGTTACAGGAAATTGCAGGAGGATGAGGTATACCAGTAACCTAAGGACCCTTAAAGCATACAGGGTCAGAAAATATTTAGTCTTGCCATGACAGATCTATTGTTTTTTTTCTTTCCTCCAACAGGTAATGTGGCATGTATTTGATATAATTGCATATGGGTTAGAACACAAATTTAGACCACCCTGTTGACCCCAACTGCTTTAGAAATCTTTATAATCTCAAAATACTTGTTAATCAGGGAGAAATAGATCTATCCTTGAAAATAGCAATTTTATTGTTGGTTTTAATGTACTTTTTTACTTTTTTCGTGGTTGTAATTTTGAAGTATGTTCGCACTAATAGTATTAACATGTAAGAGATTAAATTTCATGTCATTTTGTTGTCAGTTTTTATTTTTAGCATATGTCTATATGATAGCTTGGTTTAATAGACTAAGACAAAGTCAAAATTAACTTTGACTTGTACTACTACTAATAAGGCAGAATTGAAGACAATGAGTATAAGAGTAGCTGCCTTACGAGATTTTCATGTTATACAGAGGATAAGACACATTTGTTAAGTTTTGAATGTGTCAGCAAAACTTAATTGCAGTCCAGTGAGACAGGGAGATGTCTACCTGTGACCTAGGGTCCTCCATAGGCCTGCCGACGAAACTAACCATTCATGTTTGTCTAGTGCAGGGGTCTTCCACCTTTTCTGCAAACAGAGCTACTTATGTGTAATGAACATCATCACAAGCTACTAAAATTACTGGTTTAGTGACCGTATCAGACAAGATTACATTAGTGGCCTCCATATGGAAGATTACCAGCAGTAACCTCCTCAGTACATCAGGCACGGTTGTCAACAGTAGTTTAAAAAAAAAAGCTTTGTCAATGTGGCATGCCTCTTTATGGGTACTATATAAAAGTCATAAGTGCATTGCCCCTGGCATTAAGACAATATCTGTAATGGGTCTCCCAACACCGCATGATTTATCACTCAAATATCAGCTTTAAATATATTTTGGAAATTCATCCATTTTTCTCCAAACATCAGCTTATGAGTTATGAAAATACACACATTTTCGTCTTGAATGCACTCTTTTGAAATTAGTTTAATATATATTCATTCAATGAGGTTAATTTCATAGGCTGGGCTCAGACAGGAGAGTCACTTACAGGTAGGTGCATAGTTGCTAGTAGCCTACAAGCTACTAGTTTGAGAGTAGCTCGTGTTGAGTAGAGTTGGTCTAGTGTTATGAATTATTTGTCCTCACCTATGCAGTTGAGCTCCAATCTAAATTGTCTGAGAGTTTTAGTTCTCATTTTAGACACATCATAAGTCACATACTACAAGGTAAGACTGTAAATGTTATATGAGCATGCAAAGCGGTATGAGACTGTAGACTTTAAAAGCAGTGGGACAGGGCAGATCCCAGGTTCTAGTTATGCGGCAAGATTGTCATTGCAAATGGACGCTGTGTGGCCAAGAACCATTTGTTCAGCTAAAAGCGCCCTCAGTGGATATGTACGCGCTTTTACCTGTTAATAAAATGGCTTACATCGAACATGTTTTATGCTATGTACAGAGCGGTGTGCTGGCGTGTGGCTAATTATCGTACCCTTAACTCTTAGTGGGACGCCGCCATTGAAGGTAATGGTTTGGTGCATAATTGATATCTAGGCAAGTTTTCCTTCCTGCCTTCAAGTCATAAATATGCAAGATTTTTTGGTACAAATGCTCATTAACACTAAAAGAAACTGCTAGCACTTAGTAGATCTGCAATGTTTGTTTGACGGTCTCCACTTTTAAATGTGTAATTGTAACATTTGATGACGTGCAGAAACGCCAGGTCAACCCTGCTCCTGAACTGATCTGCGTTTGGTAATAAACGAGAACTCTTGAAGATTTGTAAAGTTGCAGTACTGCAGTTTTACTAATTACATGTAGCCATCTGAAAATTCAATGGCAGTGTCTTTTCTTGGCGGCTCTTCATCAAAAGAAATGTAGAAACCTTCTGTTAATTGTGCAGCTTATGCCAGCTTGTAACATTTTTGGTGAGAAAGTAGAGCAACAAAAACAGTATCAGTAGGGAATGCTGCCTACTGCAGAGGTTTTTAGTCCCCCATAGTGATGTAATGAATAATTAAATGAGCCGCTTGCAAGAACCTCTTTCGTTTCCTTACTGAACATTTCATTTCCGGAGACTCTGGTTTTGCAGTGGGCATTCAATGAATCTGGCTTCTAGTAGCATTTTGCGCCCTTCCTCCAGACTGGAGGGTAGTGCCATGCCGTAGGTGAGGCCCAGAGCATAGCATTCACATCAAGGGATACAGATGTGTTAGTTGGAATCTGGGCACATCACAGGGTGCGTCACCCCCCCTGCCAGCAGTTTAAAAAATGTAAAAACAAAACGATAATAAAACAGGTTTAAAACCTGCTTTTTTAATCGTTTTTTTTTTTATTTTGCCGGGGTTTGGGGCAGGGCCAGAGTTACGATAGGCTGGAGGGGGAGTGGTGGGATCTACCTACACTGCGCATGTGGTTTTTGGCCGGCGGTCTCAGGCCAGCCGAAAACCACATGCGCAGTGACCCCTCTCCAACCTCAGCTGCATTGCTGGGGCTGGAGAGAGCAGGCACATATTCCCAGTCTGTCCTGGAGCGCGCATTATGGGCGCTCAGGCCAATCCTGAAGCTGCTCTCATGTGAGAGCAGCGTCAAGATTGGCTTCAGAGCAGGCTGGGAGCCTGTGCCTGCCTGCAGCAGTGCAGAGAAGTGGCTGAGCGCGACGCGATGTGGCAGCAGGTAAGTTTAATTTTGTATTTTTCTGTCTTTGTTGCCCCCAGTTTCCCCCCCCGCCCGCCTCTTTTGTAAATGTTTTTTCCATTGCCCCCCGTCCGTCCTCCCTCTCGGCCCACTCCCCCGCCCGCCTCTTTTACCAAATATGAGCCGCAGTGCTCTGCTCCTGCCCACTCCACAACTCCGTTGTTACCTTCTGCTTGGAGCAATTGGACGTAGCTGTAGAGTTAGAGATTTTTTACTGTAAATTATTGCTCCTCTTTCACTTCCTGAAGTTGTCTCTTCCTCTTGGCTCTGCATGTGCTGCTAACAACCAGATATAACCTATGACAATATTTTCATGGTCTTCCGTTTTGTGTTTGCAGTTTCTAAGGCTCTGGCGTGATTTGTGTATCTCTCTGTCTGTTAGGGAGTTCATTTTTTTAAAAATTGGCTTCATTGTTGACTTTCCATTTTTGGCGTGCACGCTGCGGCATATTCAGTCCGTAGCCTGGAAGCAATGGAAGCCGCAGTTGTAACAAGTGATAGGCCTTTTATTTTCATAGGCTCCCTTAACTGTGCGACTTGTTTTTCCCAGACATTGGATTCACCAGGCCCACGTGCCTTTGCTTCCCATTATTTCTCTCCCTTTGGCAGTGACACCCTCTGTACCTGCTTCCGGCTCTGAATTTTGGCTCACTTTTGGAGGGTGTTACTTTCCCTGTCTCACTGACATTTCATGGTGCCCCGAGGGGTGCACCAAGCGGATGTCTTGAGTAGGTCAGGCCGTCTTTTGTCAAGATGGCGGGCACCGTATTGCGTGGTTCTTCTCTACCCTTGCTTACCTTTCTTCCCTCTTTAGATTGCTTCTGACGCAAAATTGGCTTTCCAGCTCCCATGTCTGGGCTGCTTCCAGTTGGTGTCGTAGCAAATGCCCCAGGATGGAGTCCGTGGGTGCTGTTCCGTGGCTGCATAGGCCAGGAAGGAGAGGCACTACCCAGTGAAACCTCCTACTCTGCGCTTGCCTTGGCCGCAACCGTAGATATAAAGGCTTTTTTGACTGAAATAAACACAAATTAACTTTTGATTCAAGTGATGTAATAGACACAACAAAAGTGTAAACCACTGAAGCAAAGGACTGCAAGTAAATTTAATGGTTGATTAGTGCAAGCCAAGAACCCTGGCCTAAGCATTTCCGATTATTTGAACCACAAAACAATACACAAAATATACAGAAGCAAACATTCATCAAACAAATGCTATTTTTTTTAAATTTAATTAACTTTTAAAAAAATGTAATTCACAAATATAAAAAAAATTAAAATGTAATTTTGATAGGAAGGTTGAAGATCTAAATTCAATTGAGGCGACTCATCCATACTGGATTGTGACTGATGCATTTGCACTGCTCCCACAAATCAATCTGAGGATACTAACTTAATTTTTAGCCTCCAAGTTCACATTCCTTCACGTATACGGAAGCTTTACATTTTCTATTGTACATTTTGGTTCTTCATATATATACACTTTATTTACCTGTTAATGTTTAATTTTCAAAGCAGTCACGGACCCCTTGAATAGGCTTCATGGAACCCTATAGGTCCCCGGACTACAGGTTAAGAACTACTGGTCTAGAACAGCCACAAATTTTCCAGCAAGGTAGGGTACAGATTTGTTTTTTTTGTGAGAGGGACGACTCCATGGAGCATGGTGCTACACCATACGATAAGGGTTTGTTGATCAATTTTAGAACAATAGGGTGAAGAAATCAGAGATGCATTTGAACAGCCGGATAGGAAAGGCTCAACATTTACATCAGTGGGTGTCAACTGTTTGAGAGGAAATGTTCTACTGTGAGTAGATGCTGGAAGAAAGCTAAAGCATTGCCTTGCATATTTGATTCAATGAATCACTCGCAGGCTGCTGCCGCCGTATTGCAATAATCACATCTAAACAAGTTAAGTGACTTGTGTAAAGCCTATTGGACTGAGCAATGGACTGGCAGTGCGGACTTCTGGCCATTACTAGCATTTTAAACAGAACATAGTTGTTTTTTTCCACTACAGATCAAAGTCATCCAGTATTTTTATTTATTTATTTTGTTAAGACGATTGCCTTTTAATATTGAGTGAGCAGGTTCTTACATGCAAGCCCCATTTTGCTGGTGCCACTGCTTCCATTCTTTACTTTATGCTGTACGATTACCTTTCTTCTTTAAAGAGTCAGCAAGTGGCAGGTCCGAATTGGCACTTCCGCATGCTTTTCTTCTGTTGTTGATGACAAAAGTCTGAAATACCCCTCCACATTGTAGAATATCCAGGACACTAAACAAAGGGAAGAACTTTTAAATGCTAGACATCATCCTAGATATTTTAATTATGAAGGTGGATACCAAATGAAAGTTTGAATGTTCATATTATAAGTGACTGAAAAAAGAATTGGAGACTTATCATACTCTATAGTAAAGGTATTTAACCTATAAATAGCAAACAATATGCCATTTCTAGCTTCCAGGTTCCTGAATCATCTGCCCATATGAAATATATTAGAGCCCATATCAGACATATTGAATTGGATATGTGGAAACCTTTCGTTTAACATTTTGTAACCTATGTTCAACTGGTGTCCCCAGGCACAAGGACACATCAGAGACACGTTCCGGAAGTACAACTGCCTTTATCAATCTGACTTACGCCATTCTAGTGCTCTATTTAAATTTAAAGTGTCATAAACATAAGTGTATCTTTTATGTCTATGACGCTTTAAATTTAAATAGAGCTGAAACGCATCTGAGTCCTTGTGCCTGGGGAGACCTGATCCATTAAACAGGCTATTTTTTCCCCTGACTTTGAGTGCCGTTTCTCTTTTCTCTTAAAGGAGTTGAGTGATTTATTTTGATATTGTAGTGCCAGTGGAGGCGCTGTTTACTGTGCACCACCAGCGATTTGGAAGCACGCCAGCATTCCACAACTTCACCTCCTATAATATAAGGCTGGCATGCCCCCATGGATGGAGATAGACGAATGAAGACGAGGGAAATGATGACTGTGGAGGTGAAAGTTCGGCGCTGGGAGCTGAGAATCCCTTGGCGGGGACTGTGGATCCTACACTATAAACCTGGTACAAACCTCACACTAGAAATGCTTCCCATCCCTGGAGTTGGGCACCACGACGAAGGCACTGGCCGAGTGGTGAGGACATGGATTCAAATACCGGTTGGAGGATTAGATCAAACCAGGACATGTGGACATTAGCTTAGTTTGTGTGCCGCCGTCCCTCTGAGTACCCTAATTGTATGGGAAAGTATCAGACGCTGAAAACAGTGTCTATTATTTATTGGAAGTGTGAGGTAATACATTGCTTCGAGAACTATGAAACAAAAATTGAATTCCTAAAGGCACCTCGGGATGTGTATGGAAGACGACATTTAAGTTGCACAAATAGCTGGTTAAGTGCTCCTTTTAGACATTTTTTAACTACTGCAATTTTGCATGTTTTCACAGACATTTCTTCTGGCAGCACATGATTTAAATTATACTCCAGTCCGGGTTTTGTGCCTGTCACTGTGATGGGAGTTGGAACTTTTCTGAATTAATTAACTAATGGATGGGCGCTCAGGGACACTGGTCGGACTTTATCTGTAATTACTCATTTGTGAGTTGCATGACTAATAATACTGAGACGCCACCGTTTTACTTTATAATTTTAATGTTTGGCATCTCTCAATGTGCTCCACTTGTTGGTTTTGTTATTCCTGTTGCTGCGAGAGGGAAGTGTATCTTTTATGTCTATGACGCTTTAAATTTAAATAGAGCAATTGATAAAGGCAGTTGTACTGCCGAAACGCGTCTCTGATGTGCCCTTGTACCTGGGGAGACCTGATCCATTAAACAGGCTATTTTTTCCCCTGCCTTCGAGTGCTGTTTCTCTTTTCTCTTAAAGGAGTTGAGGGATTATTTTGATATTGTAGTGCCAGCGAAGGCGCTGTTTACTGTGCACCACCAGCGATTTGGAAGCACACCAGCATCTCCGCAACTTTACCCAATAAAAATATATTATATATGGCTGTAGAGGTCGGAGAGCAACAATAAACTGCTTTGCACTATCTTGTGGTCCGTGCTCCGTTTGTGGTGAGGATACCATGGTGGATGACGGAGTTGTTGTCCATATATATATATATATATATATATTCACTGAAAAAACCATAAGGTTTTAGGGACAGTTATAGTTAGTTGGACATTGCACTCGTACAAAACCCGTGAAATTCCCCCGTTATAGTTAGTTCAGGTAACTATAACTCGCGCCCCGCAATGCACTGCTGATGACGTCACATATTACATCACTCATGACATGGTCAGTGACATCACTGATGACATCACTGATGACATCATCCAGTGACTGTGTGTTTCTGTAAAGTTTAAATATGTTTAATATATATAGGGAAAGGCGTATTGAAGAATGAGTGGGTGTAGAAGCGCCTGAATGGATGATTTAGTAGGTGCCTGACTGAGTCTATAAGTGAGTGATTAAACGTATCTTACTGGATGCATGGGTGAGTGACTAAACTGTGTGAATGTCTGTATCCGTCTGTCTGTTGTTGTGTAAGCAACTGCATGGGTTTCTGACTAGCTAAATGAGTGTCTATATGGGTTATGGATTGGTTCTCTGAGTATCTGTATGGGTGCCTCAGTGTTTGTGTGGGTGGGGTGTGTGTGACTGTGCATAGATGTGTGAGTGGGTGATTCACTGGGTGCATGGTTTCAAGAGTGCGTCTGTGATGGACTGTATGGGTGGGTGAGTGTGTGTATGGGTGTGTTAGTGATTGAATGTATATCTCAGTGGTACATGTGTGAGTAACTACATATGTGAAAGGCAGTATATATGTGTGTTGGAGTATATAAATGGCTATAAGTGAGAGTGTGTGATTGTGAGAGTGGCTATATGGATGAGTGTGTGCTTGCATCAGTCATTGCATAGGAGCGTAAGACTGTGCTAGTATTTTTATGAGTAAGTGAGCTGGTGTGTATAACTGTATAGGTGAGTAAATTGGAGTGTGATTAATTATTTGCATGACTGACTAGGTGTGTGAGTACCTCTATGGATGAGTTGCGTTGTGTGAGTGTTTATATAGGTGTATGAGTGCATATGATAGTCCTGTACTGAGTGACTGTAAGTATGAGTGACTGTACGGGTGAGTGAGTAGATGTGTGTGTGTAGACCTAAGAATCAGTGAGTGGGTATGTACTTATTGGTATTGGAGTGTGTATGGTTTTGAGAATGGCAGTCTGTAATTTAGAGTGGGTGTATCAAAACTTATATTAGGGTGTGAGAAGATGCATTAAATTCTCACATGGATGATGTCATCAGTGATGTCATCAGTGATGTCATTTGAGATGTCATCAGTGATGTCACTGACCATGTCATGAGTTATGTAATATGTGACGTCATCAGCAGTGCATTGTGGGGCGCGAGTTATAGTTACCTGAACTAACTATAACGGGGGAATTTCACGGGTTTTGTACGAGTGCAATGTCCAACTAACTATAACTGTCCCTAAAACCTTATGGTTTTTTCAGTGAATTTCTAAGGTTTTTTAAATGCTAATTTCTAACTATAACGTGCCTGAAACCTATGGTTTTTTCAGTGAATTTCAAAGGTTTTTTAAATGCTAATTCCTAACTATAACATGTCTGAAACCTACGGTTTTTTCAGTGAATTTCAAAGGTTTTGTAAATGACAATTTTTAAATGTATTAATTGTTATATTTATTTTTTTCATACTGATTTACTACATTTTTAGAAACAATTTTTTTTTACATATTTTATTTTTTAAATTACATTGTAATTACATTATACATTACAAAAAATACTTTCTCAGAATGAATTACTTTAGTTTAAATACTTTGCACATAGGCAATAGACTTTTAAGTACAGTAGTTACAGTTGTTGCTATGGGCAACACATTTTCAAACACAATGCAACATTCAGCTCAATGTGAATTTCTAGTTAAATGCAATTAGTTACTTTATGGATTACTTTTCTAACCACAGGACTGGATCCTAGATTCAGTCCTGGGACATCTCCTGTAAACAGTTGAGTAAAAGCGTTTTGGTTACAGTAGTGATTTTTAAGGAATATTATTGTATTTTAAAAGTTGACACTTAGAAACTTTTTCTCATAGAATCACCAATGTTATCCTATGGAAGGAAATTCACTTAGCAGGTAAAAACTGTTATTGTTACTTTTTCTTACTCAGTGTTGGATCCTGGATCCAGCACTGGTGCATCTCCTGTAAACAGTTGAAAGAATGCGTTTAAGTCATACAGGCGATTTTTAAGGAATATTTGTAGTTTGTGAAAATCGACACTTTGAAACTTTTTTGCTGAAAACCAGACAATGGATTCCTATGGAAGAAAATATAAGTTACTGGTAAGTACGGTTAAAATTACTTTTCAGGGTCAGTGCTGGGCTAAAAGATGCAGCACTGAGGTCTCTCCTGATAACAGGTGAGTAAATCGGAATTCGTATTTCGGCTGATTTTAGAGGAATATTTTAAAGTTCCAAAACTCCACACTTAGAAGAATTTCCAAGTGAAACCAGTCAATGTTAGCCTATGGAAGGAAATTCAAGTTACTGGTAAGTACGGTTAAAATTACTTTTCAGGACCAGTACTGGGCTGAAAGATACAGCACTGAGGTCTCTCCTGATAACAGGTGAGTAAATCGGAATTCGTATTTCGGCTGATTTTAGAGGAATATTTGTATGTTTCAAAAATCAACACTTAGAAACTTTTTCAGCAAAAAGCAGGCAATGATATCCTATGGAAGGAAATTCAAGATACTGGTAAGTACGGTTAAAATTACTTTTCAGGATTAGTACTGGGCTGAAAGATGCAGCACTGAGGTCTCTCCTGATAACAGGTGAGTAAATCAGAATTCGTAGTTCGGCAGATTTTAGAGGAATATTTGCACAATGGTGAAGGGAGGGGCGGGGCCTGAGGTGACATCTGTGCAAACGCGCCCCGTGGCGCGTTTTAAGTTGGGGGATTAAGTCCCCTTGAATCATGAGGGTCCCTAGGGGCCAACTAGCCCACCAGGAACCTCCAGTATGCGCCAGGGGCTGCGTTGCAGAGACGTGTAGAGAGGCCACATCCCTTTTACACCTCTCTGCAACGCAGCTCTGTGGCGCTTTCTGGATGTACCTGTTGGGCTAGTTGGCCCCAGGGACCCTCAGGATTGAAGGGGATTTAATTCCCCATCTTAAAACGCGCCACGGGGCCTGTTTGCACACATGTCACCTCAGGCCCGCCCTCCCTTCACCACTGTGCAAACGCGCCTCGTGGCGCGTTTTAAGTCGGGGGATTAACTCCCTTGAATCCTGAGGGTCCCTGGGGTGCAACTAGCCCACCAGCTACCTCCATTAAGCGCCACAGAGCTGCGTTGCAGAGAGGTGTAAAAGGGGCGTGGCCTCTGTACACCTCTCTGCAAGGCAGCCCCCTGGCGCATACTGGAGGTTCCTGGTGGGCTAGTTGGCCCCCAGGCACCCCCAGTATTCAAGGGGAATTACTTCCCCTTCTTAAAACGCGCCAGGGGGCGCATTTGCAGAGTACTGCAGGGAGGGGGGCGAGGCCTCCGGCACGATGCCGTTTTTTTTTTTTTGTTTGTTTTTTATGGGAGGGGGGCTGCGTGGCCCCCCTTCCCTCGGCCACTTTTGGCCCCGGGGACCCCATCCCCCGGGGCCTGAGCATTTTTTTTTTTTTTTTTTTTTTAAACGGGAAGGGGGCCGCGTGGCCCCCCTTCCCTGGGCCTCTATTGGCCCCGGGGACCCCATCCCCCGGGGCATGCCCTCTTTTTAAATAAAAAATATGGAGGGGGCTGCGTGGCCCCCTCCTCAGGCCATTTAAGGGCCCGGGGACCCCATCCCCCGGGGCCGGCCTTGCCCTTATTTTTTTTATTTTATTTTATTTTTTTATTTGGGGAGGGGGCTGCGTGGCCCCCTCCCGGGCCACTTATGGCCCCGGGGACCCCATCCCCCGGGGCCTGGCCTCTGGTTGGGGACTGTGGGGGGTCCCCAAACCCCCACAGTCCCGCCGGCTCCCCGTGTCCTATGGGAGCCGGCATTGCTTTTCCACATGGGGAGCAGCTAACATCCTGCTCCCCATGTGGAAAAGCAATTGGTTTGCATTTTGAAAGAGAGAGCAGGTTTCCTGCTCTCTCTTTCAAAATGCAAAGCAAGTTTGCTATGACAGGACGGGAGCCGCGAGGCTCCCATCCTGTCATAGCAAACAGCAGTGTCCCGGGGTAGGCACCCGGGACACTGCAGGAGCCGGCCCTGGGGGTGGCGGTCCCCAGGGCCATCAAGGGCTCCAGGAGGGGGCCGCGCTGCCCCCCTCCCTACATTTTGAAAGCCCCGGGAGGTGGTGGTCCCCGGGGCTTGGGGTCCAAAACGGACCCCCATTTTCAATTTTCTTAGTGCCCCGGGGAGGTGGTGGTCCTCGGGCGTGTGGGGGCTGGAGCCCCCCACACAGGTTTAAAAAAAAAAGCCCCGGGGGGTGGTGGTCCCCGGGCTTGGGGGCCTTAGAGGCCCCCCATACATAAAATAAACCCCCCTCAGCATGCCCCCGGGACTTGGCCCACCCGGGGCAAATTTACATCGAGCGCGGAGACCGCGCTCGATTTTTTTTCCGGAAGGATTCGCGCACCCTGAGCACATCCTGCCGATTTAAAAAAAACAATGCTTTTTTTTGCCCAGGGGGTCCTTGTGGGACCCCCTGAGCAGGCCTAGGGGGTTAGGGTGTTTCTACCCTGCCCCCTTTGTGCGCTTTGCGCACTTGTTTCTGTCCCTCGGTTCTACCGAGGGACAAAATGGCTGCCAACACTTCCTGAATCGGAATGTTGACAGCCAGCTGACAGCCAATTAGCAGACAGCTCGTGATCGGGAGGGTACGCGGATCCGACGCGCCCATAGATATATATGTGACTTTACTTGTGAATTTCTCAGGAACTACTGAACGGATTTACACCATTTAAGCAAAAGGCACCAGTCTGAACCAAGGGCTACCTCTTTGCCAAATTTGGTGTAATTCCGTTCAGCAGTTCGGGCTGTAGCTGCAACTAAAGGTTCCTATGGAAAAATGAATGGGGAAAACGCGTTTTGGGACCCCCCTTTTTTCTCGGCCCCCGCTTGACGTATCACCCCGAGACTTTCAGGGTAGGAGCGGAGCGCCCCAACAAGTTAGAAACTTTCGCGAAGATTCGTCAACCTGCGCCAACGTTATTTCAAATAGAATGTCGCGGATTTCCTATGGATAATAGGTCCTAACTATAACTATCTACTGGCGACCGCCAGTAGATAATATATATATATATATATATATATATATATCAACACACAACTTTTTTCGCGGGTCTCTCTGCCTCTCACGGCGGCGGACTCGGCGAGGTCGCAAACCTCCAAAATCAAAGCAAATCCTTCGTCATCGAACGAAAAGTACAAAGCCGAGCCCCGTTCATTTAGTAGCGTGAAAATTTAATATCACATGTGGCAAACAAATGCCCGGCGCGTTTCGGTGCAGCCGCACTTTGATCACGGGTCAAAGACTGTTTGTGAAAAACATTAACATATAGTGCACACCCATAATAGAAGTAGGACTACATATCACAATGCCAGTAAAACAAAAGAAAAACGGCATCCATTTTGAAGTGGTAGCTTCTAGTATATGGACGCCTTACAAAATAACTTGTACTGAGATTAAAGCACTCATTTTCAACGTGACAACAGTGTAAACATGATTCATACTGACAGTACAACTGAATCATAAGACCCAGACAATTCCGCCCCAGTGGGCCTTGAAGAATCTGACACAATACTGTCCATGTTAATTATATCAGTTCAAAACTGATGAAGAGAAATGAAGATAAACAAAATAAAATTAATGATAAGAATATACCGCCCGAGTGGGCTTACCAACAATTCATCTTCATGTCCCAGACACTGTAAACACAATTCTGCCCCAGTGGGCTAGATATGTCACTAATAATATTGGTGCAACTCAGTAACATACTGAGACTAATTTAATATTGTAGCTCTTTTGTATTCCTCTGCATTGTGTGCTGATATCTTCGTCGCCTACAAAAATAAAAACAGTGCAATCAATAAATATCCTGCAATCAATAAAACAAACAAGGCATACGATGAATATATCTTATTACTTAAAGGAATGATATTTTGAAATGAATGGGATTTTTTAATGGAATTTTTTAAGAGTACAGGAATCAGCCTACGTGAACCGACAATTCTTCATCTTTATTTAAACCTAATGGAAGTACTGTACCATATTTGATAATCATCTTGGACTCTAAACGTCTAAGTTCCCTCACTCTATTGCCTCCTCTTTCTGATATCGGAATTCTGTCTAGAGCACAAAATCTCAAGAGACTGCTATTCTTATGACAATCTTTAAAATGTCTAACAGTATATTGCTTATCCTCATTCGCGATTGCCCTCATGTGCTCCAAGATGCGTCTTTTTACCTGGTGAATGGTACTTCCAATGTATATCAGTGAGCAAGGACAGCTCAGTGCATACACACAAAAGTCCGATCTACATGTAAGGTGTTTTTTAATGATGAAAGGTTTTTGGTCCTTAGATAACTCAATCTGTTTGCAGTTCATGCTCTTTTTACAAGCTTTGCATGAGCCACATACAAAAAATCCTTGTATCTGGTTGGAATCCGTGTCAGATCGCAGAGTATTGCTGCACAGAATTTCATTCAGAGCAATGCACCTCCTGAATGTGATTCTGCGGTGCTCCCCAACATATTTTTTCAGTGTTTCATCAGTGTTTAATACACGCCAATACTTTTTCAGACATTTCCTGGCCTCCCATGATTGGTTGCTGTACGCAGTTATGAATCGAATGGGTTCTTCTCATCAATTTCTTATTTTTGACCTGTAATAAATCTGTTCTTCTCACTGTCATAACTTTCTCACATGCCTGTCTGATTACTTTATTAGAATAGCCTCTTTCAGTAAATCTAGTTTTCATGTTCACTAATTCATCCTCGAATGCCTGATCAGAACTACAATTTCTTCTAGCTTTTAATAGCTCACCGTACGGTATGCTATTTATCAAACTTTTGGGGTGGCAGCTGTTTGCATGTAGCAAACTGTTGCAGGCAGTTTGTTTCCGGAATAGATTGCTTTCCAATCTATTTTCATGCACATGAACTTCTACATCAAGAAATTCAATTGTCTCATTATGTACAATACTCGTAAATTTTAAATTACAAGGATTGTCATTCAAAGTTTTCACAAACTGTTCTGCTTCCAATTCTGTCCCCCTCCTGATGCAGAAAACATCATCTATATACCTGGCCCAGAGGACGGCATGGTGGTTAAAAGCTGTGATGTTGCTAGCTACCTGCTCCTCCCACCAGCCTAGGTACAAGCCAGCGTAGCTGGGGGCGAAGCAGGTCCCCATTGCCGTCCCCTGGGTCTGGCGATAGATCACATGATCAAATATGAAGTAATTATTAGATAGACATGTGTACATCATAGTTAAAAGCATTTCAGTGTGCATGTAATACTACAAGTCTCGTGTTTTCAAAAAGTGGCGGCTGGCATCCATACCCCCTGTTGTGGGCTACACACGTGTATAAACTGTTCACGTCTAGTGTCATTAACAGCATGCCATTATCCCATATGACATTTTCAATCAATCTGAGAAAATCCCCAGTATCCTGTACATATGGTGGAAGGGATTGTACATATGGACGTAGAAAATAATCAATATACTTAGATGTATTTTCATGCAAACTTCCTATGGATGACACAATAGGTCGCCCTGGTGGATTTAGGCTGTTCTTATGAATTTTGGGCAAAAGATACATTGCCGCAAGTTTCGGATGTTCACAGTTGAGGTATTTAACTTCCTTATCTGTTATCAATTTTTCATTTCTCCATTTGAGCAAGTCTGCCCTGTATTTCTTGTTGCTACTTTCATAGCTTACTCTGCTAGTTACTATGTAACTTTCTGTGTCTCCCAATTGTCTCCGCCCTTCATCTAGGTACATCTGTTTAGGCCAAATAACGACATTTCCCCCTTTGTCAGATTTTTTAATTACTATGCTGTTGTTTTCTTTTAATTCTTTCACAGCTTTCTGTTGTTTAAGGGTAAGATTGCTATGTTTACATGGTCTAGATTTGTCTAGTTTTTTTAATTCAATCTTTACACCTTTCTCAAATACCTCAATGGCATCACTGTGTGTCAGAGGTAGAAACTTAGATTTGGGTCTGAAACCACTCACACTTGTACAATCTAATACCAACATTTCATCAACCAAATTCTCTAGTGGATTATCAATACAACCCTCGCCACTCTCGAGTTCTTTCATTGTTTGCAAAAGTTCAATGTCTTCAATAGTTAGATTAGTGTTCGGTTTCATAATGGGTGGCATTTCATTTTTCTTATGTTCAAACCATTTTTTAAGTTTGTTTCCTTGTGAAATGAAATACATCTATTCTTCCTTCGGTGTAATTGAATCTATTAGTGGGACAAAAAGTAAGGCCTAACGATAAGACATCGATTTGATCAATAGACAATGAAATATTTGACAGATTTACCACTGTGAATTTGTCCTTCATTTTGCCGCTGCTTTGCCTCTTGTTGTCATTCCTATGAAGCCATCCAAGTTCCCTTGCTTTTTTGCGCCTCGCTTGCTTCCTCCTCTGGCGCCTCGACTTGTATTTTCTTGGGGTCCCGGACTCCCTGAACCTTGTTGGCCTCGTGCCATCAAGTCGAATTCTTTAAAATTGTTGGCTTTTACTCCAGTCTGATGATCTTGTACAGAGATGGTGCTCTCTGCTCCTTCTGGCACTGTGCTGGTGCTCGGAATTGTGGTCTCCACATTCACGCCTTCTACTGTGTCATCTGTAACCATACGTTTAGGTAGCTCCTTGTTGTCCAGTCTTACCAAATTGGTTTCCCTTAGGTGATCAAATTTTCTTCCAAACGTAAATATTTGGCCCAGTTCGTAATCTATCTGATCCCTATGGAATTTCCGCTGTTTTTTTAATTTGATCTCTTTTTCCTCTTTTTCCAATCTAAGGGTAAGTTTCCTCATTTCTGACTCAAATTCACTTTCAGAGTATTTAGTTTTCAATTGAGTGGTCAGTTCTTCAATTTCTGCTGCCAGTCTCTGTGTGTCCTTTCGTGCATATTTAATTAGCAACTTCAACATCACTGTTGAACACTCTTCAATTAGCTCTGGATCCGGGTCATTGAATGTAGGGGTTATAAAAATGCGTAAACCTCTTGGGACACGTTCACAATCCACGTACTTTTGGAGTGCTGTGGCTTCCCACCACTTAGCTTGTTCTAGCTTGGCACTTTTCCACAATTTGTCCCACAGTTCCTTTTTACTTAATGTATCCTTGGCTGTGCTGATACCCGATCTATCCACATCCGATATATTCCTGTTTATAGGTAAAAACAGCAATTCAGCTGCTTCTCTTCTCGTAGCCTCACGGTTTGCCGAATTCATGTTGAAATATAATGGGGAACAACTAGAATTAACTGAATCCCCTGGCTGATCACAGTTCTAAGTTTCTACCTCAGATACACAGTGATGCCATTGAGGTATTTGAGAAAGGTGTAAAGATTGAATTAAAAAACTAGACAAATCTAGACCATGTAAACATAGCAATCTTACCCTTAAACAACAGAAAGCTGTGAAAGAATTGAAAGAAAACAACAGCATAGTAATTAAAAAATCTGACAAAGGGGGAAATGTCGATATTTGGCCTAAACAGATGTACCTAGATGAAGGGAGGAGACAATTGGGAGACACAGAAAGTTATATAGTAACTAGCAGAGTAAGCTATGAAAGTAGCAACAAGAAATACAGGGCAGACTTGCTCAAATGGAGAAATGAAAAATTGATAACAGATGAGGAATTTAAATACCTCAACTGTGAACATCCGAAACTTGCGGCAATGTATCTTTTGCCCAAAATTCATAAGAACAGCCTAAATCCACCAGGGCGACCTATTGTGTCATCCATAGGAAGTTTGCATGAAAATACATCTAAGTATATTGATTATTTTCTACGTCCATATGTACAATCCCTTCCATCATATGTACAGGATACTGGGGATTTTCTCAGATTGATTGAAATGTCATATGGGATAATGGCATGCTGTTAATGACACTAGACGTGCACAGTTTATACACGTGTGTACCCCACAACAATGGGTGTGGATGCCAGCCGCCACTTTTTGAAAACACGAGACTTGTCGTATTACATGCACACTGAAATGCTTTTAACTATGATGTACACATGTCTATCTAATAATTACTTCATATTTGATCATGTGATCTATCGCCAGACCCAGGGGACGGCAATGGGGACCTGCTTCGCCCCCAGCTACGCGAGTTTGTACCTAGGCTGGTGGGAGGAGCAGCTAGCTAGCAACATCACAGCTTTTAACCACCATGCCTTCCTTTGGGCCAGGTATATAGATGATGTTTTCTGCATCAGGAGGGGGACAGAATTGGAAGCAGAACAGTTTGTGGAAACTTTGAATGACAATCCTTGTAATTTAAAATGTACTAGTATTGTACATAAGGAGACAATTGAATTTCTTGATGTAGAAGTTCATGTGCATGAAAATAGATTGGAAAGCAATCTATTCCGGAAACAAACTGCCGGCAACAGTTTGCTACATGCAAACAGCTGCGACCCCAAAAATTTGATAAGTAGCATAGCGTACGGTGAGCTATTAAGAGCTAGAAGAAATTGTAGTTCTGATCAGGCATTCCAAGATGAATTAGTGAACATGAAAACTAGATTTACTGAAAGAGGCTATTCTAATAAAGTAATCAGACAGGCATGTGAGAAAGCTATGACAGTGAGAAGAACAGATTTATTACAGGTCAAAAATAAGGAATTGACGAGAGAAGAACCCATTCGATTCATAACTGCGTACAGCAACCAATCATGGGAGGTCAGGAAATGTCTGAAAAAGTATTGGCATGTCTTAAACACTCATGAAACACTGAAAAAATATGTTGGGGAGCACCCCAGAATCACATTCAGGAGGTGCATTGCTCTGAATGATATTCTGTGCAGCAATACTCTGCGATCTGACACGGATTCCAACCAGATACAAGGATTTTTTGTATGTGGCTCATGCAAAGCTTGTAAAAAGAGCGTGAACTGCAAACAGATTGAGTTATCTAAGGACCAAAAACCTTTCATCATTAAAAAACACCTTACATGTAGATCAGACTTTAGTGTGTATGCACTGAGCTGTCCTTGCTCACTGATATACATTGGAAGTACCATTCACCAGGTAAAAAGACGCATCTTGGAGCACATGAGGGCAATCGCGAATGAGGATAAGCAATATCCTGTCGCTAGACATTTTAAAGATTGTCATAATAAGAATAGCAGTCTCTTGAGATTTTGTGCTCTAGACAGAATTCCGATATCAGAAAGAGGAGGCAATAGAGTGAGGGAACTTAGACGTTTAGAGTCCAAGATGATTATCAAATATGGTACAGTACATCCATTAGGTTTAAATAAAGATGAAGAATTGTCGGTTCACTTAGGCTGATTCCTGTACTCTTAAAAAATTCCATTAAAAAATCCCATTCATTTCAAAATATCATTCCTTTAAGTAATAAGATATATTCATCGTATGCCTTGTATGTTTGTTTTATTGATTGCAGGATATTTATTGATTGCACGGTTTTTATTTTTGTAGGAGACAAAGATATCATCACACAATGCAGAGGAATACAAAAGAGCTACAATATTAAATTAGTCTCAGTATGTTACTGAGTTGCACCAATATTATTAGTGACATATCTAGCCCACTGGGGCAGAATTGTGTTTACAGTGTCTGGGACATGAAGATGAATTGTTGGTAAGCCCACTCGGGCGGTATATTCTTATCATTAATTTTATTTTGTTTATCTTCATTTCTCTTCATCAGTTTTGAACTGATATAATTAACATGGACAGTATTGTGTCAGATTCTTCAAGGGCCACTGGGGCGGAATTGTCTGAGTCTTATGATTCAGTTGTACTGTCAGTATGATTCATGTTTACACTGTTGTCAAGTTGAAAATGAGTGCTTTAATCTCAGTACAAGTTATTTTGTAAGGCATCCATATACTAGAAGCTACCACTTCAAAATGGATGCCGTTTTTCTTTTGTTTTACTGGCATTGTGATATGTAGTCCTACTTCTATTATGGGTGTGCACTATATGTTAATGTTTTTCACAAACAGTCTTTGACCCGTGATCAAGGTGTGGCTGCACCGAAAAGCGTCCGGCGTTTGTTTGCCACATGTGATATTAAATTTTCACGCTACTAAATGAACGGGGCTCGGCTTTGTACTTTTCGTTCAATGAGGAAGGAATATCCTACTGGCGGTCGCCAGTAGGTAGTTATAGTTAGGACCTATTATCCATCGGAAATTCGTAACATTCTTTTCCCAATAACTTTGGCGTCGTTTGATGAATCTTCGCGAAATTTTCAAAACTAGTGGGGCGCTCCGGTCAGCTCCTGTCTTGAAAGTTTTGGGGTGATTCGGCAAGCGGGGGCCGAGAAAAAAGGGGGGTCCCAGAACGTGTTTTCTCCATGTTAATTCCCATAGGAAACTTTAGCCACGGCTACAGCCCGAACTGCTGAACGGAATTACACCAAATTTTGCAAAAAGGTAGTGCTTCGTTCAGAAAGCACCCTTTTTAAAAATGGTGTAAATCTGTTCAGTAGTTGCTGAGAAAATCAAAAATAAAAGTTTCGATATTTAGAGGCACGGAGGATCCGCGGACCCTCCCGACCAAGAGCTTTATTCTAATTGGCTGTCAACACAGCAAACCAGGAAGTGTTGGCAGCCATCTTGTGACTCGGTAGAACCGAGTCACAAGAAAACAGAAAAACAGTCGCGTAAAACAAGAAAAGGGGGCAGGGTAGAAACACCCTGACCCCCTAGGCCTGCTCAGGGGGTCCCATAAGGACCCCCAGGGCCCAAAAAAGTATTTTTTTTTTAATAAAAGCGCCGAGATGCGCAAAGGATCCGCGGATCCGGCCGAGAAAATAAAAAAAAACGAAGCGCGGGCTTCCGCGTTTCGTTATTAATTAGCCCCCGGGTGGGCCAAGTCCCGGGGGCATGTAAACAAATGTGTGTGGGGGGCCCCAATCCCCCCACACTGCCCCGGGGACCGCCACCCCCCAGGGCTTTGCACAAATATTTGCGGGGGCACACGGCCCCCCGCAGCCCCGGGACCGCCACCCCCGGGGCTTTGTTTTTATGTGGGGGGCCTCCAAGCCCCCCAAGCCCTGGGGACCGCCACCCCCGGGGCTTTCATTAATAAATTTGCGGGGGGCACACGGCCCCCCGCTGCCCCGGGGACCGCCAGCCTCCGGGGCTCTTATTTTTTTAATAATACCTGTGTGGGGGGCACGAGCCCCCCCCACACGCCCCGGGGACCGCCACCTCCCCGGGGCTCTAATTATTCAAATTTGGGGGTCCGTGACGGACCCCCAAGCCCCAGGGACCACCACCTCCCCGGGGCTTTGCCAATGGTGGGAGGGGGGCCGCGCGGCCCTCTGTCACGTTTGCCGGCGTGGAAGCAAGCGGACTACAAGCATGGCGGCCGGTTACAGGCGCGCATGCGCAGGGATAGGTCGGGCGCGTTAAAGCCATGCCTCTCCCGTATGACTGCGCTTTGCGTTCTAGCCTACTCTCTCTTCCCTGTATCACTTCCCAGGGACCCTCAGGATTCAAGGGGACTTAATCTCCCAACTTAAAACGCGCTAGGGGCGCGTTTGCACAGTGGTGAAGGGAGGGGGCGGGGCCTGAGGTGACATGTGTGCAAATACGCCTTGTGGCGCGTTTAAAGTTGGGGAATTAATTCCCTTTCAATCCTGAGGGCCCCTGGGGGCGAACTAGCCCACCAGGTACCTTCAGTAAGCACAACAGAGTTGCGTTGCAGAGAGGTGAAAAAAGGTGCGTGGCCTCGAAACGCCTCTCTGCAACTCAGCTCTGTGGTGCTAACTGTAGGTACCTGGTGGGCTAGTTGGGCACCAGGGACCCTCAGGATTCAAGGGGACTTAATCCCGCAACTTAAAACGTGCCACGGGGCGCGTTTGCACACATGTCACATCAGGCCCCCCCCTCCCTTCACCACTGTGCAAACGCGCCCCGTAGCGCGTTTTAAGAGGTAGTTTTAATCCCCCTGCCCTATTATGTACTAGGGACTTACAGAGGAGGTCATGCTAATCACAGGGGTACCCCAATGCATAGTGTTCCCTAGTGTATGTAGGTGTTTTCACTGTATTCTAAGTGTCTTTTAGCATAGCACTGGCTCTGGTTAGTCAGTCAGTTACCACCAGTACCCGTCTGAAAAAGTTGTGGGCACAGGATGATTTTGCAACAAGGCCTCTTTCTGCTCCTCTGTTGGTTCTTTCTGCACATCTTTTGCTTCTTCCTGCACTTTTCTTCGTCTTTGTGGACTTCTGTTGCTTCTTTCTGCATTTCTTTTGCTTCTTTCTGTGCGTTTTTTCTTCTTTCTTCACATGTCCTACCTCTGTAGGCATAGTTAGAAACTAGCATTTAAAAAACCTTTGAAATTCACTTAAAAAACCATAGGTTTCAGGCACGTTATAGTTAGAAATTAGCATTTAAACAACCTTTGAAATTCACTGAAAAAACCATAGGTTTCAGACACGTTATAGTTAGAAATTAGCATTTAAAAAACCTTTGAAATTCACTGAAAAAACCGTAGGTTTTAGGGACAGTTATAGTTAGTTGGACATTTCACTCGTACAAAACCATAGAAATTCCCCGTTATAGTTAGTTCAGCTAACTATAACTCGCGCCACGCAATGCACTGCTGATGACGTCACATATTACATCACTCATGACATGGTCAGTGACATCACTGATGACATCACTGATGACATCTCAAATGACATCACTGATGACATCATCCAGGGACTGTGTGTTTCTGTAAAGTTTAAATATGTTTAATATATATAGGGAAAGGCATATTGAAGAATGAGTGGGTGTATAAGTGTCTGAATGGATGATTTAGTACGTGCGTGACTGACTCTACAAGTGAGTGATTAAACGTATCTTACTGAATGCATGGGTTAGTGACTAAACTGTGTGAATGTCTGTATCTGTCTGTCTGTTGGTGTGTAAGTGGATGTATGGATTTGCGAATAGCTACATGAGTGTCTATATGGGTTATTGATTGGTTCTCTGAGTATCTGTATGGCTGCCTGAGTGTTTGTGTGGGTGGGGTGTGTGTGACTCTGTACATAGATGTGTGAGTGGGTGATTCACTGGGTGCATGATTTCAAGAGTGCATCTGTGATGGACTGCTTGGGTGGGTGAGTGTGTGTATGGGTGTGTTAGTGAGTGAATGTATATCTCAGTGGTACATGTGCGAGTAACTACATATGTAAAAGGCAGTATATATGTGTGTTAGAGTATTTAAATGGCTATAAGTGAGAGTGTGTGATTGTGAGAGTGGCTGTATGGATGCGTGTGTGCTTGTATCAGTTATTGTATAAGAGCGTAAGAATGTGCTAGTATTTGTATGAGTAAGTGAGCTGGTGTGTGTATAACTGTATAGGTGAGTAAATGGGTGTGTGATTAATTTTTTGCATGACTGACTAGGTGTGTGAGTACCTCTATGGATGAGTGGCGGTGTGTGAGTGTTTATATAGGTGTATGAGTGCATATGATAATCGTGTACTGAGTGACTGTAAGTATGAGTGACTGTACGATGGGGAGTGAGTAGATGTGTGTGTGTAGACCTAAGAATCAGTGAGTGGGTATGTAGTTATTGGTATTGAGTGTGTATGGTTTTGAGAATGGCAGTCTGTAATTTAGAGTGGGTGTATCAAAAGTTATATTAGGGTGTGAGAAGATGCATGAAATTATCACATGGATGATGTCATCAGTGATGTCATTTGAGAAGTCATCAGTGATGTCATCAGTGATGTCACTGACCATGTCATGAGTGATGTAATATGTGACGTCATCAGCAGTGCATTGCGGGGCGCGAGTTATAGTTAGCTGAACTAACTATAACGGGGGAATTTCTATGGTTTTGTACGAGTGAAATGTCCAACTAACTATAACTGTCCCTAAAACCTATGGTTTTTTCAGTGAATTTCAAAGGTTTTTTAAATGCTAATTTCTAACTATAACGTGTCTGAAACCTATGGTTTTTTCAGTGAATATAATATGTATGTATGTATGTATATGTATAATTTATTTTTGCCCCCATATACTAGTAGTCCTGATGAGACCCTTGAATTCATGTTAAGGGTCAAAATGTCGACACAGATGAGTAACAAACAAATTTGTATACGTAGTTAACATGGACTGATTCGAGAACTCTTAGTGGTTGTTTGTTACAAACACATCAGCCCTTTTGTATGCTCTCATTGGTGTATATTTTGTTTGTGGTGGTTTTCGCACCTGGGACACATTGCACTATTGTATTGTCTTTTTTCTTTTTGTATGGACACAGTAACTGATAAAATTGTTTCTGATTTACTATGGCGTGGTGGTCTTTGTGAATTTGTTGATACTAAGGCACTGATTGCATGAGTTTATCTAGCCTCCTACGTGTACACTCATTACTAAATGATACCAATGAGAACCAGTATTGCTTATAATATGTTGAACATTAAGCATGTGATGGGAGAGCCAGCAGTGTGTCTTCCAGCTGTGGCAATAATCTTGTACAGCTTTCTAGTGAGTGACAGGAGGCACTGTTTGCATATTTGGAAACTGTGCTATTTGCGGAATGAGCAAGCTACAGGATCTGTCCTCTTCAGAGCCCTGCGTTTTGTTTCATAAGAATTGTTTTTCGTATAGATTGGTCAGTGTGTCCCAAGCTCCTTATGTATTTTAATCTTAGCGAGGTCTTGATGTTATAGATGGCTTTGAGTGCTACCTGAATATAACCGAAGGCATTATGCCGTCTGTCTGGTTGTATAGCCCCCGTACAGGTCTTATGCTAGGAAGTAGAACGTAGGCTATTGCTGGCTCATTGGGTTGTCTCATGAGTCTCAGAATGCTACAAGGTTGCTGTCCTCCCACTGCTGGACGGCCACAATGTGCAACGGTGGCATCACTATTCAGTACTGTGGCCATTTGATGTCAACTTGAAGGCATAATCCTACACACATCAATCAGTTCATCAGCTGGGTTCAGTTTGCCTGAACTCTGCTGTGCTGAACTTTCTTTTTGGTTAAACTGTTGCATTTGAGATTTTCTGACCTCCTTACAACCTTAAGACTTTTCAGTCTTTCATAGGGTGTTTGGTGATAAATGTGCATCATGGGTATGCCCTGCACACCATAGTGTCTCTTGTTCTTTTAGTTTTGAGAGCCCCTCGTTCCAAACAAACCTGTTCCCATCTTCCTTTCTGTTGGAGCCAGTATTTGCATGTGAGGTGGAGCCTGTGATGCATATGCATCAAGCTAACATGACTTTAACTCTTGCTCTGCAAACTGTTATTTTGTTTAATTTTTAATGGAAACACAACAAGATGATGACTGAGTGTTGAAGCTTTTCAACAACTCACCCCATGTCAAGAGAACTGGGTTTAATCCATCGTTCTTTTGCTCACTATGCCACCCCCGTTTGTGTCCAGCCATATGCAAATCCGTCTTGACCCTGTTCCTCATGGGAAGAGTCCAGCCCGAATTGCCAGGCCAGGTCATCCCTGGACAGCAAACAAGCATCCTGGGACCAGTTTTGAGGTATCACCCCTCATCAGTCAGGCTAACTTGAATCCAGTGGCACAGCAATCAAGGGACCTATGTCTGGGCATACCCTTGGCCACTTAGGGCAAACACAACAAGATGATGGACGGAGCCCAAACTGAGGTGGTATGGTGTGCAAAATAACCATGGATTGGGATGTGGCCCCAAGTACTTACCAGTGGCTGAGGATAATTCAAGCAGTTCATCCATCACTTTTTGTATCTTTACTAGATAAAGCTACAACAATAAATAATGAAATCTGTGGTGAAAATAGAAATATTTTGTGATGTAGTCTTTCCCACTCCTTTAGTTTTTCTCTCACTTGTACTGTATTGAACCAGAACAAACAGATTTGATATGAAAGAGGAAAGACATCACGTTGACTCTGAAGAGCTTAATGGGCCCTTCTTTTTAATGAGCCTTTTGTTTAAAAGGCGCTATGATCTGACGTAGGCCATTGAATTTCCCTAAGGCATATATGATCCCATGCCGACAGCAAGTATATTATGAGAGGTGGGCTACTTTTACAGTGTCTTTCTATACCCAGATGGCCTCTCCTTCCTTAAACTTGAAGATTAGTTTGCGGCGAGAGGCTGGAGTAATGTGACCTTGTTATGGCATTTGTAGGAACGTGGATTATTATGTAGTGAGGCTGGTTAGACTTTACTATGCAATAATCTCACAATAGCCCAGATAGGTCCTTTGGATACTAAAAAATCCCTAGCTCAAGCCTGATAGTGTGGCACAGAGCAGTCAGCAGGGGTGTGAAATGTAATAAAATATCTACTTGGCCATGGCACAGGTTGCTTCATAAATCTACTTGTCCTGTAAAAAAACTCCACTTGTCCATTTAGTGCCATATAGTGCGGTGACAAATTATGGCAGCAATCTCATTTAAGCTTTAATAACAGCCTCTCTGATTATGCCTGGGCTCATACTTTTTGAAAACTAGCAATTCCCTTATTTTGGCCCCTTTCCCCAACTCTACATATCGGCGCTGGAGGTAACGGTAAGCAGTACTTCCAGGGTTGAAATGTCCTTTTGAGCCTGCAAACCTAACGTTTTAGGGGTTTTCACCACGTCTCCTCTAGTCTTTTCCTATAATGAGAAAGGTTGGAAATGTACACCTGACAAGAAGTAAAACACCGTCCAGGGTTGGGAAAGAAGTGGTTGGAGGTAAAGTGAACTTGTAAACGCTCAACAGATTTTCGCCTGAGCAAATCTGCACATGCATATTTGCTCATGCTAAAATGCAGTTCACAAATATTTTCTGAGAATAGGATGTCCTGGTCTACTTCTGTAAATTCTTGTGAATTAATGAAAGCCGTAATTCTGCACTAATGCAAGGACATATACTTTGGGTGCACTTTTGTGACTTTCTTTAAGAATTGGGCCCCTAATTAGGTCTGACATTAACCAATACCTTTTTTGTTTATTATTTATTTTTAAATTCTATCGGAGACTCTATCTATTGGCAGTGACCGCTTTCTGCTCTTTCACAAGGAGCATGTCCGCATACTGAGTAGTTTTGTTCAGTGCCTGGAAATACTGGGGCAACATGAGCTTTTTGAGACCCAAAAATATTTTAGCTTTTTGCCATTGTTTGTTATATTTGTGAGAGCTCGGCAGCTCCCACAATAAAGTTTTACAAAAGCCATGTCAAAACAAGACACATATTGACAAAACCAGGAGGCTTGCCACACATGTTAGACCTATTGGCTTTGCCAATGCTCGTTTATTTTCATGTTTCCTATAATCTCGTTGAAACTGGTTACACTGATTTTCCAATATACATACTTTTTTGGAAATACTAGCATGCATCAACACATTTTACTAAATATGGCTTCAAAGAAATGGGCCCTAACATTTCCCAGTAGTTTAGCAAAAGGTTTTTTTCCTAGTTGCTTTTTTTGGTTAACATTTTATTTTGAAAGCAATGAATCTTCAATCTTGCTTTCAAGCTTCTGCAAATATTTGCATCTAGCCAAAGAGCATTCTGAGAGCATTACACGTAGCCTTGTATTGTTAAGCTTTGCAAAGGTGTGTACACATTTTTATACTGGAACCACTGTCCATAGTACAGTTTGAACAACATTTCCTCAGAGCACTCCCGCTAATAGTAAAGGCAGTGCATTAATGAGCCAACAATAAAAGTTCAAACAGCATTAACATATGGGCACAAATATTACCTTAACTGCAGACAATGCCCTTCCCTGATCCATACTGTGGTACTGTAAACTGGCAGCCAAAGGGTTTGTGCTGTGGGGCTGTTGCCTACTTGCCCCATGGACATAATAAACATGAAAACGTGTTGTCCTTGACCCCAAACAATATGTCCTGGGTGTTGGGCTATAGAAATTTCACACCCCTGAGTCAGGCTTTACTAGAGTAACATGTGTTAAGCATTTCAGAGTTCCTACATGGATAAGTAATTGACATGACTCGAAATAAAACTGAAACCAATTTACAAAAGTAAAACAGATTTTTATATAATTTTAGACAGCAAAAATAAAGACAATCGGATGAGTATAACTGGAGTTAGAGATTTTTAAAGGAAAAATAAATCGGTGCATTTCAATCTTGCAAAACAATAACATTGTGATCAATGGGGAAATACACTTGTGACAATCGGCCACTTGCAGGTCGAGTTCAGTGGAAACCACTGGGGGGGTGGGTGGTGAGGTGGATCCCAGGCTCCAACAGTCAGTTGATTTTTACTTGTCTCGTATGGCCCTGGTGCATAGGGGAACTCGTTATCCGTGGTGCTAAAGAAGGGGAGCTGTGGGTGCAGGTTTTACCACTTTGACGGTGCAGGTGAGGAAAGGGGTGCAAAATCTCGACAACAGGGACACGGGGGCATCGGATTGGAGATGTTGCGGGGTTCGCTCGAGGCACAGTGTTGAACAAAGGTAGTGGTTGCCGGACCAACAAGCCTTGGCAGCAGCAACGTCAGCTTTGGTCAATTAAACGCCCTGGAGCCTGGGGGAAACAGTAGCCGCCTGAAACTTGCTGGAGGTCAGGGGTATGTTTCCCACATTAGACCATTTACTTTTGGGTGATTCCCTCTGCGGACCTGATGGCCAGTGATTCTGTGGATCCAGGTGCGGTTTTGCCTCCATGCTGCAGGGGACTAGTGCCTCTAGGCCAAGGGAGTTTTGAAGTTGCCTTTGACTTGCAGTGGGGTTCCTCTTTTCTTTGGAACTGGTCTCTGGTCAAAGACGAGTCGTACTCGGGCAGTTGCAGGGTAGTTGCCGCAAGTGCAGTTTTTGGCACCTTTTCTTTGTGAAGGTCCTGAAGTCAGATTTCTGTCTTGGCGGCAACAGCTGCAGGCTGGGCACAGGAAAGGCTGGGGAAACCAGGCGGTTAACCTCTAAAGTAGCCACTTTGGTGCATGTCACATTAAATACGACGTTGGTGTCAAACAACTTGTCTCATCAAACCAGACTTGTTCCCCAAACATGACACTTTTCAGTGGGACCATAAAGGAGCTGGCCTCCTGGGGGTGCCCCGGTGCTAGTCCATGTTGTCTAGTGGCACCCTGAACACTTATAGTAGCCCCTAATGGAGGGATGCTACTATAGGGACATATAAGCTAGCTTGCACTTATATGCCCACACCTTTAATATAATGCCCCCTGCCTCCTGGGCTCAGGAGGCCTAAGGTAGGTGACTGACATATATTAAAAATAGTGCTGTGACCTTTTCACTCATGGTGAGGGCAAAGTCGAGTTTGAGCAGTTGGCACTGTGCCTGCAGTCTGCCTTGGCAGGCCTGCTGTCATCTGTTTGCTTGGGTCACTCATGGTGGCACAATCACTGCTGCAGACCCTTGTGACCTCTTCACCTCCCATGCCCTGGGTATCCCTGGTACCACTTACCAGGGACTTACAAGGGGGTTAATGTCCTTGCCAATTGGGGTTACCTGTTCATAAGCATCATATTTTAAGGAGAGCGTACTGGCACCGGGGCCTCCTTAGCAGGCTCCAGTGCACTTTGAGAGTCAAAAACCATCAGCATTGAAGTCCAAATGGGGAAAAAAGTTGGGGAGAAACCTGCAAAAACCCTGTTTTCTTACAGCATTCAACCCCTTAATGTACCCCTCCCATGATACCACTTATATTGTGAAAAGTTGTGCTACTGTCATAATGGCCTGGGTCGCCATATTATATCATGCCAGCCGTTCACATCAAATACATGGTCCTATGTGGACTGCTGTGAAGCAGGACGTTTGTGCCCTTTCTTAACTCTAACACATTCAGTAAGTAAGGGATTGGTTGCACACAAGATAACATCATTTCCAGAGGCTCAAATTGGCCCTTCTAATCCAGTCTTGCTACACATAACCTCTAACATAACTTATTTGACTTGTATTGTTAAATGTCACCGAAATGCCATACTTACCCAGACAGTTACACACTGATATTACAATACACGTATTTACTATTTGAGGCACTGGTAGCTGTTTTGCCCCCAATAAACACGATCCAACGCGGATCTTCATGATGCAATGGGGCAAACTGAGCTACTACACCAAATTTCACAATTGTTCTTGGATTGAAGGGTTGGTTCTACCAGGCTTTTGGGCAGCACCTATCACGTCTGATTTTCCTGTTGCTAAACATATCCGAGCTGAATATGATTTGTGGAGCATTTTGATGCTGTTTTTCTTTTTATGTTTGGTGTAGAAAATAAAAGCTTATAATATCAGTGTGTATTTAAAAAAGATGGGGCCTCTTCATTGTGGTTAAACGACATACAATAACTTGGGAAGTATTCTGTACTATATGAAAATAAACAGAACAAAGTATTCACCGTAGATATGTTGAACTCATGGAAATTGATATGTTAGCCATGTTATCTGTTACATTTTGTGGTATATCATTTCGCGCTTTACAAATCTGGACTAGATACTGCTACACATAGTGGGAATACTGATATATACCTTGGTGTGCGTATGTGCGTGTGTGTGTGTTTTAAAGCCATTGTACAACAGTCACGCCAAAGTGTAAGTGGCACAGGCTTCTACTGTTGAGGTGTCACTTAATCATGTATCCTGGCACTTTCGGCCTTCTCTATGTCGCCCCCTGGAGGCGCCACCCTCTTTTCTTGGCCTAGTTGCGGACCGAGGGATCCGCGCGGATCTTTCCTAGTCTAAATTGCCCGGGCTCGATATTGAGCGTGTCTGCCTCCAAGCTCCTCCCCTAACCCTTTCCTTTCTTTCTGTTTCACAGAAAAGGTCACGGATCGCCTACAGTGATGAAGTGCGCAATGAGCTCCTGGGGGACGACGGGATTTCCTCGGAGACCCAGGTAGGATGCTGGTCACGGAGGCCTGTGGGTGTCTGCGGGGCCAGAGGGGTCAGAGGCCCACTGGGCGTCTCGGGCTGCCCCTCGCGCATTAGCAGCAAGCCATGCGGAAGTGATACTGTTTAATGCAAAGCTGGGCTTTAATCAACTTCTCAGTGTCGCCTTGGAGATCTAACGTTGAAACCCTCTCCACACCATCACTGGCTGCGATGGTCCCCACTTTCTTTTCTCCTCGCGCCTTTGTTGTTCAGAAAGGCTTGATACTTACTATTTCCGAATAGACCGCAGTCCTAGGCACACGGATTTGTGAAAGTAGCAAAAAAATGCATCCGTCTGTTTTACAAAAACACAGCTTTATTAAATTAACGCCGTTTATCCAACAAGTAAAAGAAATCTCCAAGTTTGGGGAAAAGAATTGAATAGTCAAGCATCCTGTCATGTTTGTACTCCTTCGGCCAAATACACCCCATTTAACAACAGCCTTGCAGTTTACACAGCCAAGTTTGCTAAAGAAACGTAAGCCATATTTACGTTTTTTTAAATAGCAAGCTTAGCTGTGTAAACTGCATGGCTCCAGCGTAAGTGGGCAGTGTATGTTGTGACGTTCCTTTTCGCAAATCACAGGGACCTAGTAATTAACAGAGACAATAATACCCTTTTCGCATGCCTGGTAACTGCAGCGATAACACAAAACATGTACTCAGGCACTCAATGTTTTAGGAATGCTCTGAACAACAGGGGAGAGACTAGATACACGAACACTGAAGCGGGGATGGCTGTTGGTTAGGGGGCAAGATTTGGATACATTCGGCCACCAACCTTCCCCGTTTTTAAAAGTTATACTGCTTTCATTTTAGGAAGAACTCCCACATCTTGTGCCATCCGCACAAGATAATAGCCACATGATTGTATTTGCCTATTTCATTCAGACCATTGCATTTTTTAAATGTTTTAAACGTGTGCACAGAAGCTACAAATAAATAAAAACGTGCATCTGTGAAGTAAATCCATTTTTTTAGCTTTATATGATTTTTATTTACTTGATTGCATGTGATTGCTGCCATCTCATCACCCAACTCTCAGAAAATGGCTCTTAAGCTTTTCCTGAGTGGTTGAAGTAATATGCATTTTGGAGCATTGTCTCTACATCATATTGCTATTCAGTTTGTCTGAAACATTTCACGTTAATTCATAGATTTTTGATTTATTCCTGATGACTTTATGCCTCAGTGTGAATGCCTCAGGTTGCGTGGGCCTTGCACCTGCACTAAGATGGGACACAACTAGGGCACTGGCGTAACGAAACTTGAGGGGGCCCCCCTGCAAGGTACGCAGAGGGCCCCCCTCCGGATTAAATCGGGAGCTCTCCGTTCCGAGTACTGTGCTGAGGCCCCCCCCCCCCGCACCGCGGGGGCTGCGGAGGCCTGTGTTACGCCACTGAACTAGGGCGTAGGTGTGCTGAATGACGTGCATTGGGGCTGCACGTTTGTGGGGCAGCTCCTACGGCCCGGTTGCTCAGATAGTAGAGCTGCTGTCTTCCGTATTGAATATGTGCACTTGGTCAGTCGTCGGCCTCTACCAAGGGTGTTTTATCTAATTCTTTATTCTGGTAGATCTAAGCAGGGTGGAAGCTTGGTTTTTTATTATCAAGTGCCTGTAAACGGACCAGGCAGATTGCTTCAAGTTACAGCATTCCAAAAAAGTAAAAACTCAATACACAACCTATTCATTTGTATGTAAGTGCTATGCATAAAAGTAACACGCAGCAGACTGTAATCACAACACATCTATAACTGTTTTAAAAAAAAATACTGCAAGCCTCTAGCAGTGGTTTGAGCATAGTTTAACATGCTACCTTTTGCTTTAGTTTTTTAAAATTTGAACTAGCACAGGTATTCAGCTCTTTACTTTGTTCTGCAGTAATACATCTTGACAGCAGTCGGGGGTAACCCAAATGTAAGTATTTAAGGCGCTTTGTCAGTTAAGAATATTCGGCTGATGGGAGCACACACGTAAAGTGCCAAAAATAGGAGTCCAGAGGAAAAAATTCTGAAATTTATGTCTTTAGGATTACTCTTAAATTTGAAATTAATTTCTTACTTTTATGGAGTTGACAAAAATCCCCAGGAGCAGCCCTTGAAATAAATGCCAGTCGATTTCCAGGAGCACTTGCATGCAGAAATGTTACATTTGCAAAATTTCCACTTGATGTAAATGTCTGCTGAGCGCTTCTACATCCACATTCCCACCTTCAAGCGTGTATATGGAAGCTATAATTTGAAAAAAACGTCGGAAGGGGAGTTTTTTGCATATCCGTGAGGTAAACGTATATTTGTCCTTCTAGGAGTAAATCTGTGAACCTTTCTGTGGTGGGTATCTCCTATAAAAAGTTTGTGAAATCCCACAACACTACTTTTGTTGGTAGGCCCACCCAGAAACCCCCTCAAAGCAACCCAAAACCTAGCATTTGCAATAGTGGCCATACTGGCAGAAGTGCCATATTCACATATACCATTTGAGTTTTAAAATTCAGTCAGCCCTGGTTTTTGTTAATCAGGATTGGAAATGTGTCCGCACATGAGTTTTTTGCACAACTAAGTTGAACTTTGGCATGCAAATACCTTTCCTGTCCCTAACAGATTTTTAGAGTAAAATGAAGAACTTTGTATTGAATATTATGAGTAAACCTCAGAAATTTAGTTGAGAACAAGAACATATTAAATTGGCGCACTTGATTTGTCTCATTAAATGTTCTCTAACTTGCAATAACATCACACATCCGGTAGATTGTATAAAATTCTACTGACCTGCTTAGAGGGTCAGAAAAATCCTGTCCTTAATCCAGTAACTAAGGGCCTGACGTATCAAAGGTTTTTACCCATTCTGGCTCTATGAAGAAATACGTTAGTACATAAGGGTCTGTATTACCAAGAATTATGTAATGTGCTTAGATGAAGTAGCAGTGATGCCATCAATTGGTTTTGCTGACTGGGTTCCTCTCTTACCTATTTGTATTTACTTGCCCAGGTTTAAGTCACAAGAGGTCACAACTCCACACAGTACAGAAGTCCTTTTAAGTTCTCATGTTGCATTCATTCTGTCCATTGATGTTAATCGAGGTACCAACCTTGAAGCTGTTGTACATGAATTTTCTAACATTGTTGACTACAAATCTTAGGTTGATTTTAACTTGTAAATCCTTAGTCCAAAAGTAGAAGACATCAAATCCTTTCCATGCCCATTTCTTTATTATTCCACAACTCTAGTATTCCAAATCCAAGATGTACTCTGTATGGAAAATCTTTCAATGTAAATGTACATTTAAATTTGCCCACGTGATAACAGCAAGTCACTTAGTGCCGTTGTGTTGAGAAATGTAACTAAAAAAAAGGCACACAAGTATTCTTGTTTAAAAACATTAATAATGAAGAGTAATTGAACATTTCTGCAGAGACAGAGAAACTTCTTGTCTGACTGCAAACTTTTGATCGTCTTCGGTTTGGCCTTGCTGTGCATAAAGTATTCTAGACTTCAGCTACAGAGCAGGGGGTGAAGGCGGTCAATTTAATTCCCTCGGATCTGAAGAAGGTTGGTATCATTTCATATAGCCCTGGCAGAGCAGATCATTACCAGACACAAATCTGTTCGTTACATGCCGAGGGTTTATAGCAAAATAAATAGAGCGCCATCATAAGTTCAGAAAATTGTGTGTTCGACCCACGATAATGTGCAAAGGGCATTTAATAGAGTTCAGCATTTACTCGTTATCTGTATGCAGGCAGAGCCGGCTGTGGTGTTATCGCCTTTTTTCCGTAATAATTTCGTAGTTCGTCACGTGACACGCCTTGCGCGCACACATACATGGATACACTCATACACCGACAGATGCTCTGCTGTTTTTTTTTATTTTTTTTATTTTTAGTCACAGCCAAAGGCTTGGCCTCCAGAGATTCTACTGGCTCAAACTAGCGTAAACCAGATTTTTCAGGCTACAAAGAGACAGATTACAGCTTGCATTAAATTTTGCATTGAAACAAAAATCTTTGTCTTCAACCATAAATTATGCTGATCACTTTGATGGAAACAGAAAATATGCCTTAAGTGTTAATACTGTTTTACTATTGAGGAAACGTTATCCCATTTTACGAAACAGAAAAATGGCTCTGACGTTTATGAATCTTCTTTACTGGTGGAAAAGCTAAAATACAGCCTTTTCTGGATTTCAATGCCCCTCTTAGGCGAACGTTTAGAGACAAAAAAAGCGAAGTTACCTTGCCTAGCTACAAATCCTGCTAGAAGCTTAAAATCAGCCATGCAGCACAAACAAGATAGAGCATTTTTGTTTTGTCTTGAATCCATTCATGAAGGTAGAAAAAACGACAACAAATGTGCAGAATTTTCAAGTGGCCATTGATGACGGCAGGATGGCTCTTCCCATGCGGACTCAATTGCAGGGGCGTTGTTTTAAACTTTGGCCCCTTAAGTATCGTGCTTAGCTGCAGAAAGGCCACCATGGGAAGAAGTGAGAACTTGCCACCCAGTCGAAGATTGTCTCATTTCTCGCCCACCCCTCTTTTTAAAGTCTTTCTATTTGCCTCTTGCAGGCGAAGGAGACTGAGGCAGGTGACCGTAGGAGGAAGAGAAGGGGTAGATTTGAGACCTCGACGGAAGAGATATCCCTTTCTCATTGGCCTGGACAAGTGCTTTGGTTCATACACTAGTTGAGTGCTCTACAGTGTCACATTTTGGGAAGACGATTTATCTCCCACCACAACCTTTATTTTATATACATCGCTGCTTCTTTCATTTTAGTTTAGAGGAAAGACCGCTGTTTTTCAACTCAAGCTTGTGCGCAGCGAGGAGTCCTGCTATTTCATTTTTAAAAGCTCATGGTTAAATGAGGAAGCATGCTAATTAGAGTTACTAATCCTAATAATCACATCTGTAAAATCAGTCACTATGGAACATTGTACATTTTCTTATATTGTGCATGTTTCGTGTTTGCTGCAGTCCTTTGTTTTTTTGTTTCTGTTGTTGATTGGTACTGGTATCATGCAAACATTAAGATATACCATTTGATTAGATCAGAGCATTCCTGCATGTAATGAATGAAATGAAATTTGTACTTGTAAAGCGCACCCATACCCCCAAAGGGGTGTCCAGGCGCTGTACGCATACCGCTGTGGAACCCTTCCTGGCTTTTCCCTGTGAAATGTCCACTCCTGGGCACCCCCAGGGTGAAGCCAGGCATCCCAGCGCTGTTGGGGCCGTTGTGGAGATTAAGCAAGCTATTGCCCAGAGTTGCAGAGTGAGACCCATGATTAGAATAGGCACCGAGGCGAGAATTATCAGGTCCGAGGAAATTGAGCCCAAGACCCGCCGAGGCGGGAATTGAACCCTGGTCCCGGGCCAGATCTCTGCATCAGGGTCTGCCGCTCTAACCATTGAGCCACACTTCTCCACGTAGGCGCATTTGATATAATATTCAATTTTATAAGTGCTTCGTTTGCCACAAGGCATGTTTGCTCGAACAAGCAGCACATCGATTTGATGTTAGACTTATCGTCCATGTTTAGTTACACAGTGGAAACGACAAATCTAGAGATAAATAAATTCAAACAAATATACATATGCGAAAAGATTGCTGCGCTAAATGTCTTGCATGGTTTGCTTTCAACTGCAAATTTTAAATAATTAGGCTGTTATTCCAGGTATCATTCAGCTTTACAATCTCCCCTCTTCCAAGTGACAAGACTGCATTGGTCAGCCCATTTATGAAAGTATAAAAAAAAATGATGCAAACATCAAAAAAGAATTTCCGTTGTTGCTTAGAGGTTGCCTTGCTTTCTTTCTTTAGGGAACTCTAAGGCGTAAAAAAAAATTAGGAAAAAAATTTGTCACCCGACCCACATGATGAGCATTCTCATATTTTAATGGTTACAGATTAGGTCGCTTGTTGCTCAAAAGGGGTAGCGCGCCTCTGCGCAGTGATTCATAAATATGACACTATTCTGTTTTTTGTTAGAAGCTGACAGTACTTTTAAAGGGAAGGACGTCCTAAAAACTTGCTTCTTTGTATGTACTATCTGAGGGAAGCCGAGGAGGAGACTTGCTTCCTTCCTCGTAATATAGACACCCACAAAGTCAATCCACCCTTTATTTGATGATGGTGCCTCAGATGTGGTTTAAAAGAGAATTTCACACTTTCTTCCCTTGTTTTTATGTGACAGTGCGCGAAAGTGATCTTTACTCGTTCAAAACCCTCTGCATGTTGTCTGTGTTTAGCTCCTTTTAATGTGTTTGTCTGTGATTTCTAAATGCTAAGCATGTAAACAGATAAATTGTCAATGTTAATTCAACACCCTGTCACAACTGATCTTTCTTTCCTGCCATTTCTTTCCTTTTTATCTTTTTTTCCTCTGTGCGCTCGTGCTGCAGTTGATAAAATTACGTGAAGAGGTGAGTGTTTCCTAGCTTTTGGGTGGCTGTTTCCATTCTGAGTTTCTGAGCCCCGTATTCTTTCATTTCTCCTTTAATGGCTATTCACACGGCTATAGCAGGTCAAGTCACTGTGCACGCTTGTGTTTACTCGCCCACCGGAGCCGGGCATGGCAGGTGTCGTACAATAAGAGAATTCATTCAGAAAAACACGTACCAATTGCACTGGCGTGAAACAGTTTACTTTTGAAATAACCGCAGTCGCTGAACAAGGAGCAATATCATATTGCCGTAGAAAACGGACGAAACACGGAAATAGCTAATCAGGACGCTATTGTTGTTAAATTATAGTTTAGGTCAATTCACCGTGATGTGTAAGTAAGAAAAATGAACCGTTGATCTCATCAGTTTTATAAATTGCGACTTACGGCAGTAATGAATGCAAGAGGTACAAAGTGAGGGCAGCTAGTCTGTGCTGAGTGTTTTTGCGCGATCCTAATTTTGTTGTCTTTCTGCCGCCTAATATAAATAAAATAAAATAAAAATATATATATATACATACACACACATATATATAATTACACTGCGTTTGTTAAATTGAGTTTGTCAGGATATGAAATCCAGTGAGATTAATACAATATGCTCAGCAGCATTGAAGACTACTAGTGAAACCGCGCTGAATCTGTTGTTTATATACTGTATGAAATAAGTGTACAAAAAGTGTATGTGTACATGTGTATATATATATATGTGTGTGTGTGTGTGTGTGTATAAATATATATATATATATATTTATATATATGTATTAAACATGTTTGGGTGCCTATATTGCACAACATGCAGTATTTCACAGGGAACCTTAAAATATTGAAAATATTTCATGGTACCCTCTGAAATATGGTCATCATAGTGACAGCTGACAAACCATAATGCAGAGCTTTACCATTGGCAGGGCTACTAGGATTACGGGGCTTAGAGGACCCAATTATGCAGGAAAGGTCTAAATACTGCTGCAAAGTATGCAAGTGATCCTGCACATTCTCTGACAATACATGTTTCATCCTTTTGAGCAAGAAACATTTTGTTGATGAAATCTATAAGTAGGGGTAAGTTATGTGGCAAATTCACTAAATCCAGAATTATGTGGTAAAATGTTGAAACTACAGAATCCACTGCCCTCATCATTGTCCATTGTTTTAGCAATAATGTATTCTTGAAAAGTAAACGCCTAAACACACTAATTCCAGACCAGTGCCAGTTGCTAGCGGAAGTTTGAAGTTTGAAGAAAGTAGATTTCTCAAGCTCACTGCCGCCCCCCCCAAAAAAAATCATAGAATCTAAAAAAATACACAGTGGGTAACTTGTAACACAATCATATATTAGCATCTTGCAGTGTTGGTGATATATATATATATCTATATATATATATATATATATTATCTACTGGCGGTCGCCAGTAGATAGTTATAGTTACAACCTATTATCCATAGGAAATCCGCGACATTCTATTTGAAATAACTCTCTTGCCGGTTGACGTATCTTCGCAAAATTTTCAAACTTTGTGGGGCGCTCCGGTCCGCTCCTACCCTGAAAGTCTCGGGGGGATTCGTCAAGCGGGGGCCGAGAAAAAAGGGGGGTCCCAAAACGTGTTTTCCCCATGCAATTTTCCATAGGAAACTTTAGACACGGCTACAGCCCGAACTGCTGAACGGAATTACACCAAATTTGGCAAAGAGGTAGTTCTTGGTTCAGAAAGAACCCTTTTTGTTAAATGGTGTAAATCCGTTCAGTAGTTGCTGAGAAAATCAAAAGTAAAAGTACATATATATCTATGGGCACGGAGGATTCGCGCACCCTGAGCGCACCCTGCGCCCACCGTCCCGATCACGAGCTGCATGTTAATTGGCTGTCAGCTGGCTGTCAACATTCCGATTCAGGAAATGTTGGCAGCCATTTTGTCCCTCGGTAGAACCGAGGGACAGAAACAAGTGCGCAAGCGCACAAAGGGGCAGGGTAGAAACACCCTGACCCCCTAGGTTTGCTCAGGGGGTCCCACAAGGACCCCTGGGCAAAAATAAATAAATTTTTTTTTTAAAAATCGGCAGGATGCCGAAAAAAAAAAATCGAAGCGCGGTCTCCTGCGCTTCGATTGTATTTTGCCCCCGGGTGGCCCAAGTCCCGGGGGCATGGTGGGGGGTTTAATTTTATGTGTGGGGGGCCTCAAAAGGCCCCCAAGCCCCGGGGACCGCCACCCCCGGGGCTTTCTTTTAAAATGGTGCGGGAGGGCTCTGAGCCCTCCCGCAGCCCCGAGGACCACCACCTCCCGGGGCTTTTTAAAAAAATTAAACAACCTGTGTGGGGGGGCTCCAGCCCCCACACGCCCGAGGACCGCCACCTCCCGGGGCACTAACAAATTAAAATGGGGTCCGTTTTGGACCCCGAAGCCCGGGGACCACCACCTCCCGGGGCTGTGCTGATGTAGGGGAAGGGCCGCGCGGCCCCCTCCTGGAGCCCTTGATGGCCCTGGGGACCACCACCCCCAGGGCCGGCTCCTGCAGTGTCCCGGGGTGCCTACCCCGGGACACTGTAGTTGCTATGGCAGGACGGGAGCCTCGCGGCTCCCGTCCTGCCATAGCAAACTGCTTTGGATATTGGAAGAGAGAGCAGGGAAACCTGCTCTCTCTTCCAATATCCAAAGCCGATTGCTTTTCCACATGGGGAGCAGCATGTCAGCTGCTCCCCATGTGGGAACAGCAATGCCGGCTCCCAAGGGACGTGGGGAGCCGGCGGGACTGTGGGGGGATTGGGGACCCCCCCACAGTCCCCAACGGAGAGGGCCAGCCCCGGGGGATGGGGTCCCCGGGGCAAGTAGTGGCCCAGGAGGGGGGCCACGCGGCCCCCCTCCCCAAAAAATAAAAATAAAATAAAATGGAAAGGCCGGCCCCGGGGGATGGGGTCCCCGGGGCCTTAAATGACCTGAGGAGGGGGGCCACGCAGCCCCCCTCCCAAGAAAATAAAAAAAAGGCCATGCCCCGGGGGATGGGGTCCCCGGGGCCAATACAGGCCCAGGGAAGGGGGGCCACGCAGCCCCTTCCCGTTTTTTTTTAATAAAATTAAATTTAAAAAAAGGGGTAAGGCCCTGGGGGATGGGGTCCCCAGGGACAAAAAACAGGAAAAAGGAAGGGGGGCCACACAGCCCCCCTTCAGGGGACAAAAAAAAAAAAAAAACGATCGGGCCCGCAGGCCCGCCCCTTCCTTCACCACTCTGCAAACGCGCCCCCTGGCGCGTTTGCAGAGGGGAACGAATTCCCCTTGAATATTGGGGGTCCCTGGGGGCCAACTAGCCCACCAGGAACCTCCAATATGCGCCAGGGGGCTGCGTTGCAGAGACGTGCAGAGAGGCCACACCCCTTTTTACACCTCTCTGCAACGCAGCTCTGTGGCGCTTTTTGGAGGTATATGGTGGGCTAGTTGGACTCCGGGGACCCTCAGGATTCAAGGGGACTTAATCCCCCAACTTAAAACGCACCACGGGGCGCGTTTGCACAGTGGTGAAGGGAGGGGCGGGGCTTCAGGTGACATGTGTGCAAACAGGCCCCGTGGCGCGTTTTAAGATGGGGAATTAAATCCCCTTCAATCCTGAGGGTCCCTGGGGGCCAACTAGCCCAACAGGTACATCCAGAAAGCGCCACAGAGCTGCGTTGCAGAGAGGTGTAAAGGGGTGTGGCCTCTCTACACGTCTCTGCAACGCAGCCCCTGGCGCATATTGGAGGTTCCTGGTGGGCTAGTTGGCCCCCAGGGACCCCCAGTATTCAAGGGGAATTCGTTCCCCCTCTGCAAACGCGCCAGGGGCGCGTTTGCACAGATGTCACCTCAGGCCCCGCCCCCTCCCTTCACCATTGTGCAAATATTCTTCTAAAATCATCCGAAATACGAATTCCGATTTACTCACCTGTTATCAGGAGAGACCTCAGTGCTGCATCTTTCAGCCCAGTACTGATCCTCAAAAGTAATTTTAACCGTACTTACCAGTAACTTGAATTTCCTTCCATAGGATATCATTGCCTGCTTTTTGCTGAAAAAGTTTCTAAGTGTTGATTTTTGAAACATACAAATATTCCTCTAAAATCAGCCGAAATACGAATTCCGATTTACTCACCTGTTATAAGGAGAGACCTCAGTGCTGTATCTTTCAGCCCAGTACTGGTCCTGAAAAGTAATTTTAACCGTACTTACCAGTAACTTGAATTTCCTTCCAGAGGCTAACATTGACTGGTTTCACTTGGAAATTCTTCTAAGTGTGGAGTTTTGGAACTTTAAAATATTCCTCTAAAATCAGGCGAAATACGAATTCCGATTTACTGACCTGTTATCAGGAGAGACCTCAGTGCTGCATCTTTCAGCCCAGTACTAATCCTGAAAAGTAATTGTAACCGTACTTACCAGTAACTTATATTTTCTTCCATAGGAATCCATTGTCTGGTTTTCAGCAAAAAAGTTTCAAAGTGTTGATTTTTACAAACTACAAATATTCCTTAAAAATCACCTGTATGACTTAAACGCATTCTTTCAACTGTTTACAGGAGATGCACCAGTGCTGGATCCAGGATCCAACACTGAGTAAGAAAAAGTAACGATAACAGTTTTTACCTGCTAAGTGAATTTCCTTCCATAGGATAACATTGGTGATTCTATGAGAAAAAGTTTCTAAGTGTCAACTTTTAAAATACAATAATATTCCTTAAAAATCACGACTGTAACCAAAACGCTTTTACTCAACTGTTTACAGGAGAAGTACCAGGACTGAATCTAGGATCCAGTCCTGTGGTTAGAAAAAGTAATCCATAAAGTAACTAATTGCATTTAACTAGAAATTCACATTGAGCTGAATGTTGCATTGTGTTTGAAAATGTGTTGCCCATTGCAACAACTGTAACTACTGTACTTAAAAGTCTATTGCCTATGTGCAAAGTATTTAAACTAAAGTAATTCATTCTGAGAAAGTATTTTTTTGTAATGTAATGTATAATGTAATTACAATGTAATTTAAAAAATAAAATATGTAAAAAAAAATTGTTTCTAAAAATGTAGTAAATCAGTATGAAAAAAATTAATATAACAATTAATACATTTAAAAATTGTCATTTACAAAACCTTTGAAATTCACTGAAAAAACCGTAGGTATCAGGCACGTTATAGTTAGAAATTAGCATTTAAAAAACCTTTGAAATTCACTGAAAAAACCATAGGTTTCAGACACGTTATAGTTACAAATTAGCATTTAAAAAACCTTTGAAATTCACTGAAAAAACCATAGGTTTCAGACACGTTATAGTTACAAATTAGCATTTAAAAAACCTTTGAAATTCACTGAAAAAACCATAGGTTTTAGGGACAGTTATAGTTACTTGGACATTGCACTCGTACAAAACCCGTGAAATTCCCCCGTTATAGTTAGTTCAGCTAACTATAACTCGCGCCCCGCAATGCACTGCTGATGACGTCACATATTACATCACTCATGACATGGTCAGTGACATCACTGATGACATCACTCATGACATCTCAAATGACATCACTGATGACATCATCCACGTGATAATCTGATGCACCTCCTCACACCCTAATATAATCTTTGATACACCCACTCTAAATTACAGACTGCCATTCGCAAAACCATAGACACTCCAACACCAATAACTACATACCCACTCACTGATTCTTAGGTCTACACACACACATCCACTCACTCACCCGTACAGTCACTCATACTTACGGTCACTCAGTACAGGACTATCATATGCACTCTTACTCCTATATAGACACTCAAACAACGCCACTCATCCATAGAGATACTCAGACACCTAGTCAGTCATGCAAATAATTAAACACACTGCCATTTACTCACCTATACAGTTATACACACACCAGCTCACTTACTCATACAAATAGTATCACATTGTTACGCTCTTATACAATCACTGATACAAGCACACACTCATCCATACAGCCACTATCACAATCACTCACTCTTGCTTATAGCTATTTATATACTCCAACACACATATATACTGCCTTTCACATATGTAGTTACTCACACATGTACCACTGGGACATACATTCACTCACTAACACACTCTTACACACACTTACCCACCCATACAGTCTATCACAGATGCACTCTTGAAACCATCCACCCAGTGAATCACCCACTCACACATCTATGCACAGAGTTGCACACACCCCTCCCACACAAACACTCAGGCACCCATACAGATACTCAGACAAGCATTCAATAACTCATATAGACACTCATTTAGCTATTCACAAACACATGCAGCCACTTACACAGCAACAGACAGACGGATACAGACATTCACCCAGATTAGTCACTAACCCATGCATTCAGTAAGATACGTTAAATCACTCACTTATAGAGTCAGTCACGCACCTACTAAATCATCCATACAGACACTTACACACCCACTCATTCTTCAATACGTCTTTTCCTATATATATAAAAAATATTTAAACTTTACAGAAACACAGTCACTGGATGATGTCATCAGTGATGTCATTTGAGATGTCATCAGTGATGTCATCAGTGATGTCACTGACCATGTCATGAGTGATGTAATATGTGACGTCATCAGCAGTGCATTGCGGAGCGCGAGTTATAGTTAGCTGAACTAACTATAACGGGGAATTTCACGGGTTTTGTACGAGTGCAATGTCCAAGTAACTATAACTGTCCCTAAAACCTATGGTTTTTTCAGTGAATTTCAAAGGTTTTTTAAATGCTAATTTGTAACTATAACGTGTCTGAAACCTATGGTTTTTTTCAGTGAATATATATATATATATATATATATAATCCCAAATGCAAATCCTTGCAAAGAAACATGCACGGACTCCGGAAGTAAAGTGCTTTCATTGATTTATTTCTCCAAACATGTTGTATGACGCGTTTCGGCCACCTCAAGTGGCCTTGAGCACATATATATATATACAATATGCGGTCTCGAGGGAAGGAAACTAGGTCTACTGACCGAGAGGAAAGACATCCAAAGTTCCAGTCGGAACCCTCTCACCCCCTAAAAAGACCATGAGGCACTTTGTTGCTTCTAATACAATACAACGTGACAATTTTGTATCGTATGTATTACTAACGCCTGCTTATTTTCGCAGCGTATTTGTCTAGTTTCTTATCACATCTCACTGTAGGTCACTTTGGAGTGGTACACACAGGGCGGGACCCTGTGTTGTCCTGAAGAAAGTCGGACGCGAGGCCCCACTGTGAGGGACATGCGCGGGCCGCGCCCGGGCCAAGGGCGGGCCCGTCTGCGCCCGTCAGAGTCCAGAAGAGGCAGGGCAAGGCCATCCCCCTTGGTTTCGCTCTATTCATACCAATCACACCTAGCAGGTTTACAAGTAGGTGAACAATTTGAATTTGGGACTAATCCAAGACTATCAATAGCCTCTATATCCACTGTCTTAGGTGCAGGAAAGAATTGGGAATTTAAGAATTGCTTTGTCTTTCCTGTATTTCTTATTCCTTTTTGTGTACTTTTTTAACTGAACTTATGTGAAATTTGACATTTGAGTCATTGCCCCATTCTCTTACGGGCTTGGTAATCCCTAACGTTCTATGGGACCGGGCCCGACTAGGCTGCACAAGAAATTTAGTGTCTAGAAATGTAGTGGCTGTTATTACTTTTAGTGTAGCCTAAGCTTAATAGTAAACAAAGCTAGTGTGTTTATCACACTAGCTCTTGAAAATGGGGAAGCGAAAGGCCACAGAGACTGTTGCAGGTAGGAGCAAAGTACCTAAAACAACGAAACTAAAGAAAACTGCAGCAGATAACTGCACATTAGCTGCGATTGATGATTTAATTGAGGAGGTAGAGTCGATATTAGCTAATGGGAAGAAGCCACCAAATAGTAACACAAAAAAGATTTCCTCCTACTACAGCAAACAGGACAAGCCCTGCTGCCTACAATCGCCTACAGGTAGCGCCATTGTCCATCATAGTCAAGGTGAGGCAAGCACACAGAGTCCAACCCTGCCAACGACCCATGCGATGAGTGAGCCCCCTCGACTTAGTGCCCCTGTGTCTGACGCACTATCCCCTAATGAGCGTAGGAATAGTAGCAGTGACATGATAACTGTAAATTGTTCAAATAGATTTGCATCTTTAGCAACATTGCCAGGATTCACCATGCTCAAGCTCAATAAAGCAGGTTCAAAGCAACAAGTTAAAACCAAGCTGGGGTAAGGACAAGGGGGGCCAGGCCGACAGAATAGGAAAAATTGAAGACTCTACAGAGCTGCATCAGAAACTAAACACCCTGAGGGACGAGGTTTCAGCCTTAAAAAACTAATTGGGGATCTATTACTTCGAATTAGTACTCTGAGAGTGATAGTGCTTTGAGTAATAAAAAGCATTCCAATGAGAAATTAAACGTTCCTCTGAACGATAGCTCAAGGCGCGGATGCCCTTTTTGTTTACCTCAACCTATCACTCTAAGACCCAGCGAAAGTAGCGCTGATAGCTTAATGCATTCCAATTATATATTTCCCGTACCTGAACACAGTAATTACTGAGAACATATAGGTTTGAGGCCCAGAATGCTCCAAGCAACCAGACACAAGGGTGATACTCTCAGATACCTACAACTCGACTAATTACAACTCCGTAAGAACTGTAGGGACATGGCAAAATTCTAGATCTAGCCAGGGGAGTATAGGAAAATCACAGCTGCCTAAGCCTTACCCTGCACAACAATACGCTACTAACTCTATCCGGGGCAAGATTAACACCTATACTGTCTATATGGCAAATGTCTCCAGACTAAGGCAGGGTATTAGGGAAGACGAGGACTCATTAAAGAACAAAGCACTACACTGGATCAGAAGTAGGCGCCAATGCTTATCTGTCATGAGATCCAACATATTAAATGCTGAACGCCTCCACCAAGAATTTGGGAGTTTGGACGATATAAAACGAACCTTTCAATCAAAATATATTGCAGATAGTTTGATAATACTAAACTTGCGCACACTTTCCTTGTTTGAATTCAGAATTTGCTTAAGGAAGAACAAAACCATTGTAGAGAAGAACAACAGCACCATACATGCCCCAAAGGAAACTTATAACCTAGACCTAGTAGATTGACTGAGCGAGTTAGATCAAGCTAATATAAGCGCTAAAACCACGCTAACCACCATAGACAATGCCTGTTTCCCACAAGTGCCTGAACTTATGGATGCACAATATAATCTGGCACAAAACTTACGTTTACCTGTTAGTATGGCCTGCGGAATTACATCTGAGCGTGTCCTTGAGACAAGTTTTGAGATAGCTCCGGGAAATCTGAAGATGGTATCTTGGAATGTAGCTGGGCTTAAACAAAAACTTTTAGCGCCAGATTGGCAGGAATATATTGAAAATTTCGATCTCTGCCTTTTTCAGGAAACCTGGCTAAGGGATCCACCACACAAATTAGGGTGTAGGACATTCAGCACAGAGGCCCTGCCATCAAAGAAAGGGAGACCCTCTGGTGGGCTGTCGATAGGGGTGAAGATAAACCTAAATGTCAAAGCAGAAATTGTGAACATCAATTGCGCAGATATTTTAGGGTTGAAACTGAAGCCTCCAAAGACTACTCAGCTACATCTCTTCAATGTTTATATAAGACCAAGACAACTCTCGACAGAATCATCATTCATCCATCAGCTAGAAGAAGCCTTTGAATCTATTGAACACAATGGAGTTCTTCTTGTGGGGGGCGACTTTAACTGCTGCTACGAACTGATATTGGGGCTAGAAACCATCTTTGAGGAGGAGGAGCGGGCCAGAGGGATTCCCCTCCTAGCCACAAACTCTTGGGTGCCATGTTCCACTGCAGCAATGCAGTTAGCTAATTTCACTGTAGAAAGAGGTTTGAGGGCCTGTAACGGCCGATTCCCCTCAGATACTAAATGTTCCAACACCTTTGCTAGAGGCAAATCTAAGTCCAGAATCGATTATGTAATGGTGACTATAGAACACTGGGGATCCATACAGGATTTTAAGGTAGACAACAGAGGGGAGTGCGACAATTTCCCGCTATGCTTAGTCTTGTCAGGGGGGTTGATTACTACACATCCAATCAACTCTAACAACTCTGGGAATAAGTCCCTGCAGTTGACAATAAGTAACAACCGAAGATCAGTCAAATGGTCTGCCATTGTCAACCAAATTGAACCCCTCACGAGCATCTATAATGCTTATTGCGAAGCACTCATCTCTTATAGTGACATAAGTCCAGAACTTATACCTATAACACAAATCCACTGTTTGGCAGAGAGTATAAAAACTTCTATAACAAAACTGCAAAAAGAGAGGCTGCAATTTGAGATCCAATTGTCAAACTCCCACTCCCTGTTTCAACAAAGAATGCACTTTGGCTAAGCAAAGACGCTTACTGACCCTTAAAACCAAAAATATGCCACAAATTAGACACCTGAGGGCAGAATACAAAAGAGCACAGAAGGTAGCATTAAGGAACTGGGAAGATGCCAACTGGAATGATCTTATCACTGCTGCCAGACTTAAGGATCACTCTTCATTTTGGAGAATAGTTGCACACGGCAGTAAAAGGGGCAATAATGGTACAGACCATTTCCTCGATCCCGGCACTTGGCATAAACATTTTTTTGATCTATACGCTATGCCTAATGAGTGATACAAACCCCACTGATTTTGCTGAATGCTCTTCCTGTAATACACCTAAACATAACTACAATTCAGTATTGAAGAAACAAGATAGCTATAGCCGCCATCAAACCAGGAAAAGCGCCTGGGCCAGACAAGATACCTGGGGATCTGTTGAAACATGCCCCAGAAGTATGGGCACCATATGTGAATCTTTTAACTAATGCAGTGGCAAGAGGGGCACCTATTCCAGAATCCTGGAAAGGTGCGGAGATAGTACCTATCTATAAGAAGGGCAACAAAGACGATCCGGCTAACTATAGGCCCATAAGCCTGATAGATACTCTCCAAAAAGTATACGCAAAGCAGCTCCTGGGCAAGTTAAATGACTGGATACTAGAGAATGACAAACTTTCACCTTGCCAGGCTGGCTTTAGACTAAAGACAAGTACAATCGATCAAGTCTTTAGACTATCATGCATAACCTGGAAATATGTTAAGTTGAAACTTGGACACATATACGTTGCTTTCATTAATCTGAAAGCAATGTTCGAATCAATACCAAGAGATCTCCTATGGGGAACTCTACGCAAGCAGGGTGTACCGGCGGAGATCTTATTACAAATAATAAGGCTCCACGAGGGCATTTTTGCTAAAGTGCGATGGGGTATAGGGGGGGGGGACTCAATGAGTACATCCCCATTAGAAGGGGTGTGCGACAGGGGTGCGTTTTGGCTCCAACCCTGTTTTTATTGTATGTGAGTGACCTGGTCCAGCATCTCCAAAAATGCTCTCATGACTCCCCAAAGCTAGGAGGAAATCATATATGTGCCCTGATGTTTGCGGATGACACACTTTTAGGGTCCCAGATGCCCAGGGGGTTACAAAGTCTTCATGATAGTTTTAGTCATTATTGTAGATCAAAAGGCTTGGAAATAAACCCTGCTAAGACTAAATATATGGCCATTAGACTGCTCAAAAATTTAAAAAAGAAAATAATTTTAGATCAAGTGCCATTGGAGTGTGTTGCCAATTTTACTTATCTCGGTGTGACACTTGACTCGAAATTGTCTTGGAAACCACACATAAATAATGCCAAGACAATCTTACTGCACAATTCTATCACTATTGTCAAGAAGCTTCACTCTACTGAGTCAAAGGCCATTACTCCAGCTTTGGAGGTTTATAAATATAGAGCCCAATTTGCTGCTCTCTATGGATCAGAATTATGGGGCGGTGAAAATGTAAATTGTTTAACAATAGGGGAAAACAAAATCATGCCGATGTTCAAATCACTCCCCCCATAATACCCCAGTGATCCCCTTATTTCTTGACATTGGCATTAAAAGATTGGAACATCTGGCTACATTGAGATCCCTGTCCTATTGGGTTAGAATATGGACCACTGAAGAATTAAAACCATACAGGGAAGCACTGAGAGAACTGTTGGGACTTGACACCCAATTAACATTCCCCTGGTTCACCCATGTGCGAAACTGGTTTTTAAAGTTGGGCCTGAACAGGTTCTGGGCAAATCCCAACCTATTGACGCATGACTCAAAGAACGAGATTAAGTAGATTTATTGGAATTTTATCATGCACAAAGCCACTTTAGACTGCACTGTAGGGAGACTTATCACGCAATTCTTGTCTTTTAAAATGGTTGAGTTTTGAACAATTTCTGGATGAAATTGAACCTCAGCTAGCAAAAATCCTTTACCTGAAATTTCGATACGAGACACTTCATATTAACTCTTTCACAGCTAAGTGGTCTACCATAGAAGCAGTGGGAAGGGAACTTAAATGTACTTTGTGCTCGTTAGATGCAAAGGAAGATATTGTGCATATTTTATTCTTCTGCCCTGTATATGCAAATCCGAGAAGGAAGTGGATTATGCCGCTGTGTCTGAATCTGATGAATAGGAAATACTTGGAGGTTCTAAGAATATTAAAATCAGATAGCTCAAGGCTTATTGTATTTAGTGTTAGCAGATTCTTACTTGCTGCAAGCTTTTTAAGGAAAAAGAGAGGCTTAAAATTTTACAAAACTTTTTTGGGGCAATTTTATTACATTTTATCATGTTTTATGTACTGGATTTCTATTCAGATCACATTTTAAACTCTAATAATATGATATAGCCCTTTCAGCACAATCAAATTTGCCTAAATTATTTTGATGGTGATAATTTAGTATCTAATGAATATACTGTTGTATCTGCTATTACAATTGTATATGAACCAATTACTCTTGCTGTGTTATTTTGGACTGTATATTGGATTATATGCACGGTAGATGTATTGTGCCTACAGAAGTAGAAAAACTTTTGGACAAAGTGGAAATGTTTTTACTCCGTAAATCTACTATGTACCTGTCCTTTTAGTAACATGAACTCGGTTTTAAAATTTTTGAATGTAACTTTTGTGCTGGAATGAAATTTTATTGCTATGTTCTTTTATGATTCTTTGAATCGAAATAAAGACAAATTGAATTGATATCGCTCAATGTTCTCACTTCTGTGAGAAAGAAGATGTGTAACAGAATTCTCTTCAGGTAAGAAAAGCTTTTTGTAGGTAGCTATTAAGCAAAACTTGTTTCTTCAAATACTGTACACTATGATGGCAAAATTTAATGTGAGGATGGACATTTTAGCCGCCTGTACTACTTTCTTCTTGATCATTACATTCTAGCTTGCAGACACTGCTTGAAGACTTGTCTTGGCTGTCGGGGAGCAGCAGTTACAGCTTGTTTTCTAGTCCTCTCAGCCTAGGCTCTCGAGAGCAGATATTAAAAATAAGAGCCATTTGTAGTATTCTCATGTTATGCTGTAATGTTCCCACTGACCTTGTCCCTAGCTGCTCAGCCAGTGTGAGTGTTCTGTGCAGAATGTTGGTGTGATTGACATGAGTGGATGCTTGGGTGTCTGGTGTGAGTGTTGTTAGTTGGAAGATGGGCTGAGCAGCTAGCAGGCTGCTCCTGGTGGGGCTCTGTATCTATTCTTCTAATGGACTTAATAAACTACATGAAATACATCTCGGCTACGTCTACTATGTCTCCTGAACACGTGGGCCCAGCGCCCAGCCCACTACACCATTAGATGCATTTTCTCAAAGAAATGTGCCCAGGAATGACTCTTTTCTGGCATATGCCACCTTTATTATGACCTTCACACATATTGGGAAGGTGCCTGTCATGCCTTTCACCCAGTGCAGCGCTCTCTCTCATGCTTGGAAGGCATATTTGTCACCTAGGCTTTCATTGGTGTGGACCCACTCAACCTCGTAGGATACTTTGGAGTCTGCTGATCTGTTGACATCAAGAGGAAATTTGGGCCATCGTTCCAGCATTTATGGTGCTGAGCATTTCAGCTCCGAAAGAGCTCCTTCCATACAGTAGATCGGTGCAGCCTGCTTTGGAAGCAGTGAAACATAAGCATGATGGTAAAAGGAGAATAGCAAAGAGGCATGCTATCACAGCTCCTTTGATGAGGAAAGACTATTTTACCACCTTAGATGATCCATTGAATGCAGGGGATATGTGAGCAGATTTTAAGGGAACTCCTCTAGAGATCCCCTTACTCATAGAAGAGTTTCAAGTAAATGACCGCTGTCATTTGTGGACCTAATGAGCATTTTGGTGCAAAGGAGTTAATTTTCCTTATTCAGCAGGCCAATTCTCACGGCTCTTTATTTTTTGGGGGGAGACATTGGAGACCCCATTGACTCTGCAGGGCTTTGTACCTACAATACAGGCTCTCTTCTTTAAGGTTAACATAGTCTTTCTAGCATATGCCTTCATCAAGGTGGTTTTCACTGGTGTGGAAAGAAAATCAAACCTGCCAGACTCAGGCCCAACTGATTTTCTAGTGGTGTCAGCCATACTGAACAGATTACCAGCTAATCAGAGTATAACTACATCCTCCCACCCCCATAGAGCCTCAACTTTCTTCTAAGAAAGAGTTTGTATTCTGGGGACTATTGCCTTATGTAGCAGCAGCTTATCTAACTCCAGAGAAGTGTCACGCGTAATGGTGCTCTGTAGGTATGATCCTCAGGCCTCCTGTCAGAGGTGCAGCTTCATATAGTCAATTTCATATTTTCAGAGTAGGCACTTTTTGGCTCTGGCACAGGCATTATATGACACATTGAATTTATGAAGACCACGTCACAGGCATTGCAGTCAGGCCATGGTGCAAATGAAACCTTCAGCTTTCAAGAGGTAAAATGGGGTTGTCATAAGAAGACCTTAACGGTGCTCATTTTACAGTGGGAACAGCCGGAGTTTAACAATAGCCCCCTTCAGCCACAGAACAGTTAAAGGGTGAGGTGCTGCTACAACCTCTGCAGCCACTGAGCATCCAGAACGAATCAAACTTTGACAGGCTCCTACACTCCTTCCATTCCATCTGGACACAGTTCTTTCTCCCGGGCTGATAATAGATTACCACACATGTTTGAGTGTTAAATATTGTGGTCCCAGACACAGCCTCAAATTCAGCCAGTTTCTCGGGATGTACCAGCGCAGCTGTAACAATGTTTTTATTGCTTCAGTTGCAAGATTTCTATTGAAGAAGGCAGTGGTGCAGGAGAGGAGATACAGAGTGTGTATGATTTGTATTTTTTGGTGGATAAAACTTGTCCATAAAGCACATAAGACCTATTACACTGTCATTTTACTTAAAAAGCACAAGCTTGTTGGCGCTCTGAAAACACAGCTGAGCCGGTTAACTAGGACTGAATGTGAAAATTAAAAGAGATGAATTTTAAGTAATTTCCTGAACCTCGTGTAATTAGGTTCGGCTCGCAAATGGAAAGGGAGGGAATCCCATAGGCTAGCTGCTGATTTTTAGAATGCTTGGCTGCAGGCCTTAACCTTACGGATTCTTAACGTTCAAATTAGGAATTGCAACACTGAACAGAGTAAACAGGACTATGCCAAAGACATTTTTCAGTTAGAAAAGTATTGGATGCGTGAGTAGAGAGCTCTATGCACTAGAACCAAGCCTGTGAAAGAAACATTTTGCCTGACCAATAGCCATTTAGTTTTTGTAATAGGCAGATAAAGTGTTGATATGTAGGCATTTCTGTGATGCAGTATGCTGCAGCATATTACACAAGCTGCAATTTTTCACTTGGATAATCTGGCAATAGTACATAGATGGTATTCATATCATTAAGTCATGTTTGAATCAGCACAGTTTCCACTGGAATGTGGAGGTTATAGACTATGAAAGGCAGTAACAGTTTTTAATGTTTTCCAGTGCCCCTAGCAGACGTTTGTCGTATAGTTGACTTGGTCTTTCACACCCCGCGCGACCCCCTAATCTCCTCCCTCCACCAGGGGAGAACTTAGATTTCTCTCCTCCTGGAGACCCAGAAATCTCCTCCCTTTGCTTCTGCAGAGGACCAAGTGGCTGAAGCAAGTTTCAGATCAAAGTCCTGTGGAAAGCATATTAGCACTTGGGAGCGTTTTTCTTTAAACTTCCGTATTGTTTTTAAATTTTGTTCAGTTTCATGAATGAAAAGTATTTGAAAAATAAACCGTGTCATTTATAAAGATTGAAAATATTGAATTCAGTCTACAGTTTTGAGATACCTTAGGATATGTATTAGATGTTCCTAGGATATTTTGAAACTATTTTAAACAAGCATTGACAAAGCCAATAAATTGGCACTCATAAAGGTGAGACCTATTGGTTTTGTCAGTGCTTGTTTCTGTATGGAGGGGCAAAGACCCTATAGCAGTTAAAATAAAAAGGGTCTCTTTTGTGACCCAGTATCTCTGTTTCACTAAAGTATCTAAGGCTGAACTCCTCACGGAGGTAAGCAGTGAAATCTACTTTTAGGTGATGAATCTGGGCATTATCACTTGTTGAGGAAGTAAAAGTTACTAATTAACAATAGTTCTCTAATGAGATTATTATTCCCAGATCTATAACTCATTGATAGTTTGGCTGCATGCCTGACACCTGAAATAAATACGGAGGTACTGTTGGCTGACGAGAGGTTGATTTCAGTGTCCTAAAGTAATTTTCACTTACAGTCAGTCATTACTTCATTCGGTTAATCACCATAAAGGTACATGCATACAACAACCCATTAAATAATAATAAATGCAGTCACAGTATACAAATAAAGATAACAATTTCATTTTCTAGATTTAAAATATAAATCAGCGCATTCCGTATAAAAAAAATCAGTTACTCCACTAAGTGCCTATCATGGTGATAAATGCAATACATTAACCAGGATTAGTAAATCATCTAGATAATCCATAAGCATTTTAAAACATTTAATAAAATCTGAAGTAAAAACTTAAGGCCAGAATTCTCGGTCTAAGCAATAGAGCAAGGAGTACAAGTTAAACAATGAGGTGACACAAACTACGGGAAGACCCGCCCGGCTTCCTTTTTTTGGTCGAGCCTAGACAGCAATTGTGCTGTCATTAGCGACCTGTTGTAAATAGTTTGTGGAGTTAAACTCCACCCATTGCTTGGCATTGCTTTTTATTTGTCTGTGCCACTGTCCTTCAGAAATCCTTGCTTGCTACTGGGCAATCCTTCCTCTTTTCCCTCCTTTGTGTTTCCGTTTTCCTGCCACAGAGCACCGGCCAAGTACTGTCTCCTTACGCTTTCCATCTTTATGTGTTGTTCTTGGGACTACTTTGTTTTTTCTTGCTTTAAATAGAAACTCCACACTTTCTTCGCTTTTAAGGAGCATCTTATATAGCGAATTACTGCACAATCTACTTCTTCAGAGACTTAGGCAGATGCTTCAGAGAGTGTAGGCAAAGCATTCCCACCTTGTAGGTTCTGATATCAGATGATCGTAAAATAGGGGCTTAAAAGCGTGAACACCATGTTATGTAAAGTGTGCAAAATTGCGTAAGTGAGTAGTGGTTTTTTGAGAACGGTTATCGCATGGGAAATTCGGAAGGAATGAAAACCATATACCCTGTTGTGGGAATGCTAGGAGGAAATCCAATGTGCTGAGGCGCAAGTGAGATAAATATAGTCTGCATTGCGGATTCTCTGTGAAAATTAAATAGCATTCCAGAGTATATTTAGAGGAAAAGGCTGAATAATTAACCACCAACTATAGATGGCGGGCATTGGCCAGGTGTTCGAAGTGACGTTGTTCAAAAAATAGAGACCTGATTTGGGCTTTGGTAATTCTTTCAGCTTAGTCAGGATTAGTAAAACGCACTGAAATACCTAGACCCGCAAAGACGTCTCTAATATAAGCCAGTCAAGAAATTTTAGTCATATTGTCCAGGGCCAGACAATCTTTTATAATTAATTTTGTAAAGCCTGCCTCCAAGGATTGCCAAATCTTAAGCCACAGCAGCAAAGAGGCCAGACTTTTCAAATCCTCCAAATAATTCAACCCAGTCCCTGCATATCGAATATATGTGACCGTGCCTGGGTAAAGAGCTAGAAGTCTGACAAAGAAGCTGTTTTCCACCTTTTGCAGAATTTCAGAATTGGAATATCCCCAGTCACCTGCTCCATGGATACCAACCAGGATACATTTGGATTTATAAAGGAGCAGCAACTCTCTAAAAGGCTTGTGACCCAACTTTGAAGAAAAACGAAAAAACGCTTCCACCACTCTGGAGAGCTGCTGTGATCTAAGAGTCAATAGGGAAACTTAACTGTGGTCTGAATCAAAGGGGATCCTTAAGTAGTTAACATTTCTCACTTTAGTAACTGGTACACCTTCGACTGCATGAACTCTGGTTTTAGTGCGTTTGGGATCGCTATTCATAAGGAAAGTCTCGGTGCGATTTACCTTCAAGTCAAGATTGCTCATAAAAACAGAGATGGCATCCATCAGAGTTTGCAAGCCATTTGAGGTCCTCGCTATGAGAACTGCTTCGTCTGCATATAATAGAGTAGGGCATATAAAAGAGTAAACAGTCTTACCATTTTGATATAAATATCAATCCAGCTCATTAATATAAATCAAAAACAGGGCCAAAATGCAACCCTGTTGGACATGTTGGTACAACTTATCAGTGGGGTACACTCTCCCTTCGGGCCGTATCGAATTCTGACCATGGTGTCTGAATTTAATTGTCTCAATAAAGTGACAAGTGCCTTTTCTACCCCCAAATTTTCCAATATGGAATATAATTTAGAGCGATTTACAGTGCTGAAAGCACTTCGCTAAACGCTAAATGTAGTGCGCTTTTCTTTACTCAGACATACTTTTATTTGTTTAATATTCAAAAGGCATTTAAAAGTGGAAGTTAGAAAAAACATATTTGGTAAGTTTTCCAGGCAATTGGGAATAATTCTACAGTTATGAATGCGGGAGGATTCTTACTAACCTTTCATTTTTGACGTGAGCAAGTTTTTTGTCAAGGTACGTTATCTTTTAGATCAATGATTAACGCTTAAAATAGGGATAGCCACATTTGTGACTAGGTGAGGCCAACTGTGACTTATGAGATTTATAGCTACTAATGTTCCTTGCGCTCTGTACATCATGAAGGCTTTCCTTAGTCGTCTCTGGATTCCATGTACTGGTACTAAACGCAGTCTTTACTGGTGGATTGCTCCAACTTTAAAGTTTCATTGTGTAGGGAGTGGAGTTACTTTAGTGTTAAAACCAGTACATGTTAATAGAACTGTTTACTAACATTATTATTGCTCAGTGAATATTAGGGTAGATTTGTCCTATTAATTTCTTTTATCGCAAACATCCTAGGTGTGTTTCTAAATTTGTTTATGTATTATTCATGACACAATTTTTTCCTGAATTACTCCAGTTCCTGCAGTTAGGGTAAATAATATTGTATTCCCAAACAGGCCTGTACTGCCATGAGGGACACTTCTTCCTTCAGTTTCCTCATCTCTGAATCTTCATTCCAGGTGTTCGACTGGAAATGTCAGCAATAGCATCTTTGTCAGAGCAACTTCACTCCGCTTTACTAGATGTGACGCCAGGGATCCATTAAGGTGCCATCCACACTTCTGAAGTCACTTCCTGCCTCACGTTCTGCTGAAACAATGATCTAAGTTTACCCTGTTTATTTGTTTTTGGAAATATCCTAACCCATTTCTTCATAATTTTTTCTTGCATAACCGGTAAATGGCAGACACCTTAGTTCATTGTCTTTTCTACTTGTTTTGTGCTGTTTATGGGTAGAATATGACACTGTTTTAAAAAAGGGGATGCTTAGCTTTTCTTGACCAGAGCCAGAGCACCCCAAGGGAAGTGGTTGAGATCACGGTCCCTTTTCTAAGTTAGGTCTATATCTTAGAGGAAACGAAAGGCTTCTATTGAGATGTTTTATTTTTTTTCCACAGTGAGACACAAAAAAAGGATACTCTGGAAAGAGAGCTCGTCTTCTACCAGTAAGAAAAGATCAGAGCCTCCATCTGAGGCTAGAAGTCACTAACCTTGAAATCTTTAGTGTTGTTAATTTTTTTTAGAAAAGCTACAATCCAAGATTCCTTTTTTCTACAGCTATTACTGTTACATCTGAATTTAAAGCCTTCTTGAAGACTGTATTAGATGTATTCAGAAAAGCACCCCTACCCTTTGATATGCCTCTGGCATCCATTCCTACGCAGCAGATTGTTCTAGACATACAGACTCTGGCAGCTCTGACCCTGACACAAGACCAATATCATCATGAATCCATGACATAAGAGGAAGAAGCTTGTCTGGGTAATACTAGTGGTGATGACTGCTGCACCTGCTGTGCCGTCTAGGCTCCATTATTTCCAGTCATGACACCACAAATGGAGCAGGGGAATGCCACCTTGGTTTGATTGAAAACGTCTGTGATTGATACATCTTAAGATCTGGAAGAAAAAGGGTCCAAGCTTTTAAAGACAGACCTATGGCCAGAACATTTGCCTATTCTGCTGCAATTTGCATATTTAATACTCTTTGTCTTGAACTGCGATGCTGAGCTTCCTGACACACGACCGCAAAGAGATGAGTATGCACAATTTATTGCCTCCGATGGAAAAAGCTACAGGCTTATATCCGGACTTAAAGGATGTCAGTCACACAGACTTGAACTCATAGGATTAATTCTGGCAACCATTTGTATCTCCAGCTGAGGCCTGTAGATCCTTAGCAGCAGTTATTGTGGAAGCTACTGACACTTAGGAATTGCCACTGCTGAAGTAGTCATACCTCTTTACAAGGGTACAACAATCTTCGGCCGTGTGTAATAAACTGCTGTTGCTATTCATTGAATCTCTGCGAGAGACTATCCTAGTAGATTGGTCACCCACAGTGAGCAGACAGATAGCACATCATCGCTATCCTGCTCCTTCCGAACCAAAATTTTAGTTGGATCTCTCAAATCGGAATAGTTCAGTAGTGCAGGCCTTGTTGACTAGAATGAAGAGAAACATTTCTTTGCCATCTGGTCTTCAATTTGGGACTTTCACAAATTGATCAGATATCATCTTTAAATTCCTCTTGGTGCTTGCATTTAATGCACAGTTCAGTGTGCCCCCTTCAGTGGTGTCCAGTTAGCCAGTGGAACCAGTACTATGGAAGAGCTTCTGACATGGGGATGGTCCCTTGATTGCTGCATGTCAAATTTCCAAGGTGGTCAAACATGGCCATAGTGGGCAGTCATTTCACCTCCAGAGTGCCCACTGGCGCTTTCTTGACAGCACAGTTGCAGCAACTTGTTGAATAGATAGTCATCGGGCTGTGGTGTCTATGGGAAGCATTCCTGCACTTAAATATGCTAGGATGCCTGGTGTTACAAGCTGTTTAAACTTTCATCCTTTGAAATGGAGAGGATGAGCCTAGACTCATTTTTGCTACCAAGGTCACTGACATTGTGGCTGCAAGGAGGTATTTTGCAAAGTCACTCACACAGCTTGACTACAGGGTGTGATGAATAGAATTTCAACCTGTTTGCTTTAGTACTCGTGGATATTTGACTTAATGTGTGGCTAATGAAGGATTATCCGACATCATTGTCATTCTTCCTGTGATGGCCTGACTAGATATCAGATTGTGTTTAGTAGCTTAAACTTCTGAAATGGTTGAATACCAAAATAGTGCCATTTTACTAGGTATCCACAACCTTCTTTTTCTCAGCAAAATCATGGGAAGGGAGGCCGTGAGATAACTTCAGGTCGGTAGAATCAAACCACATTCAAACCACCTTCTCCGCGATCTTCAGTCTAGATACCCTCCTCAGAGTTACTGAAACCCCAACTAGCCATCATTAGAGAAGAGTTCCTTCTCTCTGTGATGAGGATGTTAAAGCATCTCTGCTGAACCTGCCTGCTTTCTCAGACATTGCCACCACACAATAATGCTGAAAACGTTTGAACACTGGGCTGGCATGTCTTAAAGATCGAACTTGATTGATCTGATATTGTTGAAAAGTCTATGAAAGCAACCGCATAAATCGATGTGTGGATGTAATCCACCAACCTTTCAAGAGATGTTCAAGCTGAGCAGGTGGGCACGCCCTTTGACAGAGAATGGTTGTTTGAAGAGATGGCAACCTCTTACATGAAGTGATTTAAATAATGCAGGGCAATTATCACTAGGTTTTGCTTATCCGATCTGCCAGTTTCATTAAAAGGATAGATGCTTTCTGATTTGTGTCAGTACTTGCAGTACAATGGGGCTTTTCATTATTAACCTACTGTAGCAAAAATGTGAAGAATGATTGAGTCAGATCTTTCCCATCCCCGAGATATTGTGGCATGCTTTAGGCCTCTTCCCTGTGATGTATTTTGCTTAACATTTAGATATGTCGACTGACACAGCTTCTTGAGCAATGCTAAATGAACTTTCAAATCTGAGCTGATAATACAGATACACTTTTGTTTGGAAAATATTCCAGAGAGCTCAACTAATGTTACCTCATGCTTGGTGTCCATTGAATAATGGAGAACTTCCTTTGCATGAATGGGTTAAAATCTGAGCTCTTACTAAATGGAGGCACAGAGTCCAAATCTCTGCCTTTCGGTTGGCCACCAGAGCATGGAACCCATCTTTTCACCTGACCAAAATTTAGAAATCCAGGGATGCATTCAATGCTGAACTCTGTTTTGCCCCCAAGCCATCTCAGTGGCAGAGTGTGAACTTGCAGCAATCACTGCTTAGGAAAATCCTCTTGTCCACATTGATCACTCTGTTATACCAATGAAATCCTTCAACAGTGCTCTTATCAACAACTGTAACTGAAATATTATCTACTCTGGCCTCTCCAAGACACTCGTTGGCAGGCTTCAAAGTCTTCAGAACAAGGCAGTCAGATTGTGCCTCAACCTATGCAAGTTGCACCATATCATCCTTGCAATAAAAGCCTAAGGCCCTGAGGATTTACAGAAAATTATTACTTACTATGCCCCAATTAGTATTATCTGCTCACGGTCTGCACACCAGTTAAATCAGCAGCCATTTAGAGGATGAAACTCAGAAGCATCTCCTAGGGCATAGATTTTGGTATGTACTAACCCTAAATATGCAGTTTAGTAAACGTCTGAAAATGTACTGAACGGTTCCCTTTTGGTTTCTTCAGGGCACTGAATTGAAAGTAAGGGACAAACAGTGCGTTACAAAACTAGTAAATAAATTTTGCCATCTCAGTTTGATATTCCACAATGGAATCTAAATACGGTACTGACTTTCTTGAAGGGGTCACCCACTGAGCCTTTGCATAGTTGCCACTTGCATCATCTGACCATGAAGGCGTTTTTCTTGTTGCCATTATGTGTGCTAGGATAGTGTGCAGGTTTCAGGCATTGCCCCCTAAGTCTCTGTGCTCTTTTTTTTCCCAGTTAAGTCTGAGAACACACCATTGTACTTGCCTAAAGTGGTCTCAACTTTTATGTGCCAAAGAAACAAAAGCTATCATAGGGAACTGGCAATACTCAAGAACCAAGCACCCAAGGGGTTTATTGGCTACTACATTGCATAGGCACCCCCGACAGATGAACTGTGACTACTAAATAAAAATGTAAGCAGTGCCTATGGGTCAAACCTTTCTGGGACTTGAGAGGTTGCTGTCCTTTCTTCTTCAATTCAAATCGCACACTCAACAGTACCAGAGGGCTCCAGCAGCAGGGAAGCGGTTGTCCCCGTTCACTTACTAAGCTGAACATATATGCATAGACCTGGTCGGCACGGGAAGAGGAGAAAAGCCAAACCTAAAAAAATGGCAGACACATAACCAGAACATGATAAAGACCCCAAGCTCACCCTTAAAGAAGACGTATTCCTGGTGGTGCACGATACCAGAAACACAATCAAACTTAAGAAAGACTCTGTGATCATAGACCTTAAGCTCCTATGCACAGATGGTAGGAAGCTTTCAAAGTGGGGGCTTAAACAAATGGTATGAAGGAGGTTTTGTCTGATGTGAAGCAACTACAAGAAACAGTAAAACCTCTCTCTGTGAATGTATTGAAGATGGTGAAGGTAGCTCGAGAAGGAATAATGTCTGTTTTATGGGTATACTAAAAAGGGCAGAGGACTGTAGCATAGAGCTCTTCATAGAAAAGTGGATGCAAACCGTTCTAAAACCTGAGGTACAGAGATGGATATGCCGTACTAGCACCATAGGTTGGACCGACTCCCTTCGAAAGCACTAAAGTAGCCTTCTAGTCCGACTTCACCCAGGTGGTCCAATGTCAAGGAAGCTTTGGCAGGGTACAGTGGAAACCGAAAGACTTACAAACAAAATATATATTGCAATGTTCCCCACAGAGCTGAAAGGTATCACCAAAGGAAGAGCTAAATGCTCACTTCAAAATGCCTATTATAGGCTGGAAAACTGGGATAAATTAACTCCTCTGCACCCCAGACCCAGCGAAACATACTATGACAAAAGAATCATGTCAACCACATCACCCAGGCTAGGCTCTCATCCCCTAGATACATTCAGCCACCTAGAACTGTTATACTAATTGACCGATACCACAAGGGAACGTTGATTGACTGCTTGATGAGAATGGGGCAGTCTCAGTAGCCCAGATGGCCCATCTGACCGGAATTCCTTCCAATGAATCACAACAATGCATGAAATGATGTGGCAGCTACTGTCTGGAGAGGCAAGTGGCGGCCACAAACAACAAACAGCTTCATTGATAGGGTATCCACACCACCATATGACTGAATACACATCACAGTGGATGGTATCCTTTTACTGTCCAATCCTCCTCTCTGCTTGTCAAGAAGATTTGCAGGGTGGGAAGGGAACACACAACCTCTCGCTTGCTGCCCCCATTAGTTATCATTAGCCTTCTCGGATAAAAATAATAGACTTTTAGTTTTGCTACTCAGTCTTTTTCTTAGACAGATTGATGAGGCAAGAGGCACTTCATGCAGTTATGGGGTGGGTAGTTTTGAACCTGCAGTATGAAGAAGTAGAAATGGAGGGAGTTAAGGGAGACAAACATTTCCAGTTAATCATGGGACAAACTTAAAATGGATGCATCTGTTTACAATCCCAATCTCCGATGTATCCTCCAATTTCATTGATAATTTGTTGTAGAAAAATGGAGAATAACATTTTGACAGACCTTCTCCACCCCCTCCCCACCCCTCCCCTCCCAAAAATGTATTAGAAAACCATTTCATATATTGTATACGGGCTACAAGACTAAATGTGAATAGGGTATAGTCACCCAATTCCTAGAGGGGTTTAAACCAAATTTAGCCTTGTTACAAGAAATCCTCATCATGGGGAATGAATATTTGTTTGCAGCAAGCGGGCGATGCCATCTTTTAGCCCACTCTGCCTGTGCGAGAGGATCTAGATTGATAGCCACATCGCCCATAAATCCAAACCTTTTAGTGTCACTCACAAGCACACTGAGGGAATTTATGCAATGTTTCGGGTAGCTGGGGCCACCAAACAATGATTGTTGCGTTTCTCTGCAACCCCCTAGTTTTCAAGAAAGATTATTGACTGCTTTTAGGACACTCCTGATGGCCTTATACTGTTTCATTGAGATTTTAATGACATCATGGACCCCGCAATGGACAGAAGACACCCCATGGGTGTGACACATTTTGCTCATGTGTTTGGCCTTGGAGACATATGGCAAACATGCCCCAGTTAGACATTACTCCTTCCACCCTGAGATGCACCACACCCTCTCCAAACTACTTTGTTGGGGCTCATTGTTCAGCCAGTTGTTTACCTGACCCAAGGCATATCTGATCATTCACTGATCTAATTAAAACTGGGACACCGGGCTAATGACAGGTGGAGATGTGGAGAAAGAATGTGTGCGAACGACAAGGCACATCCCTAGTAAAACGGCTGGTGACAGAAACAACCCTTTACATCAAAATGTGGGACGCTTAAACTCGGGGGTCTTGATGTGCAAAGCTATATAGATTTTGGTGACTGTCCTCTCCTCCCACAGCAAAGGCCACTAGGAAGATAAGCAGGCTCCAAAATGCTTATGGCGAAATAACCCTTTTGTGATATTACATGAAGTCTTTCAACTTATTCAATGAATTATTATTCCATTTACATGTTGTATGCCTGCACATTTTCTGTTCATTTCCTCTTGCTTAAGTTTATTTCTTAACAAGGAATAACCTCACAGAACACTACTTGGGAGTTATGAAGAGGATATACAAGACAGGCAAGAAAGAAGGCAAACTGATAGATTAGCTAAATAAATGTAAAAAATGTCAAGGTGGGTCCGTAATATTGTTGATGTATTGTTCTAGAATTACAAGTGAAAAAGAGAAAGTGATCTAATTCCAGAAAGACTATGAGGCCTTATAAAGTTCCAAAACCATAGTAGACCCACAGACCATTTTCTGAGCAAACTGAACTTATTATTGGTAATAGTTACTATCAGAAATGCACTGGAAGAACCACGAACACTAGAAGAAATTACAGAGGTGATCCGTTAGTCATGAAAGGTACTTAGCCCCAATGGGCTACCAATAGAATTTTTTGAAACGTGTGACAAACGTCCTCAGTTCTCAACTAATACAATGCTTAATAGATGCCCATGAAGAAGGCAATAGGTCTCAATGTACTTGTCATGCTGTAGTGGTGAACAGATATTCCATTGTCAGTTTTTTCGACCAGTATTGCTGTCGAAGGCTGAAACTACGATCTTTGGGAATGTCCTTGCAACTCGATTGTTACCTCTCTTGCCCTACCTGATGCATTCTGTCTGGCCAGAATCTCTCAACTTTCTGCATAGAGCTACTAGATTGAATCTTCTGCTGTTACATAACTGTTTAGATTACGCAAAGAATCTGAAAGTCCAACTTGCATTGTGGTCGTTGGATGTGGAAGAAACCGATGTTTCAAAAGAATGGTAGTTTCTGTTTGGAATACTGCAAGTGGTAGGTCTGGTACCATATTTTATCTTAGGGCGTTGGTTGCTGTTCTGTTCCCCTACAGCAGTTGTACAAATCAACAGGGCACTCTCCAAGAGAGAGGGCAAGTTGCGGATATACCCTGACAATCTGCCCCACTCCCGCTTAGCATATTGGGGTAGTCCCTCAATCTGCTCTGCGGAGTGAGGAGGGCAGAAAGACTGTTGGTGCCCTTATGGGTTGGGGCATGGTACACCCACCTCTTCTTTATTTAAAAAAAATCTATATTTTCCCTCCTGTCTGATGGGGTTATTGCCCTGCCCATCAGTGGGGGCATATTGGGTGACCACATCCAATATGCCACTCCATGAGGGGGCAGAAAGGCTGTGGTGCCTTTTTTGGGGTGGAGTCGTGGCCTGATGCCAAGGTGGGTCACCCCATTCTCCCCTCCCCCTTTTTCAAAATTGATCCATCGTATTCAGTGGGCCGTCTGGGCGGATTATGGCTACTCCCCCTATTACCCGCACAAAGGGGGCATAAAGTCTTAATTATCTTTCAGTGGGAAAAGCACTAGCTCATGCCTTGGGAGGTACTCCGTGCCCCTCCCTGGAGTCTAGTGCTGCTTGGGGATCGCCTCGAGCTCAAGTAGGGATCCTTTTGGGAGAGGTTAAGAGAAGAAACGTTGCCCCCTTTCCAACTGTACCTCTCATGCTTGGATCAGTGCTTCCGCGAGGGCCCCCCCCCCCTGAACATTGATCAAAGTGAAACAAGTCACAACTGTTGCACTTTCAATCCTTGAGATGTCAGCTTGCTGTGTGCCTCAGTGAGAGAAACCAAAAATAATTTTGAAACTGGGGGGGAAGCTCTTTCCTCCTGTCTCAAAATTATTTTTCGAAACGAAAATCCTTTTGGTGTTTGTTCTAGAAAGATTAATGGCAACCACTTTACAAAGGTAGTGCACTTGATGTGACCGTTCATCTGTAAAGGTTAAGTAATTGGGATCATGATGAAATTCACAGAAGTACGAGGACTGCCGAGCAATTTACTTGAAGTACAAAATTATTGAAAATAATAGAAAGACAACAGAGTGAGAACTTTGTCTAGTGGAAGTACATTGTGTGCTGACAGTAGTGTGCCACATTAGCGTTTAAACCAAGTTGTTTTGCATTATTTTTGGAATCCATACGTTGACAATTGTTTTGTGGGACTTTGCAGCAGCTTTTGTACACACATAGGGTGGTCATTATCATGGAATACTTTGTACCTTTTGCTGGTACTCTTTGTAGGCCCATTTCTTCTGATTTATTTTTAAAGAGCCTGCTGTGTAATGTGGTCCGGTATTGCCATTGAGGCGTTCTGGTGAAGACATAATTCAGGGGGCTCAAGGCTAAGGGGTTTTTAAATGTCACCAGAACCTCCAATACCAATATAGGACCATGCTACACAGGATGCCTCTCGTTTATTTTGTATATTACATATTTATTTTGGGTAGTTGTGTTTTTTAAACACGGAAATGTCTGTTCAAAACTGTAAGTCAATTGCTGCTCTCTACTGTTTGGTTCTCTGCTGTTAAAAAAGAGATAAATATTTAGGTCTTTAAAAATGGAGAATTTTAGAAATAGCATGATTTTCTTTATTAGAAAATAAATTCTGTATGAAGAAGGGGGAGACTGTATAAGATGTATACGTGCAGATAACAATGGTACTTGGTTAAATTAGAATGTTCAGATTTTGTTTACTTTTCATGCAAAGAATGTTGATGAAACAATGACCGTGGTAGAGCTTTGCATAGTGGTTTAGGGCTATCAGTTCGATGTCTCTCCACAAAGTATGGAATGGAAATACGTCACTGGTCCCTATTAATATGCTTTTTTTTACAATTTTGTGCAATAAAAGCAGCCAAACATAATATAAGGGTACACACGTGCTCATACCCCCACTCCCCATGCCTCCCGCTGCACTGCCACCTCATCTTCTACGAGGTCTCCCTCCCTTCTGCTGAAGAACAATGTTATAACTAATTTGTCTTCGAAAGCCGGGAAGCATGGATGCTGCTTTACTCCAGATTAAGAGGTGAAAAGAAGTTGACGTGTCCATCTAGATCTTATGCAAAAAAGAAGTAGTGATATAACCTGTGTAGCTATGGTCATGTGAGAATTTCCCTTAAAAAAACGTTTTTTTTACAATAATTTTGCTGGCATTGATGAATCTGCACAGAATTCTCCAGTTTACACCGCCCCCCCCCCCCCCTCCCCCAAAAAAAGAATCAGATGTCTTTTGGCAGGAAAATTTCATGCAGATCCTTCAAGCGGGGGTCGAAAAAAGAGGATGGGGTTAAAAAAAAAAAAAGTGAAATTTACCCAGTTTGATGTAATTCCTTTCAGCAGTTTTATGTCTCGTCTGCCAGGCAGCTTCAAGCGGTCTAGTAGGTGAAAGCCTCTTGTGGACAATAGCATAAACTTATACTGGGCTTAGAGCCCAATCATTACATAACATTGGTTGGCTTTACTGTCGCTCTCATTTGCTTGCATCTCAATGTCCTGCTTTCTTCTTCTTGGGCTTGCCCCTTCCGGGAGCATAGCCTCTTTTTGCCATCCTTTTGATTGGCTGGCTTGTATCCTTCTGGTGCTCACATTTATAGAACTACTTTTTTTGTTTTCATTCAGCACTCTATGAGCGTGCATGTGTTTTCTTGCGCTCTCCTTTGTGTGATATTTCCACTCTTAGATACACTTCCACATTCTGGTGTGACGCCAACCCCTCCTAGCTTGTCTCTAAAAGCACAAGAACAAGTTTGTTTGTACCATGGTATGACCAAAGAGCAGGCTTTAAGAATTGTTAGGCCAACCCTGTCAGACAACTCAAGTCCTCCCTCTGCTTACCATTAATTGGATTTATTGTCACTCTCATTCCCTTGCCTCGTATTTAGTGGCTTTCATTGGGGCAGCCAGTGTCTTCTGAGCCCCAAGTCAGTTACTCATCCCCCGTCTCAAACTGTCCAACCCCGCACTCCACATTCCACCATAGAACCTCAGCACAAGCCTGCAAGCTCATCACTGAGACCACAATGGAACTGATATAACAAACCTCCCTTCTTCTAACAAAAATATTAAACAACCCACAAACAAAATGGGTTCCTTATACCATTAAGCATAAAAAACAAGAACAAAAGATAAAGATAATAACATGTACACATGAGTATCTACAGCTACATACAGAGGTACATAAACGTCTACTCCAAAACAAATTTCTTCGGAATTCTACATGAACGTTTGGCACATTGACATTGTGCACCAGCCATGACATGGCCGTCAATTTAAAGCTTTTTGCCCATGACCACACTATGCCCTTTCTCATTATCCAGCCCAGGAAAGCCAATGCCTTGATCACTCTTTGTAACTTCCTGGACCTTGACCAACCGCTCAACATTCCACCATTGGCCATTTGTCAACCTCACAGCACAGCCATCCCCACTTACTTCTTCCACCTGAAAAGGAACACCAAACTTCAACCTACCTTTGCAACCTAGTCCCTTTGACCACATCAAACCTACTTTTAGTCTTACTCTGACTCACTTGAATGTTAGAACAAATCTTCTCCCTGTCACAATTCACTCCGTCACTGTTTTTGGATAACTTACTTAACCAAGATGGATTAAGTAATCATATGCTACTCTTTCCCTCAACACTACAAATGGAGAAACACCAGTGACACTGTGGTATATTGCAATATGACCATAACATTCCTTGAAGAGCATCAGCAACAGCCACACCCTCAATCGCAGCACCCCTGATGCACCCCTACACCAATCTATTTGTCCTTTGCACTTATACATTGCTTTGGGGGTGCTATCAACTCCATCTTTTGTGTTTTATGCCTGATCCCTGTGGAAATTCCGTCATCTCAGTGGACACAAACTGCACGCAGTTATTCGAAACAATTTCAGAAGGGAAACCCTCCCTAGCAAAAACATCTGTAAGGAAAGTAATTACTACTTGTGTACTAATTTTACTCACAAATTTCACCTCCAGCCACTTTGACAAATGATCAACAAGCACAATAACACACCATTGCACATTCGTCAAGATATACAACGGTCCCAAACAATCAATGCTGGCCTTGTCCTAAACCCTTTCTAGACATCCTACTTCACTCATTGGCGGTATGAAATACTGTGAGAAGCTGGCCTGGTATATGATGTCCACCTTGCACCAGTCCAGACGACCCTTATGGTGATTTAAGAGGTTTTAGACAACCTTAGAAAGCTCTCTAAGTGGTAGCTGTGGAGAGCAGCCTTCAGGCTTAGTCTTGAAGGAGTGTAAAGCAGCTTGTTTTACCAGATTGTAATCTCATAGTATAGATTAAATGAAAAAGAAACACACAAAGTATGTATAAAAATATGTATTTATTATACAACTCTATCTAGTACGTTACAGTATCTCCCACACAGAGATAGACACAGAGCACACAATACTTTAGCAAAGAAATCACAGTAAATAGCACTAATACACAGTGGGCCCCAGGGGGGGACCAAACCTTATACTAAGAAAGTGGTATAAGAACCACGACTTGAGTCGGGACAAAGTCGAGAGGACGTAGAATCGCTGGGGACACAAGGAACCACCCAAGGTAAGTAGATAGGGACCCCACGGAGAGCGCGTGCAGTGTGAGAACACTACCGCAAGCTCCGTACAACTCTACGTGTAAGTCGTGGTTGGATTTTTAAAGATTAAGGACCCTTCCCAGTGGTCCCTGAAGAAACCCAGTGGAAGACAGAAGATTGGAGAGCCACCCCACCCGTGGATACCCTAGTACTCACGTTACCTATACCAGGGAAGCTGGGTGCATAGGGATGAAGTGGTGTCGGAAACAGTCGTCGAACCCAATGGAGGACTTCAGGAAAGTGCCGCTGCTGGAAGAGGAGAATGTGTCTGTGGGAATCCAAACGTGGATTCTTGAAGAAGAGTACCTGAAAGCAGAGGGGACAGGGTCTATGTCACTCGGGAGTGACCAGGAGACTTGGAAGACGAATGCCCTCCGATGTCGGGTGCTTCAGGGATGATGTCGATGACCTTGACTCTGCAGCTGCGGGGACCAGGCGACGCTGAGGACGACCAGGAGCCGGATACGAGCTGTCCTACGAAGGATGTCGAGTGCTGAGGGATCGGTGTCCGGCGGGAGCACCAACAAGCCTTGGCAAATGCAACCCACGCAGGAATTCAAGAAGGTGCACGATTGGGACCAGGGAGGTCCAGGAGACTCACCACAAGCAGGGGAGTCAGGGCAGACCCTAAGCAATCAGGGGAGCCCAAGGAAAAGAAAAGTGACCCTCAAATGGACCCACAGGCCGGAGGCACAGGAGTCGCGGTGTGGCTGAAGATCTTGGTGGAAGAAGTTGCCGGAGGTTGGAGCTACTTGGAGCCCAATGCACTTCTCGCAAAGTTGCCAACAAGCATTTGCACTTGCAAAAGTGCGCGGTGCACAGGGGTTCGGTTAATGCAGCCCCCACGAGGGATTCTGGCCTCAAACTCAGTGAGAGGACAGCTTAGGCCTCGAGGGACATAGGAAACCACCACCTGTGTTATTGAACCCTTCGGAGTCCGCAGGAGCTCGGGATCAGCAGACCGGTCAGCAGTGTCGAGGTGCCTGCTAATTCAGGGAAATGACTCCTTCCCTTCAAGGGAGATTCCTTCAAGTGTCTTGGATGCTCCACAGGTCCGGCTCGGATCCTTTATGGTGCACAGGCACAGACGATGCAGCAGACTGAAAGGAGACGAAGTCGGGCCCAAACATAGTCTAGCGAGGTCCAGAGTGCCCAGTCGGTAGAAGTGCAGTGGTTTCAGTTCTGAATCTTATTCCACAACGAATCTAAGGACCTGCACCCAGGTAAGCTCTTAAGTACCCTAGGGAAAGGGTTGGGACGATTCAGGGGATGCTCCCAGGGGAGGGTCTGGACAGGGGGAGGTTACTCCCATGTCCTTTGTCCAGTTTTGTGCCAGAGCGGGAGCCAACGGCTCCCAGAACTGGTTTGAACTCGACTATGCACAGAGACACCAAATGTGCTCCTCATGCAGACTTTCAGGCGCTGGCAAGCGCACCCACCTGGTCCCAATGCACTAAATCCTGTCTGGGAGGTGGTCACACCTCCCTGTGACAGGATGCCTATTGTTCCATCTTCCTCTGCTCGAACTTGGCTCAGCAGCAGGAGGGCAGAAATGTGTCTCTGGTTGGCAGCAACCATTTTTTGCTGTCCGGGACTAGAAGGCTGGCTCCGGGAACACTGAGAGCCTAACGGAGGGCTTTGCCAGTGCTTGGAATCATACCTCCTACACCGTTTACGGTGTGGGGGTATGATTCCAACGTGTTTGATACCAAACATGATAGGATTCGTTGCAGTCATTTTCGAGATGGTCATCGCGCGATTACGCGGTGCCTCTCTAAATAGTATTTGGCTGCTTCACTGACATCCCGGGAGAATGGACTCCGTAGGCTGCAGGGGTGTCCTGCTCATGCAGGGGCACCCTCTCACTTAGAACCAAGCACCCTGCTTTCAGGATTGCAAAGGCCTGCTATAGGGGTGACATATAGGTTTTAAGTGCAGTGACCCTTAGATATAGTAAGCCTATATCTATAGTAAGTGGTGCATGCAATGGCAGGCCTGTAGTACTATTTTGAATGGTCTCTCATGGGTGGCATAATACATGCTTCAGCCCATGGGAGACCTCTGGGGTACCTATGCCCTGGGTACATGGGTACCATATACTAGGGACTGACAAGGGTACCCCAGTATCCAATCTGGGATGTACCTAAGTACTGAACACAACAATTTAGTGAGAAAGCAGAAAGACTCTGTCCTGATTAACAGGATCCCAGTCAGACTAGTCAAAAACAGCATCACATCAAGCAAAAAGTGGGGGTAAACATAAGAAGCAGATCCTACTTTCCTACAAACACTTCAAGCTCTTGTCATTTTGAGAACAAGTAGAACACCTCTCAACGACATCCTCCACATCTCTATCCATACCAGGCCACCAATAGATTTCCCTGAGTCTTTTCTTATTAAGAGCCATACGTATATGACCCTCATGCATAAGACGAACAACTTACCTCTGATAGCAATGGGATGGACCAAGTTGTCCGACCTAAACAGTATTTCAGACTCCACAGACAACTCTGTCTGGACCTTGCTTATAGGACTGAAACTCCAAAGAAAGATTATTTTCTTTAGGCCACCCATCCTTCATGGACTCCATAGCCTTCCCTAAGACCATATCAAATTCAAGTGCATTCCTCCATTCCTGTTCACTCACACACTTACCTTCACTCCAAACCACACCAGCTACCAAACAATCCTCATCTTGTTGACTCTCCAGGTTTTCATCTGCCTTGTTCTAAAGAACAAGGAAGCATAGAAAGACAATCTGCCATCCCAATCTTCCCTCCAGGTATGTATTCAACTTCAAAACGATACTCTAGAAGCTTCACACTTAATCTAACCAACCTTGCAGTAGTTTTTGTCGAATGAATGTTAAAACCACTGATGATGGGTACAAATGGCTTATGATCAGTCTGCAACAAAAATTTGTTTCCCAGACATAAGCTTTAAAACGTTCAACCACCCAAGTAAGCATCTCTTATTCTTTCACTCAATAAAGCCTTTCCTGAGGCCTCAAGGTACATGAGACAAATGCAACAGCAAGCTTAGATTCACCTTAACCTTGAGAGAAAACCTCCCCCATTCCAATGCTACTCTCATCCACCGTGATCACCAAAGGCTTTTTCGGTTGATATGGACTGAGAAATGGAGCATTGGACAATTCTTTGTTCACCTCCTTAAAACCATCTTCTTTGGACTTACCCCACACAAACTTAGTATTCTTTTTCAGTAAGGCATGTAGAGGTTCAACCTTGGTAGCAAAGTTTTGAATACCTTTTGTATAGATTTCACACATACCCAAGAAAGCCTGAACTTCTTTCCTATTCTCTCGGGTGCCCACTTTTTCAATAACCTTCATCAACCTTGGAAGTGCCCAGAAATAACGTGTCCACGATAATCCAATTCTTGCACACAGAACTCACAATCGTCTTTCCGCAATCTCAGATCTTTCTCACTCAGTGCGCTCAGTACCGCATTTAACCTCAACGTATGTTTATTGTAATCCTTGCTGAAAACTAAAATGTCACCTCAGAAAATCTAGACCCTCTCAAAACTTCTCCCATTGCACAGTGAAAGATTGCTGCAGCAGACGCCAGGCCAAAAGGCATTCTGCAAAATTGAAAAAAAACTCTACAAGGAGTAACTAAAGCTGTAATATGTCTTGAGCCCTTTGAACGCACGACTTGGTGGTACTCCAACCTCATAGCAAGTTTAAATAATAACCTTGCCCCCACTAAAGTGACTATAATTTCCTCAATTTTTGGCAAAGGATGCCCATCCTCCCAGATAGCCTTATTTGGTCTCCTTAGACCAATACACATACTCAGCTCACCATTTCTTTTCTTTGCAACCACAATAAGTAAAAGTCATAATGAAGAATCCAAATTACACCATCCTAACACAATTGAATAAGAAGTTTCTCCAAGCTTTCCCTGATACTCAAAGGAACACATCTTAATTTGTGTTTGATTTCATGCTCAAACCTTTCTAATTTCCCTTTTTGTCATCAAAAACACGATCATGTGTTTTCAACATGGTTTCCAAATAATTCACACTACACACTGTGTTCTCTTCCACAAACAAAACTTGTTGACCACATCCAGGCTTAAAAATGATTCCTAAATATGCCTGGTGATGCCAACCAAGAATGTCAGGATCCTGCTGTGAGACGTGCACTTTACCCTTTACCTCTCTCCCTTTGAAACCAATGACTGTGTCAAAAAATCCTTCTAAATCAATTTTGTCACCATTATATCCTATGGAGATATATCAGGCGGTAACAAACTTATGCTAATTAATTTGTAAACAAATGTGCTCTTAGAAATAATGGTGATTTTGGACCTTGAATCAGTTAATAAAGCTACACATGCATCCCTTATGGCAAAATACTCAATAGGATCCTTGGATTTGGGGACATAATTTTCATGAACCCTGATACACAACAGTAAATTGTCCATACTATCTGTTAACCTTTGATGAGGACTATTGGACACCACATTCACAGTATTTTTCTTAGTGTTCATCCAACACACTATAGCATGGCCAGAAACTCCATATTTGTTACAGTCCTTTCGCAAAGCAGAACATTGCTTGAACAAGAGAGAGGAATGGCGCAGCGGCCAGAGCGGCTGACTCTGGTGTGTGTGGCTCATGGTTCGATCGCTGGCGGCAGCTCAGCATCATGTGACTCTGGGCAATAGCTCACTTAATCTCCCCAACGGCCCCCAGCGCCTGGATCCCCCTTAGGGGTGATAAGTCACGCTTTACAAATCTGGAATTATCATTAATATTTATTTATTATGTTAGAAGTTTATAAAGTGCCTGGTTACTCCATTCAGAGTGTCCCCGCGCTGTATTCCAACTTAGAGCTTCGTAGAACCTGCCTCGTATTAACTAGTAGACTGAAGATTGTCTGAAGAACCAAGTCTTCAGTTTTTTCCGGAAAAGAATTTCAGAAGATTCCATTATTAGATCCAAAGGGAGTAGATTCCAAAAAGCTAAAGGAACCACCTCCCAGACGTATTCTGTATATTTGTGGGATCACTATCCAAGCAGTCCCTGCAGATCTAAGGCTTCTGCTTGGAAGATAAGGTTTGATCAGAGGAAAAAGGTAATGAGGACCTCTCTGATTTAGTATTCTATGGCAGAATCAGAGTGCTTTATAAACAAGACTCTATCCTGAATGGGACATCAGTGGAGTTTAGAGAGAGCTGTACCCATGGGGGAGAATGTTAGTATGCTCAAAAGCATCCGGGCAGTGGCATTTTGCATCCTTTTAAGCATTCTCAAACTGCTTTTAGAGGCCCCTAGGTAAAGTACATTGCAGTGGTCTATGTGAGACACCAAAGCACCTGAATTACAGTCTTTCCTGCAGAGTCAGGCTGGAGCCCTAAGATTTTACGAAGCATCTTTAGAATGCCGAAACAAGTTCTGGCAAGGGAAGAAATCTGGCTGTCAAATGACAGGGTGGAATCAAACCAAATACCAAGGTTTTTTTTACCTGCGATTTAGGTGTAGGTGTTGTGCCCAGTTCATTTGCCCACCATGAAGTAAACCATATAGACGTTTGCTTTCCTTCCAAGAGGACTTTCGTTTTTCCTGCATTTAGTCCGAGGAAGCTGGAGTCCATCCATTGAGCCAGGTTCACCAGACATGTCTTAAAATTGTCCGCAGCTTTACCTGCATCCTGTGCCAGGGTAATAATCAACTGAGTGTCTAGCGCTACCAGTAAGGCATTTTAACCCGCGCTGGGCCGGCTCAGGTGGCGACAATAACTGCAGGTTATGCCACAATTATCAAGAATCAAGGTTTCATTTGTTATGCTGTTGCCCTGCCTTAGATCATCAAAGGAGACTATTGCTAAAGCCTATTTTTCTGGCAGAGGGAGTTCATTCTTGTTCGCAGGCGTTTTCCTTTTGCTTCAGTAGCAGATCACCTGGGGTGCTGGGGAGATGTGCTAAATTTGTGAATATTTTAAATCAATCGTTATTGAATACTTAGGCGACAGCCCTTCCTTTGAAACAACGTCAGTCATTAATTACATCATTTGTTATATGTGCTGGGCTACCTGCTCAACAGTCAGGGTGTAAGTAAGATCGGATTCGGAGAATGGTGTCCTCCGGATAGATGGTGTTCGTTTGTCAGGTTTAAATCTTCTTAGAAAGAACGCCTTTGCATTTTTTAGCGTTCCTAAGCGAAGATTATGCTGGCCATTTTGGTGGGTACTCTTACATTTTGCATTCCCCCTTGGAGAGGGAGGCACCAGGAGGGCAGGCCTGAGGTAACAGGAGGGACAATTCCAGTAGGCATTAAGCATAAGTGGGTATACTGGAGGCACTAGGTATGATAGCGCTAGTGTGCAATAACCATTTTGTCCCCCTAAATTGTATTGCTCCATTGGTGCACTCGGAAAGGCTTTAGGTATCAATGTAACTCGGTTCACCATACTTACAAAACAGTCCAGTGTATTTATTGCTGACCTCGTATTGTGAACATTTTTATACTGATTATGAATTTTAGTGGCTATGTAATTATGTTTTATCTTATGAACGAAATCGTTCATTTTAGATTTGGTTAGATCTATGCACTTGGCACTTTAAACAAGGTATACTGCGTAGACTACCCGAATAATGAAATTTTGCTGATTTTTATTGTTAATTAAGTATTTTGAAAATTTAGTGTATCATGTTGATTTCTTTTAAATTGTTATGGTTTTAATTAACTATATAATAAACGTATTACTTACTTACTTAACTGAGTGTCATCAGGGTATGACACTAGCTTGACGCTTTGCACTCGGTTACCTCCGCCAGGGGGTGCATATTCAAATTAAACAGGGTTGGGATCAAGGCCAAACCCTGTGGTACTCCCTGCTGCAGGGGTAAGATCTCAGAGGTATAGGACTGCTGGAAAATCTGGAAGGTATGATTCTGGAGGAAGTCCGCAATCCAATCAAGAGCATGACCACCAAGCCTCCAAGGCCGTTCTGAAGCCGGACTGGGACTCGTAGAGCAGTTCCTTCTCTTCAATGACTTCATCAGCTGCTGATTAATGTGTTTTTCAGCCACTTTGGCAAAGAAGGGTAACAGGGATATTGGTCTGAGGTTCTCAGGTTTAGAAGGATCTTAGGAAGGCTTCTTTAACAGTAGGACTACCATGGCATGTTTCCAGTCAGAAGGTATGCAACCAGTGGAGAAGGACAGATTGAGTAGATTGCATAACAAGGGGGCAATAGCCTTCATGCCCCACTCCAACATAGCAGGTGAGGCCGGATCAAGGGGAGACCCTGATTTCACTTTAGAAAATAAAGTGCAGGTCTGACCACAGATAGTCTTTAGCCTGAGAAAGCCTTCCGAAAAAGCAGATGATAGTTGCCCATGTATAGAGAATTGATATTTTCTGGCAATCTCCGGGAAAGAAGCATAGATAATATCAATTTTCTTTGAGAAATAGTGCAGCGACCTGATTGCAATAATCATTTGAAGGGGAAATTGCAACAGAGACTCGTTCAAGGGAGGTGAGAGATTTAACTATCTGAAAGATCTCCTGAGAATAGTTTTTTGATAGCTCAATCTTCTGATCAAAAAATTGGGTCCGGTACTTCAAATCCATTTATGATAATCCTTTAGCGCATTAAGGTAAATGATTTTATCATCTGCTTTATAGCTCCTACGCCACAGGCGTTTACATGCCTTTTTCATAATCAAGAGTTCCTCAGAGAACCATTCTGCTGTCGGTTTAGAGCAAATACTATTGCATGATTTCAGGGGAGCTAAGGTATCCAAAGCCTCATTTATCCAAGCTACCGTCTGGCGATTGGCAACATGATTACTAGCATTAAGATCCGGGGTGCTACGATTCAAAACTGCAGTAAAGGCTGATGGAATAATTAAGGACCATTTACACATTTTGGTAGCATGGGCACTAAAGACAGTAGAGGTTGAAGAGAAACCCGAAATCGGGAAAGGTAGAATGAAGTGGTCCGACCATGTTGTGGGGTTGGGAGAAGCCACATTCACAAGAGCAGAGTTGGAAAAAATAGGATCAAGGGTATGACCCAAAGTGTTCGTAGGGGCTCGCACTAGCTGATTAAAATGTAGCAACCCCAGGTCCTCGACCAGATGTGATGCTATGCGACAGCTCGCATGTCCAAAATGTATATTGAGGTCGCCAAGAATAAAAGAATTGGAATGGCGTATGAAGGTATGATGTCCCTTAAGGCATTTGCAAACCAAGGGGCCAGGCGATAGTTGAGAAAGCCTGCTAAAGAACAGCTGCTTGTTAATGATAAGGTAAAAAAAAGCCGCCTCACAACCAGTGATCTTTAGCTCCGTAAAGTTACAGCGAATGTGTTGTTTCAAAATAACTGCAAGCCCTCCACCCCTTTGATTGGGTCTATCAAGTCTCAGGATAGCATAATCCTGAAGCACGGCGTCAGGAATTTCAGGGGCGAAGGAGCAGTAAGCCAAGTTTCGACAAGGAATAATGTGGCTGGCTGATGACTAACCAGTAAATCTGCAATCTGAAGCTTGTGTTTAGGTAAGGAGCGGCAATTTAATAAAAAGCACTGAGCAACCTCAAAGCTATGAAGATCAGCCTTCCCTTCCGACTTCTTCATAAGCGGGTTGTCAAGAGTAAAATTGCACTTACCGCAAGAGGTCATACTGGATGATACATCCAGGGAATGGCGGCAGTGTTCCTTAACTGCCGGTGCCAGGGAAAGAATTTCTGTGGCCGAGTATCACAGGGCAGCTGGTGCGTTAAATATAGGGGTCCTGGCGCCATCAAGGCGCAGACGGGCTGCGGCGCGTCTGTGCAGCTGCCATAGGTTTATAGCCCGCCTCCAAGAGGGCGTGGCTAAGTGCCGATAACAGGGGGGTGAGGGGGGAGAGACAAACTGGAGCCCTGTCGCTCCTCTCCTGGCCTGCTAGGTTCCCTTTCCAGAATGGAGCAATCGGGGATATAAAAACAGAGTTCAAAGAATAACATCAAAGCTATTGTGAAAATATAAACACATTAAAAACGGTGGGCCCGACCTAAGATGGCCGCCAGCTGGGACAGGAAGCCAGGCACCCTTTCCAGCGCCTAGTGCGCTACAAGGAACAGAAACACAGTCAGATATAAGAGCCCAGCTACTCCTCAAGAAGCAGCAGGGTAGGCGTCACCACACTCAGCAGTGGGAATCTGCAAATTAAATCCACAACGATAACAGATTTACACATTTTTTCCATTCAACAGAAACCAGTTTAATTGTAAAGGTTTTGGTCCCTTTGACCACTAGAACATTTTCTTGTGTGTTCTTGTTCAGTTCTTTGACAGATAGTTTAGAATGTTAAATACTATTAGCAATATCCCCAACTTCTTCAAGGGAAGGATTTTTTCAAGACAGTAACCTCTCAAATTTTTATTAAAACACCTGGTAACCAGCTGTTCTCCTATAAATTGATCAATGAACACACCAAATTCACATTTAGCCGCTTATACAGGCAAAGAAGTAACATACATGTCTACCGATTCCGTAGCATGTTGCTCTCTTGAATTAAAACTTATGGTTCCTAACAACCAAGTTAGGCGACTTACAGAAATGTCTTTATAATCTTTTGACTGCTTCAACATACTCGTCCAGATCTTCATCTTCAGGTATGAAAAGAGGCAAATGCACAAACATCTCATCACCTTCCAGGCCTAGTGAATGAACAACCATTTTTTTCCTTTCAGGTTTGAATTTTAAACCATCAGTAGCACACAGAAAAGCATTAAAAGCTCTGAACCACTCTTTCCACGCAATAGGTGGTTCACCAGGTGACTGTAAAAACAGAGGAGGCGGACTGATCGCTTGCATGCTGGTTTAAAATACAGTGCCAGATGTGTAGAAAAAGGCTCAGGCTCACCACAAATGCCTGACCTTTGCAACAGTACAAAACAGGCAACAATAGTGTCTGCCACAAATGAACACAAAAAAAATTAAGCTACACAGAACATTCACTGGATTAAATAAGCAATGGTATCCGCTGTAAAGATGCTCATCAGTAGCAAAATGCCAATGTCAGACCTAGCCTTCACTTGTATATTAAAGAGCATGGATATACTATAGCCTGTTGTAAGCGAGATGCCTGTCCTTTGTGAGAAGACAAAGTCAGGCAACAAAGAAGGCCGCCACTACCCATGCACACGTGTGAAAGCGTGATGACATCACTGCAAAACTTGCTCTGGGAGTTGATGGCATCTTGGAATGCGTTGTAATGAAACGAAGATCCAGTTCCAGGGTAACTTAAGATGGTATTTAATCAGATAGTAGGTTCAAGGTAAAAGGTACAAAGAGCCCCACCAGGAGTAGCCTTCCTGCTGCTCAGCCCATACTCCAACTGACAGCCTCACTCATCCAACATTCCACAGCATCATCACGCACCAACATTCCACACCACCCTCACACTGGCTGAGCAGCAGGTACAACACTTCTCCCTTCCTCAGAGTAAACAAAAACGCAATGCAATGATCCAAGGGAAAAGCACACAATAGTGAAAATAACATGCACATGAATCTGAAAAGGTACCATTGCAAAGACCTGAAGATGGTTGAGGGCAAACCAGTTAAGATAAAACAAAGGAAACTCAGTACAATGGGCTTACAGGCCAACATCAAAAATGCAGAAATGCATAGTAGAAAGTGATAAATAGCATGAATGACAAAAGGCAATGCAATCATGAAAAATGACAATACCCACCCATGTACTTAAGGAAAGAAAACACCAAACTGGACAAAAAAAATAGGTCTTCAAACAGAAAGACAACACCTACACCCAACCACTCCCTTTCCACACAAAACAGAAAAATATTCCACCTTACCACACAAAACCAAACAAACGAACAAGCAACAACACCGCGCACAACCAACCAACCAACCAACCCCTAATGCCACAAACACATCAGCTGGCCAGGCCGAAAATGAACGTGAGCACACAGGGAACCAAACCACAACAGTGCAGGAGACAACACGCCAGAGCAAAACAAATACATAACGTAAGACAAACCCCCAAGCTGAAAGGGAGGAAGGAAAGAGAGGACAAGAACACAGAAAATACTCAGCAACAACGTCAAAGCTAAAGGTGAAGCGAAATTCACCTATCAACCACACAAAGGTGGTAGACACGAGTGACTCAAAAACAAGTCAACTCCAACACAACGCCCACAAGGGTGACCAACCTATGTCAACCCACAACCACAAAAATAGTGGTAGGCCAGAGAGGCTCTGCAACAAAGAGCCTTCTCACACACACCCCCAACAGTGAGAGAAACACAGACTCCCACGACAACGACAGGGGGATCAAATCAAACACAGTGCCCACAAAGGTGACAAACCTCTGTCAACCCACAACCACAAAAATAGTGGTAGGCTAATGAGGCTCGGAACCTGAGAGCCTTCTCGAACACACACCCCTAACAGTGAGATACACAGACTCTCGCACCAACGACAAGGGGATAAACCAGAGTGACTTCAAGCGTAAAAGTCAACTCACCAACACATACTCAGGTGGTAACAAAGAGTGACCTAAAACCAAAAGTCAACTCACACACACCACCAAAAGGGTGACCTACCCACGACAACCCATGCCCACCAAAAAGGTGGGAGACCAAAGAGGCTAAACCCCTAACAACCTTCTCACACAGACACCCCCAACAGAGAGGGATTAAACAACCCCCACAACCACGCAAAGGTGGTAACCCAGGGTGACGTGATATCAAAAATGACAACAGAAACACCATACCAACAGTAGATGATACCTCCCACACCCACACACAGGAGGCAACACTGAGAGGCATTATGCCTAAAAGCCCACTCACACTACTAGTTAAAATGAATTAACGATTTGATAGTGAATGACACCCTTCCATGAAGTTAACACCATTTTTATAAGTGTCCCGAAGTTTACATTATTCAAAATGGAACATTTCCCCCAAGAGATAAATGTATAGACACCATAAACCAAGATCAAAAATGGAAGAAAAAAGAAAAAAAAAACAACAAACATCAGAGCCTCTTTCCCCAAAAGTCAGCGTAGGCAGTATTTCCCTCCCAGAAAGTTACACAAAAATCAGCAGGAAAACGCTGAGACGCTAGTCAACCTGAACGTAGACGAAGTTCCGGAAAAACGGCCCAAAGTACTTCCACAAGACGAAGGGGCGCCAGCCGGCAACAGGAAACACAGAAAAGAAACTTCCTCTGTAAAGGATGCAGGGTAAATGAAGAGACGAAGAAAATGGCGGCACGCAGACTGACGTAGAGCCGGGTGGCTCCGGGCACGACCGTGCAGCACTGCGTGAAAGCTGCAGGACAGTCCGCGAGCTGAAGACCGGGCTCGCGCTAGCACCAACGAACGGGAAGAGGCCGTTGCGGGTAGGTGACAGTTGGCAGTTTAAAATTATAAAAAACATGAGGAACAACGATCGAGGGTCTAGCTTGAGAAAGAGTCTCACCGGAAAGCGCCAAAAATATTCAACAAAGAAGCACTTAACACCGCACCACTTTGCACCACCAAGACTGCACTGGGAAACAAGTAGGCGGGTTAACCACGCAGCGCCCAAGATGTTCTGCCCACACGGAGCGAGGGAACTCCTCTTCAATGTCGTCCATCTCCTCCCTCTTGATGCAACTTTGAGTGGCTCAAACTCACACGAGCTGTGAGGACTCCACTACCCAGCCGTCTTTCAACTCCCACTAGTCGCTCCTCCTCAAGGCACGAACAAAGGGGCTGTTCAGGCCAACAAAAAGGGTTAGCGAGGACTTCTTTCGCTAGTTGCTCTGTGCAAATCCACAAGGGGGGGGGTCTGGGGGCTAGACACTCTTCAGGACAGGGACACCTCTACAAGCAGCAGCACCCCAAACGCTCTTCCCCACAAAGACAGAGGGAAACTCCTTCTTCCTCAACGCTGTTCGTGACACAGACTAGAGGAAAACTTCATGCTTGTTGCTCCTCTGGGGAACTCCTCTTGATGGAGACACTCTCCCAAGGTAAAAGGACACGGACACCTTTTCCAAGGTTACAGCAGGCAGGAAGAGGGAAAGTCCAGCAGGAACTGGCACGCCCGGGTTGAGACCGACCGCTCTTGTGGTCACTGGTGGGGCTCAGGGCTGCCAGCTTGCTGTACACGCTGAACTTAGTTACATGAGGAGCTTCTTTAAGAACTTCTTCGGTTTCCAGTTACTTTAGGCTTCAAAGTTAAAGTCCATTCAGGTAGCACACGCAGGTATTTATTCAGTAAAATCGTCGCCAAAATGTTGTAATGAAACGAAGATCCAGTTCCAGGGTAACTTAGGATGGTATTTATTCAGATAGGTTCAAGGTAAAAGGTACAAAGAGACCCACCAGGAGCAGCCTTCCTGCTGCTCAGCCCATACTCCAACTGACAGCCTCACTCATCCAACATTCCACAGCATCATCACGCACCAACATTCCACACCACACTGGCTGAGCAGCAGGTACAACAGAATGTCAGCCGAGTAACGGGTATGGAAAATGACTGATTGGTGCTCTGCGGTCAAGCCAGCAGTGGTGGAGATAACATCCACAGGTGAGGGCCTAATGTGATGCGCTTGATGCAGCCAGGGACGTCACTTAGGGGTCACAGCTGTGACTCCTGGCTTGCCCCTTGCGACCCCTGGCACTGCTTTTGCTACCCCTGGCCTCTGAGGTAGCAAAATCAATGCCAGGTAGACCGAGGTAGCTTTCCTTTTGAGCGTTATGCTCTACTTTGGTTTTTGCCCATTTTTTATTACACTAATAGTAAATCCAAATGTATTATTCACTATTAGTGTGATGAAAAAAACGGAGCACCAGGAGCTGGACCAAGAACTTCAGTGATAGATGTTGTAAGTAAAAAATTTTTTTTTAAATATATGTAATGTGCATACCTTTGGGTGAGTGTGTGTGTGTGTGTGTGTGTGTGCAAGAGAGTGTGTGTGTTTGTGAGCGTGTGTCTGAATGTGTGAGCGTGTGTGTGTGAGTAAAAAGAAATTAGTCAGTGGCAGGTAGTGAGTAAGAGTTAGTGACAGGTAGTGATTGAGAATAAGTAAGATTGAGTATAAGTAAGATTGAGTGTTAATGAGTGAGTGAAAAAGAATGAGTGCACGTGAGCCAAAGTATGAGTGAGTTAGAGTGAATATGAGTGAGTATGAATGAAGGAGAAAGAATGAGTGAGCGAGAGTGTTTGAGAATAAGTGAGTAAAATGGCAGTTAGTGCAAGTGAGTTTGAGTAAGTATGATTGAGTCAGAGTACGACTGAGTGAGAGTTAGAGCATGTACAAAATAGTGAGTGACAAAAAGTGTAGGTGACAAACAAAAGAATGAGTACGAATGAGTGTGAGTGAGTGAATGTAAGTGAGTGTGAGTGAGTGAGCATGTGGTGTTATGCTTGCTAGTCTGTCATTGGCCCTGCCATAAAGAAGGTATATTATTTGCTTATTTGGGTACCCATGGAAAAATACTGCCACTGGCATACTGGAGGCAATTGTTAGAATATCAGGCCCCTGTAAAAATACTGCTACTGGCATGCTGGAGTTAATGCTTGGCATGATGGGCACCTATGGAAAAGTGCTGGCACACTTAAAGAAATTGTTGGCATAGGGAGCACCCATGGCAAAATGCTGGTGCTAGTTCATCGGAAATACTTCTTGGTATAAGGGAGGAAATCCATCACATAAGTCTAAATACTGGCCCTGATGTATTAGAGGTAATTTGAGGTAAGGGTGGCACAATGTATATGATGGCATTAATTGCAAAATTCTGACACTGGGGTATTGTAGGTAATTTGTGGCGTAAGGGAGCACCCATGGCATTTAAGGGGCGCCCCTGACAAAATGCTGGCCCTGCACAATGGAGGTGATTTTCGAAGTAAGGGGGCATTCCATAGCACATTAAAAACAATGGGGTGAACTCCTCAAGAGGGTTCGGCCTTGAATGGCCTGTGGCTTTTTATCAAATGTTTTTGAAAATTGTGCTTTTTAATACACTATTTGCCCCCATTTTTTAAACAATGTTCTCAGTGGGAGAACTTACCACCAAGCTTACCTAGAAGAGGTCTGATTCACTACAATACAGGATAAGTATTACATTCCATCACTTTCATTGATCATTTCAGCACCCTAATATAGGTGGTTTCTAAAATGTGTCTGTGTTGTGTTACACTAATCATGGAGTTATTACAGAACTTCAGCTGTGTCAATTATTCTGATGGCTTCAGGGTTAAGGTAATGTGACACCACCTCCAGGGGACTTTTATGGTCCAAGTTCATATGATGTCACTTCCTGTGATGTCATCAGGGTCAAATGGTGTGTGATGTCACTTATGCTCTCCCTAGCATTTTGTGGAATCGACGTCGATGGATGCAGCTCTGCGTGACTCGCCGCTCTTGCTGATCTGGGAATCAGTATCTGTGCTGAGAAAAACACACAAGTTGGACAGTGGACCAGAAACACCCAGTAAGGCACCAATCACATACAATCACCAATTGAAGTCATTGAAAAACAAAATAGAGTCTTGTGTGCAAATCTCCAAACGTGCCCCCTGTCCAAGAGCACTCCCCTATTCCCAGGGGCAACAAAATGAAACAACTAAATCAGAGCTGCACCACTTAGCGACAATGTTCAAATATCATATGAGTGGTAGATTTTTTACGAAGCCACGGAGCCGTTGTACAAGGATCAAATTTTTCCTTTCCTTTATTGATTCATTCTTTAAAAGACAGACAGCCAACGCGTTTCGTCCTTAGAAACAGGACTTCTTCAGGGCAATGTTGAATCTATATAACAGATTAGAAGTAAATAGATACGGTGGTGACCTTGGGCAATTGTATAGTTCGGCAAAGGTTGCAGTCGCACCCTTGCGTCGTGCTCGTCTGTTAGCGCAAACAAATAATCCAATCGAAAGAAAAAGATAAGAGGTTAGATGTCCATTCGTATTCCTGATGTATCTTAAGGATATGCAGCAAAATCTGGAGCACGTGTGGTATGAAAGCCACAATGGTGTATTGTTAAGGTGCAATTGTCGCTCCCTAGAGCATATCCAGAGCTTGGCGAGAGTACTTAGTGTGAAGAGGTAACACGCCGCATAGTAGATGGCGTTCTCCTGCCGCCCAACCTTGTGGCTATCATACCACACGTGCTCCAGATTTTGCTGCATATCCTTAAGATACATCAGGAATACGAATGGGCATCTAACCTCTTATCTTTTTCTTTCGATTGGATTATTTGTTTGCGCTAACAGACGAGCACGACGCAAGGGTGCGACTGCCACCTTTGCCGAACTATACAATTGCCCAAGGTCACCACCGTATCTATTTACTTCTAATCTGTTATATAGATTCAACATTGCACTGAAGAAGTCCTGTTTCTAAGGACGAAACGCGTTGGCTGTCTGTCTTTTAAAGAATGAATCAATAAAGGAAAGGAAACATTTGATCCTTGTACAACGGCTCCGTGGCTTCGTAAAAAATCTACCACTCATATGATATTTGAACATTGTCGCTAAGTGGTGCAGCTCTGATTTAGTTGTTTCATTAGTATCTGTGCTGAGCTGTGCTGTGCCTCATATGTCACCTGCTGAGCAAGGAATCTGTAGCAGTGCTGTGCCTCACTTGCCGCCAGTGTGGTAAGAGGCAAGCGACACAGATGAAGTTCCACTTCTCAAGTTTCATTGTCAAGAGACAGACAAAACAAATTAGGGAGGCAACGTGCATCCTCCAAGCCCCTGGGTACTTTACCCATCCCCCATCTCAAACTCTCCAACCCCTGCACTCCACATTCCACCATAAAACCTGAGCACAAGCTCATCACTTAGCCCACAATGGCATAGAGATAACAATTTCCTTGTCCTTCTTGTATTTGCCCCTTTCCTGGAGCATAGCCTCTTTACCATCTCTCTGATTGGCTGCCTTCTATCCTTTCACTGCTCATTTTTAGGGAACTACTTAAAGCACTCAATGAGAGGGCCTGTGTCTTCCAGCTGTATCTCATTTGCTTCTCACCCGAATACCCACCCCCCATACTTGAATACTTGGTTTTGCTGTCTCCCTCATCTTGTATGCTGTCTTGGGTTCCTCTCACTCCTGCCAAACTCCCGCCCTCATCCACACTCTGTGTTGCTTTGTTGCCCATGTGCTTCTCAGACCCCCGTGTTGCTCTCCCTCGTGTGCTGCTTTTCCCCTCCCATGCCCATTTTTGTTGCTTCCCTAACTTGCTTCTCCTTTACCCCCATACGCGTACTATCTATTTGTTTTTGTTTTTAAGTATTGTATTTTTTAATTTTTGTTTTGGGGAGGGTGGAACCAGAAAGCGAATTGCTGATGGCCCCTCAACCTTTAAAAAAAAACAAAAAACTTATTTTACTTCATTTACATTTTTTTTATTTACCAATCCTTCTCGGATGGTTAAATTAGGAAAAAGAATGGCTCTAGCGCCATTGGTAGGTGCGTACGTCATTATGGATGCGCTTGCCTACAAAGTTATGTGGCCGCACCATTGGCCCATTTTTTTTGTTTTTGTCCATGCTGCACAGTATCTTGCTGATGCTGTACAGTATTGCCAAAAGGCATTGGCAAAGCCAATAGGACACAAAGGCGATACCTATTGGCTTTTCCAATGCTTGTTATTGTTTTATCCCTTGCATTCCACATATTGCACAAATGCTCAGGCCTTGGTACACAATGGCTTTAAAGGGCTGGGGTAGAGGCCAACAGCTGCACTCACTCAGTTTTAATTAGCATGACTGAAAATGAGAACTTAGACTTCTCTCCTCCTGGAGACCCAGAAATCTCCTCCCTTTGCTACTGCAGAGGACCAAGTGGCTGGAGCAAGTTTCAGATCAAAGTCCTGTGGAAAGCAAATTAGCACTTTGGGGCGTTTTTCTTTACACTTCCTTATTGTTTTTAAATTTTGTTCAGTTTCATGAATGAAAAGTATTTGAAAAATAAACTGTGCCATTTATAAAGATTGAAAAAATTGTTTTCAGTCTACAGTTTTGAGATACCTTAGAATATGTATTAGATTTTCCTAGGATATTTTGAAACTGTTTTAAACCAGCATTGACAAAGCCAATAAATTGGCCCTCATAAAGGTGAGACCTATTGGTTTTGTCAGTGCTTGTTTCTGTATGGAGGGGCAAAGACCCTATAGCAGTTAAAATAAAAAGGGTCTCTTTTGTGACCCAGAACCCCCTTCCCGCCCTTTATTAGGGCGCTTGCTTGACCGATCTGTACAGTTACTAAAACAAAAAGTGGCTTTTCAAAGGAAACTCTGACTTAACCACAACTAAAGGCGCTATCTATCTATATATATATATATACATCGTCTTTTTCCGGGTTTATGGAAGTGTGTACGAGACGAGTAGCACGAAAATATTTACCGAGTTGGCTTCCTCGGTATCAGCGGAACCCCTTCTCCTGCGTGAGGGCCGTGTGGCAGGAAGCAATTATCTCGGACGGACCGGGATTTCAGATTCTCCCGTAAAGAGTAGCCACCAACGCCCCGGACCATAGAAATCAGCTCCTGCAGCAGAGCGGAAGACGTGGCTGGTGTCGGAAGACCTGAGCAGCGTCGGAAACACTGACAGAGGTAGGAGCTTGCTAAACAGTCCGGTGGAGAAGTGTGCATGAATGCAACGCGGACATTTGCCTAAGCGCGGCATTCTAGAAATAACATTTGCCCTATTGACTTTGCACCATGACCGCAGACGCGCTGAAAAGTCGCGAGGCAGCGGCGAATGAAATGTTTGACAATACCCCAAGTGGGGAAAACATAACAAGTTTGCAAATGAGCAGTTCACAGAACCGGAACTGCAACGCCAAAGAATTGTTTAAAAAGCTTGAAAAATTGATGAAAGGGGAGCAGGCTAAATGGTGGGAGCATCGGTCTCTCACCCGGTATTTAGAAGTGGGAAGGATTCCACGGGGTCTGCGGATAATGCTGGCCCCTAGTTATGAAAATCCCGACCCCCGAATGTTGGCAGATTGGGCAGACTGTAATTTGGAGTCATCTCGACGATTAGTTGAAATCCTCGTGAAATATGCTGAGAGTGATCGGGCAGCCCTCCAAATTAAAATAGATGAGGTAAACGAGGAGATCAGCAAATTGGAGGATTCAGCTATCCTAAAGAAATATCGAGATGAAATGGTAATACGCTTGCAACGTGAAGAAGAAGTCATAAAAAAACGAAAAACTTTCAAGTTCCAGCGCGATAAGCTGGACTATGAACATTGCCAAGTGTTTACCTTTGCCAGGAAATTTGACACTGTAAAAGCATCTAGGAAGGTGGCACCTCTCCCTTCAGCAGCAGTCGATGTCAGCACAAGTTCATGTGTACCTACATCAGCCTCTGACCTAAGCTCTGCTCCAGATAGTGAGTCTGACAATGAGCAAATAAGAACGCAAAGATTGGGGTTTACCAGATTCTCCCTGGCACAAGAAGTCGATTGTCTGCGCCAGGACAGGAGGCAGACACTACGCCCACGTGCACAAGGTGCAAACACCAACATGACCGCAATAGGAAGCGGGGAGAGAGACGACATTGCAGCAAACAGCGCAAAGCCAACCAACAAAAAACGTACAAAGAGATGGAATCGCAAATAGCACTGCAAATCCACGGAAGTGATGCACTCACTGTCATCAATCTGTCCTCAATGAATCTCACCGATGATGAACAAAAGATCTTGTCTCTTGGATTATCATATAGTCCAAAAAGTGACTTTAGCTATACACAAACACGTATTGACATGTTTAGATTTATACGCAACCTGAAGTTACGCAAATATCATCTTATGCAGGGTGCATCCAGGCAAAAACAAAAGGAAACACTTACTGGTGATATACCCAGCCCTTCCAGTTTAACAGCAGGTGATGCAAGTTTGCTGCATGATTTAATCTGTCTTCAGCAAGACACTGATGGCACTGACCTTGGAATCAGTCAGGAAATGCCAATGCATACTGGGGCATTAAAAACACCTTTCAAACCCAAGTCAAAGTTCTGTCCAATCATGTTAAGGGACAATATCGATGTTTTTAATGATAAAGTGACACAAGAACTGAAAACTCTTTACCACAAACAAGCAAGAAAAACCAAGCATTACACCAAGCAGGATAACGTGTATTTTCAACTGATGAAAAAATTGCAGGCTAATGATGACCTAATCATTCGTCAATCTGATAAAGGTGGGAACGTGGTGTTGTGGCCGCGTGATCTCTACCTGGAAGAGGCGTTGAAACAGCTTAACGACCGAGATTGCTACAGGCGCAGCAACATGTTAATCGTTAGGTCATCCTGGAATAATTTCTATTCTAGTCTTATAGCTTGGAAAAGTGCAGGTTTGTTGACTATCGATGAGTTTAAATTCCTTAAAAATGACCATCCTGTTATGCCTGTGGTGTACTTCATTCCAAAAATACATAAAGATGTGAACAAACCACCGGGAAGGCCTATAATATCTGCCTGCAATAGCATAATGGAAAATGTGTCTAAGTATGTAGATTACCATTTACAAGAACATGTGAAAAACCTTCCTTCCTATGTGAGAGACACAAGCGATCTGTTAAGAAAATTGACTAACATTAAGTGGCAACCTGAATATCTTCTGATTTCGCTTGATGTTTCATCATTGTATACGAGCATCAATCATATAGATGGAATGAAGGCGATCAAGCATTACCTTGACACTCGACCTTTATACTTTCACCAACACAACAAGATGTTATTGGCAATGATTACAGCTTGCTTAGAACATAACTACTTTCTTTTCCAAAACCAGGTGTTTCAACAAGTGAGAGGCGTGGCTATGGGGGCTTGTTTTCCCCTAGCTACGCCTGTTTACACATGGGTTTCTGGGAAGAACAGGTCCTTAGGGTGTTACATGCGGACACAATGTCTAATAATGTCATGCGCTGGTTTCGTTATATCGATGATTTGCTCATAATCTGGAAGGGCACTGATGAGAGTGCCCTCCATTTTATTGAGCAGATCAACGATAATAAACTGAATCTACAATTTACAGGCAATTTCTGCAGGGCTTCTGTTTTCTTTTTGGATGTTGAAATCATGGTTGTTTGCAACAAGCTTGAAACCAGACTGTTTAGGAAACCAACAGCTGGTAATACGTTGTTACATGCCTCGAGTCACCATCCGGCACACCTGGTCCGTAGCATCCCTTATGGTGAGATGCTGCGAATTCGTAGAATTTGCAGCACTGATTCTGAATGTGAGTCTGCACAACATGATAGTCGTAGAAGATTCTTGGCCAGGGGTTACTCTGTAGGCGAAATCAACAAGGCCATAGAGAAAACTAGTAAAATGAAAAGATCACAGGCCCTGACTTGCAAAGCTGACACCATAACAAAAAAGCCCACCCTATCTGAACAACCATCTAGACTAATCCTGACGTACAGTAATCAACACAAAGCAATACGTAGGATAGTTAATAAAAATTGGACCTTGGTAAAAAATGATCCGATATTGGGTGCCAATCTCACCAAATCGCCCAATTTAACATTCAGGAAGGCCAGGTCCATGAGTAACTCTTTGGTCAGGAGCAGTCCAGAAGTAAGAACTAATAGCTCTTGGTTAGATTCTAGCAAGGGTTTCCGTAAATGTGCTACTTGCAAGGCATGCAAACACGGGATTAACAAAACAGAATACGACACACCTTTTAAAAATGAGCCCACATGTATAAAAAGAAACTGACATGTAAAACTGAGTTTGCAGTTTATGTGCTGGAGTGTCCTTGTGGCCTGCGGTACGTGGGAAGTATAAAGCTGCAGGTGCACAAGAGGATACTCCAGCACATAAGGGCAATCAACACTGGTGATCAGTCGTATCCCGTAGCTAGGCATTTTGGTGAGCACCATGGGAAAGATGCTAGTGTCCTCAAATATTTCGTGGTGGACACAGTGCCCCCGTTGAGACGAGGAGGTGACCGAGAGGCTCTCCTTAGACAACTTGAGACAAGACATATACTAGAATTAGATTGTAAAACACCTTTTGGTCTTAATTCTAGTGAAGATTTTTATACTTGTTTATAGCTTTACAACTCCCAATATACTTGTTTATATTTTTATCTGCTGCCTCTGCAATTGTTTTTAAAATTCCTTATTACTATTTGCATTTTTGCACATTGCAATTTTTTGGTGGCACTTTATTTTAATAGCACTTGCACTTTTTTAAGACTAGACATTGAGGGTCGAAAAGGCCCACTTGGGCTGTATTAACTACTCATACAGCATGTTTGACAAATTGGGATTTCTTAGTACTGTTGGGAATGTTTATACATGAAAGGTTTTATTTGGAAAGCTTTTTTAAAATGTATTTTATCCTGTATTTTACTATGAAGTCTCGTTTCGCATTCACATGTTTTTAGCAGTTTTGCACCTATTTAAATATTTATTTATTTTTAAGGTTGCATATTTAATGATATTTAATCATACTGTTTAAAATGGATTTAACACCAGATAAACTTATTGTTGTATGCGGTCATTAATGCTGATGAGTTAACTGACTCTTTTATGTCTATTGTTAGTTTAGTCACCAGGTTCAAGCACTGTCACTTTAAATAGATGTAAACTAGGATTAAGCGCGTCATGTGATCAAGGCCTTTGGAAGGCCGAAACGCGTAATGGCGGTTGGTGCAGGGCACAAAGCAAAATAAATTATTTGCACCAGCATTTCGGGTCCGCATCGTCTTTTTCCGGGTTTATGGAAGTGTATACGAGACGAGTAGCACGAATATATATATATATATATATATATATATATATATATATATATATATAGAGAGAGATAGAGATATATATCTCTCTCACTGTGGTTAATTTATCAATTTATGACGCATGGTGAAGGGCAAGCATTTTCTTACAACCCTTATATTTTGTTCATGGTTGAGTGTCTCTCACATCATTGTATTAGTAGTTGCGCCACAAAAACCTTTCTCTGGCAATGTTCTTCTCGTGAGGGTACCTGAATACTAACTGTCCTTTGCCTATTGAGCCAAGAAACCCCGTTCTTCAGTAATCAGCTTAACCACTGTCTTCTTATGCCAGATTGGACAGTTCTTCTTCCCTCACATGGAAGACTGGGTGTGGAGGCACATTTCGGACTTGATTGGTGTTGGTGAGCCTGTTCCCTGACAACCTGCAGGTCACTGAGTGGCTTAGGATGACTCTGATCTGTCAGATAGATTGGGTTGAGTTTTAGGGAAGTTCTGCAGGCATTGACCCTCTTATGTAGGTAGGTTGAATCAGTCTGATACTTAATAACTGAAGTGTACATATCCCAGGACGTATTGTGGCTTCTTGGAAGGGACATCTTTGATAACACAAGCTTGCTAATCATTTTCTATGCCAGCTAAAGTAGGGAATGTTGGACTGTTAACTTGCGGACAATTCCCTGATATGTAAATAGTGATGGGCATATTAAACGGGTCTGTACCACTAAGGAGTGTTTCCTGGAGGTCGCATACATTGAGGTGCTGGTGATCTCTGTCTCACTGGGTCAACTCTGTGTTTGAAATGAACCTGTTATTACTGTGCCAGTCTACTTTCCCCTTTAGTTGTTGAGCACAGTGTTGTTGCTTTGAATAGGGTAGACATATGGTAATGTCACAGCCCTGAGTACATCTTTACCAAGCAATTGTATAGCTTCTTGAACTAGTTTGTACATGCAGCATGTTGGATGCAACTGTAGTAAAACTAGATACTATCTATCATTCTATTTGGCTTGAAATTAGGCCATTTATATCCCCTGACGAGAGTTTGCTCCCTACTTGCTTCATGATTACAGTTGTTAGTCTGGTTCCTCTCACTATTAATATTGAGGCTCCTAATCTAGGTGTATCCTTCTGATAGATGCTTCTAACCGCAGATTCCTCGCCTTTTGAATGTTCCCAAGGCTTCAGATTGGATATGAAAAAATTTCAGCAGTGCCTATGCACTCTAGGTAGGTGGTACCGTGCGGCTTCGCACTGATGCCGTTCCACTCCAGAAATGGTGTGCAGAGCTTATACAAGCACCACAGAGGCAGATCCGGAGCTACCTCTTATCTCTTGGAGACTTTCTTTACTTAAAAAATGTACAGTGTGCTTGGGCAATGTGACAACCCCTGAATATAGGGTTTAAACCATGTAAAGACTGTTAAAAACAATGTTTCTGACCGATCCTCATGAGGTTTGCCTGTGGTGCCTGGGGTCGAGTCATGACTATAAGGCCCGCAGTGTCTGTGCATCAATGAACCCAAAGGCCATACGGGACCGTGAATGCGAAACTCTACATCGCCAGGCACCAGAAAACTCCTCGTTGAGCTTGGTCCAAGTCATCCAAATCTCAGTCTCTGCTCCATTCCCGGGCCAGTTGTCACAGGAGTCGATCCTGAGATTAATCATACGTGCACTCCAAATCTTCGGGTAAGTCGAAGAAGAAACATAAAAAGTCCAAACCTAGCTCGATCCCTTCTTGCCACTCTTGAACTCCTCAGAAGGCACAAGGGTGCCACCGTACCCCTTGATCTCGCTCCTGAAGCCAGTCAACTTCGAAGCCAATCCCACAACTTGTCCGGGAACAGTCCAAGTTGCCATGGCCGTCTTCAATACCGAGGCAGATCCAAGAGTTCTGTGAAGCCACACTCCCACTCTTGGGATCCCTTCTGACTTCCTCTGGCGCACTTGCGGGCCCCAAGGAGCCGAGACACAACCGGTGGGTTCACCCTCTGCAACAGTTGGACCCTTCAAAATGTCCACCGGGCCTCCCCCAGCTCCTGTACTGACTCCGGCTCCACTCCAATTCCCAGACGATCGACGCCGATGCCAACTCCATTTGCACCAGAGGACCAGGTGCACATTGTGCTGTCTGACTCCAAGTCGGCGCCCCTACGACCTGGATTGAGTTGGCACTGAGTTTCCATCGAACTACAACCTGCACTGCTTGACATCCCACCTCCACATGTAATATCCCGAACACTGCATTCCTTGTTTGGCCTGGATTCTGACGATTATGATGCAGGTCATAAAATTGGTCAACCCTACAATGAAGAGAATTGGTATGATGACCTCAAGGAGGCCAGTGGGTTTAACAGCTCTCCTGACTCTGGCTTTCTCACACCCTCAGTCCTGCCACGAAGAGAGTGCTTCATTTTCAGTGGTCTTACAGTGGTCTGCCCTTCCAGGTTGCAGTGGCAGGCTAGGAGCCATTTTGTACCTTGTCACACCCAGGGTGGCACAATCAGTGCAGTAGCCTTGTGGTTACTCTAACTTGCATTTGCTGGGTACACTTGGTACCATATACCAGGGACTTATAAGTAAGTCAGCTTACTGTAATTGGGGGTAGCCCATTCAACATACATTTTGTAAGGGGTTAGAACACAAGCACTGAGGTCTAGTTAGTAGGCCTCAGTGCAGTCTCGGAGTCAAAAAAACAGCAGCATCCATCCAAAACTTTGGGGTGATCATGCAAAAGAGGCATTACGTTACACTCACTGTATTCAGGTAAATGTGGTTTTAAGGCAATATTACTTCATGTTGGTTTCATTAGCCACTTAAGACGGAAGCCATGAAATCTGAGTGGAATGTGGCACATAATTTGAGTGGAATTTGACAGTCATGTATTGGCCCAAGGCCAAACTGATTACACTACGTGCATAAGTTCTTCAGAATCAGTCCAACTCAATTGTGGAAATCCTGTGATGTTTGCCTGAAATGTATTGTTATGATTGCACAATTGGAAAGCAAACAGATGAAATTCCCAAGCCCAACAGTGTGAGGGAAATCCACCATCAAGAGGTTGAGTCCCTCCATCAAATGTTGCATATAATCTTGCATGAGGGGAACATCTGGGAGACCCAGTCAATAAGTGTCCATTTCCAGGCTCCACCATGCCTTTCACAGAGGGCTCTGAGACTTGGTGTCGAACTGGAGAGTGGAGAGGTGTGGTGCAGCGGCCAGGGCAGCTGACTTCGGAGCACAGGGTTCACGGTTCGATCCCGGCTCCGGCGGCAGCTCAGCTCAGCACCATGTGACTCTGGGCAATAGCTCACTTAATGTCCACTACGGCCCCCAGCGCCTTGAGACCCGTAAGGGTGAGTAGCTGCGCTATATAAAAACGGACTTACCATTTTTTTTTTTTTTACTTGGTTTTCCGCGTCTAGGATCTCCCAAGTACAGATTCTTTTCCACAGACGGCTGCTCTACTAGCAGTTGCATGCATCGGGCATAGGGACGTGTTGGGTCGCCATCTCCGAGCCCCAGCCTTCATGAGTTTAAAAATAATATGTCTAACAGTTCAGTGATTAGACTCCATTCTCGTTTTCCTCGCCTTGTGACAAGCAGCGTTCGCCCATCCACTGTTAATGCAAGCAGAGAGTGCTGTTGTGAACAGGTGTGTGGTGGTGGTGCCCGGTGGCGTCACGAAAAAACATGCGCATTGTGTATTAGTCCTTTTTCTGTTGCTAGTGGACTAATGTTGTGATTGGGCTGACCTTGGTACCAGACTGCGTCTGTCTGCACTGATCGCAGCCCATTGTATTAATGATTTCTCTCCCCACACACAAAATCAAGGGGCGCTTTGAAGTGGCTTTAGCTGCCTCGGTCGTCAGGCCGCATCCTTCCACACGTGTCACCTGTGCCGCCAGGGAGCAGGGAGTCACGTTCTGAATGGTAATGATAACATACTAATCACTTCCCCGCTTTGAAGACGGGAGCGAGGTTTCCCGCCAGCATCCCTGGCTGCTCCAGCTTGGAGGCGCCGGTCTAGGTGTATTAGCTTAAGTGTGCATGTCAATACAGCTTGCATCTCCGATCCGTGGGGGCTCATTAGAGCAAGGTGGATGCCTTCACCAGACAGCCACTCCGATCAGGCGGCAGCGCCTTGCGGTTTTGGGACAATTATTGTTGTTGCTGGTCAAGAACAAATGCGCGCGAGACTGTGCTTTGGACACAGCTCTGCAACACTTTCCCTGAAGTCCTAGGTGAGCAAGGCTTTGATTTGGGATAGCTGGCCAGATCACGTGTTTCCTTGTGTGAAACAAGCACAGTTTTACTATCCGAGAAAAAATCCAGGTAAGAAAAACAGGAAAGGTTGAAAGAATGGGAAATATTCGCAGTTAGGATTATTGGGAAGTTTAAAGGGCAGGGCACGTACCTGGGAAATAAATTGGCTTAAAAGCTTTCCAGTGATCCTGTCCTGGAGGCCAGCCAAGGCACCGAAAAGGAGAGCAGATTTATTGTCAATATTGTATTTTTAACGGGAGAAATATGCCTCGCGCATGGAACTCCCAAGTGTTTTGGTTTTGTTTATTTAAGTGGTTTTACGTGTTCCATCTGGCAAAGACATAATGACGTCTGCCTCAGCCTCACGACTGGTTTATACCTCAGAGATTTAAATAATTTCAATTCTAATTGCTGTATTTTAGGGAGGACTGCTTGTTCTTGCAGAAGCGATCAGGTTTGTATTTTTCCCCCAGATGGGCCGCGTGTAACGAGCTGAGCCTTGTAATGAATCGCAAACCGTGCACCCAGGGATTGTCTTTACCCTGTGAGGAACAAGTGCGAAATATTCACTTTGCAGAAATGCAAAGCCTCGGATAGCCAATACGTATTGATCCGCGCCTGGGGTGCACGGCAAGGCCTCCGGTTGTCTATTCTGCAAGCAGGCCCATGCATTGATTCTCTGCACTGAAATATAAAAGAATAATTAACATTAAAACACATAAAAATACAAAAATAAGGTGGCACTGGTGGTTTTCTGTCTGATGGCTTTTTTCTTTTTGTTTTTTTCTTCTTCAGAGAGCGCATCTGCTTGATAACACCGAGAAACTGGAAAGGTCAACGCGGAGACTAGAGGCCGGGTACCAGATAGCAGTGGAAACCGGTAAGGATTCTGCCAGTGAGCAAATTGACTTGCTTATGCACAGCAGTCTGCACAGCGCATGACATTTCAGGGGAACTTCAAAGGCGCGCCGGAGACAGCAGCCCGAGATGTGGTTTACATATTGGAGAGACAATTGGGAGCTTATTTGTGCGCCTCTTTCTTCCAGTTAAAGGCGCGACATCTACAGAGGTTTGAAAGTACACATTCGCAACGAGACGTAACACTTTGTGTCAATTCTACATTTGTCTTAATATGCAGTTACACGTTGTCATTTTAGCCCCCTGCAACGATTGTTCGCCAACTGCGTGGCCTCCAGTAGCTTTTCTTACGTTTTTTCACCTTCGTGAAACTTAAATTCCTGTCTGTGAGCAGCAAGTTTGTATTTTTGCATTTTAGCTGGTGCATGAGCTATACAACTAGCTATTAGTTTGGAGTGTTCAGGAACATTAGGGCATCCTATGTTCCACCACACCCAGTGTTTTGGCGTTTGTTAAAGTGAGCCATGTAACACCTTATACTGGTTCTTGCTATTCTTAAAGCAGGTTTATGTAGGGTTGAGCTACAGGACCTCATCTGTGAAGTGAACTCTTTCAGCTGAGTTATGGATTCTTCGTTTCAGCCACCAAGGCAGAACCGTAATGGCAAAGTAGGTGGTACAGGGATAGTGTTGAGACTCAAGCGTAGAGCTGGTACGGTAGATTAACAGTTGGAGTAGCTGCTTGGTGGACCTGATAACATGTTTTTTTTAATTGCCTCACTCGGGCATTAAGATTTTAAAATTCCCCCTTTTTTTATTATAGCTTTCAGATCCCCTTCGTGTGTGTGTAGGTTGTACATTATCCTGGTATTTCATGTATGTGTTTGTGCCAGACTTTGTACGAAAGCCTGGATTATAGAAGCCTTGCATAGTAACAAAAATAATTCAGTAGACCACTACCTTTCTTTTTTTGCTCTGGCATGAACATAGGCATCTGAGTTTTGCAGTAAACAAAACCAACTAAACTTTGAACGGAAAGTAAACCATGCCACATGACAGTGTCAAGATATCAAATTACCAATAAAGTAACAATGTATGGGAGTATACACACATCTGCCTCAAATCAATCTCCCATTTTTTAGGATTTAACAACAGCAACTGGAACGGTCTCCCAGTCTTGCTATCTCTAAGATTCATACAAATAATGTGTTTGAATTGTTCTAGTTAATGCTCATCAGGTTGGGTTGATTTCAGTGTGTTTAGAATAGTTATAAATAAGTAACCCCCTACTTCTAATGTTTTCTTTCCCTGGCTTGAGACTAAATGAGCAATCAAAAGTTCTGTCTCACCAGTGCATGGTGTGCTGCAGGCTTGTAATCCTGAAAATCTAAGAGTTTGATGTACAGGTTTCCCACAGTTAAATGTCAAGTAGTCTCCTTTGTAGGCACCGTTCATTGAGAATACGTTTGGGAACATTTTGCTCAATCAGTCAAAGATCTTAATTTGGCTCATCTCAAGCCATAAAAGCACAGAATAAAACATCACAATCATAAGACTACATAAAATAATAAAAACATAATTAAAAGCGAATCAGTTCCAGTTTATAGGGTCACACAGGTTCATATAGCAGAAACATAAATCACATGGCCCCATATAGATTTCTGATCCTAAATGCGCAACAAATAAAATTTAGCAATGCTACACAGAGATCCAACTCACACAGCTTTTGCAGATAAAGCAGCACTTCTCTGTGAGATGTGATTTTGGAAGAACAGAGAATTGGTCTCAGGAAGCACTTCCGGGGATGGGTATATAAATGACTAAATAAAGTGCACAGTGCTTTGCTTTGATAAGCCATCACAAGGGCAGTTTGGCAAGGGTGTGCGCCAATCGACGTGCTTGAGGAAGGCCACTAGTAAGTAAAGACGGTTAAAGCGGAACCTGGTAAGCGAACACCTACTTTTTGCATAAGGAATTGAGATCAAATAAAATTCGCAACCCAGCGATGTTTTATAGCTGTAGTTGACACTACTGCTTAGTTTGTCAAAATTGACCTGGTGTAGTCTACGCTGTCTTTCCCTAAGACCCTCTTTTACCATGGTCATCATAGTTGGTTTAATATCTCTCAGGTTGGAATACAGCTCTGCAAGACCCAAGTCCATAAACTCCACTTTAACATAGTTGATCCAGGGGATTGCCAAAGCATGATCCATGGAGAGACAATCTTCCAGAACATCTTTTAACAGTGAATGCTGCCTTTTTACCCCAAATTCTGACCCAGAGCAACAAAGGGGCCAACTTAATCCTGCCCTCCAAGGAGTACAGACCCACCTCAGAGTGGCATTTAAAGGATGGGGTGGCTTGCGGAACAGCAGGAAGTCTTCTAAGGAAATTATTCTCAACCTTCTCAAGAGGGCCAGCACCTTTGTACCCCCACAACCCGGCTTCATACGAAGCAATGGAAGTACACTTGCTTTTGTAAGTTCTAACCATCTCGTGCACCGGTTTTTGAACTAGCCGGCGTGCAAAGGTGAAAATCGCCTACACGGATCTTTGTGACTGGATGACCCTATTAGAGAATAGGCACGCACCAAGTTAAATTTTGATCGAGTGGGATGCCCAAGTAGTTAAAAGTCTTGACCTTTTGAATTTCTGTACCACCCAGATGAAATGTTCGGCTTTTAAAATTTTTTGGACCAATGCTCATGGCAAAGGATTTACTGAGATTGGTTCGTAAATCAAGCACCTCATAAAACTATAAAAAGGAGTCTAAAAGACATTGTAAACCGTTTGCAGTTCTTAAAATAAGTTCCACATCATCGGCGTACAATAAAACGGGCAGGGTCCTAGACTTCACAATGGGGGAGAACTTTCCCTGCTTTGCACAGGCTCAGTTCGAGGTCATTGATGTAAATGAGAAACAATAAGAGTGCCATCACGTACCCCTGTCTCACTCACATTGAGGATTTAATTTCAGAAGAGAATTCACCCTCTGTACTGAACCTGACCCTAATCAAACAATCCCAGTGCATCCTTTGCAACAAGCCAATTATCGCTGGGCCAATTCCCATCTTTGCCTTTATTCCCCAAAGCTTAGATCTATTGACTGTGTCAAAGGCCGAAGAGAGGTCCAAAAACGCTAGGTGAATGGAACCTCTCCTTGCCTTGACATATTTGCCAATGACCAGCTGAAGATTTAATTATTGCTCAACTGTCCCCAGCCTTGGCCGAAACCCGTATTAGACTTTAGATAAGGAAGCAGATTCCTCCATCCAATCCTCCAGTATGCTTTCTAAAATCCTGCCAAGGGTCTTGAGGGAACTATCTAAGAAGGAGATAGGTCGGTAGCAGTGGGGATCATGGCAGTCCTCTTTCTTAAAGATGGAGACCACAACCGCTTCCTTCCATGTGTGTATAAGCTCTCCCCTGATGGAAGCTTTAAAAACATTTGCCAGAATCGGGGCCCACAGTGCAATATTATCTGTGAAAAGATCTAGGGGGACACCATCGGGGTCGGGTGGTTTCCCTGTTTACCCGCTGCACTCTGCCTAAGGGCGATGATTACGTCCTTGACTTCAATAGAGTCGGCAAGGTTGGAATATAGCTCCTGATTACCATAAAATATCTCTTCATTCTCTTGGGTAGGGGTTCTATTGTCAGGATTACAGATACTATTGTAGTGAGCAGCCCATGCCTCCACTGGAATGACTGTCTTCATGGATGGTTTCTCATACCCTGAAAAGAAACGCTGATTAACAACCTTCCACAACCGTGCTGAGTCGTTCAAGACAGAGGCATTTGACAGCTCTTCCCAAGCTTCTTCCCTCAGGACAGATTTCCTAACCTCCAGGGTATATTTATAGCTTCTTTTGGCATTCACCGTCACTTGTCGAATGCAGTCTAGCAGAGAGGGCCAGTTTCAGTTTCTTGTGAGCCATAGTGCAGGTATAAATGAACCAGCCTGTAGATGGAGGTTTCTTTGAAACTTTAGACTGCCTCAACCACTGCAGAACAAACAGATCTAAAAGCAATAAAGATGTTTTCTGGTGACCCCTCCTCCCGGGTAAGTATTGAGAATTCCTCACTGTTCTTGCACACAAGCATACTCAAAAAGACGTCCTGATCCACCCTCTTCCATTTTATCCACACACACCTGTTTCATGAGTAAGAGGGGGCCAGGTTCTCCTGCTGTCCCCTCTCCACTGTCAATGTAAGGTCCAAAACTAAAGTGAGTGGGTTGTGGTTGCTAATAAATGAAATCGAGACATAATGGTCAAGTATTAGTTTGACTAATTTTTGAGTGTCACAAAATCTAGCTAATCTCACTACCCTTATGAAGACCATTAAAAGTATTGAGTGGAAGGGCACCAGGGGCATTAAAATATTTAGCAAAAAACAGGCTTCTGGAGGTCAGCAATCTCTTTGTCATCCCCAAAATATGTATGCTGGAAATGTATATACCCCTCCCCCTTCAAGGTCTCCATGTCACATAAGGAGAGATCAGTGTTCCCACAAAGCCTCCTGTTAAAATCCTCTCCCCTCCCCTTAGTTACGGCTTAGCCTGTATACGATTGATTTTCACAATCTGACCTGCACTCTCGATATTGCCTCTTAGATATTTTTCAGCACTTACCTCTTTGCAGGTTTGTCATTTTGTAGGGGAAGTGCATAGGTTCTCTGTACTCCTGAAATTTAACGATCTTGTTTTGTCACAGCGATTACCAGTGCCTTTATGGATGCTAAACATAGCCTCTTATTTTGTTTGTGTTAAATGTCTAAATGAATAATGTATTTGTTGTTTCGCGTAACGGGTGCGGAAATCAACTTAGTCTGTTTTGCCAACATTTTGTCTTTGTTTATTGTGCCCTTGCAAAATTCAATTTTAAAATAAGTTCTTTTTTCATTAAAAAAAAATTTTTACTTCATTTTTCAAGATTAAAACAACATACATTGTCCTTTTTCGCCAGTATCCTATTTATAGTGTGCATTATTTTACTGTATTTTGGTATGTCTCTACCCCTACATCCCCCAGCATTCAATTTATGACCAGATGTGGAAAAAGGTCCCATCGCATTCTGAGAGCCACCACCAGGTTAGTATGGATGCCTTCCTAAATCCTGTGTAAAATAGTGCGATCTCGGATCGTGAAATAAAGTGTATCTTCCTGAAGCCCGCATCTAACATATGTAGGATCTCTAACAAATCCATTCAAAACAGCTTAGGACCTGTTGTGATGAACCTTTTGGAATATTCTGAGTTGAACTAAACGTAAAGTGAACTGAATAGCTACCTCTCCAGGGCAAGCCCGCTTCTCCCAATCTGGGTCATCAAAGTGGCTAACATTGTTTGCTCACTTCCATCTCCAAGTGCCCGTTTGATCCCTCATATTGCATACAGGGTTCCTATAGATTGTGGACGCGCCCTTATCTATCAGCTCTTCCATTAGAACTCTCTGTTCTAACACGGTACGATCTTGGCCTGTGCTCAAGCCTAGCCCAAGAATTCGCAACATGTGCTGCACATCAAGATGTCTGAAAGCCCAAATTCAGCCTAAAGTTCAGGGGGAAAAAAACTTGGTCTGCTTCCCTCCCTTTAATCTCCCACCTTACAGAGCCTGATGAGGTCTTGTGAAATAAAATCCTCCGATCCCAAAACTTTCAACATTCTCCTTAACGAGAATGGAGTCTTTCTAATTATCTATACCTCACTTGCTACAATTCTTGTACCCGACCTCCAAGACAGTGGCTCAGGCACCAACTGCATAAATTCCATGGACCCACCTGCATACACATAATGATGGTGTGTCTACATCACCGCCACCAGTAGGGTCCAGCCAGAATTGCGACTCCTCCTTTGGCGAATAAGCCCTCAAGTTCACTATAACCAATTGAGCTTCCTAGGAATAAGGTAAGGCAAAACCTCTACTAAGTTATATTCCAAGCAATCAAATTCTGGAGACTTTTGTATTCCACAATAAAGTACGAAGAATTGTGGCTTTGTTAAAGTAGACATTCATAACACGAGAATGGGGAATTTATTAGGCCATAAAAAGACGTGGCTACAAAATCAACTTTTAGAGAGTTGCCTTACCCAGCATGGACAAGTAAAGTGTATTCCAGTAATGAACATTGGAACCTTTCTAGGTGCACTGCAGGATTATACTAAAAGAACCCTGCTTTGGTTGTAGTAACTATCATGCCAAAGTATATGAAACCTTTCTCCACCGCTCAAAGGTAATACTATGCTATTACATTTGAAATTCTTTACCTTGCCAGATTGTAAAGAAATCAACCTGTCCACCCTTTGCATTGCAGTTTGTGATTTTAGTCTCCTTCTGTAGTTGTAAGTTATGGACCTAAGGGTGTACAACTGTACATCTTAGACATTTCCCTGGCCATATTGGACAGTCAAGCAAATTGATTATATAGTATGCTTTCATTAGTGACCCGAGATAGGAAATTACATCTCTATTTATTGAAGAATGGGCCTGATCTCTTTTAGCTGTTCCGTAGAACCCCAATGAAGAAAGTTGACGGAATGCAACATCTTGTTGCCTATGTCTAGGCATTGAATGTTCAGTGCATTATGGTGCCGTTTCCTACCAGCAGCAGTAACGTAAACGTTTTAACTGTTGTGAGTTGGGTGCCCACTTTTGGGAGGATCTTCTCTTTCTGCAATTTATATAAGAGTAATAATAAGTTCATATCAGTCACCCTTTCTGGGATTGCCTGTTGAGTTCACTGACTCGGAAAAACGTGTACTTACAAACTATATATAAATAAAAAAAACTAAGAATAGCAAATTTTACACTTCTTTTTTTTATATTTCAAACCCATACATCTTAAAAAACGGAATGCAGATTTTCCACCTGTTTTTTTTAGATAGTCCAACTAAGCTGGCATTATTTCAGTCAGGAAATACTTTATTCGGCCAGTTAAAGCCATAAAAGCAAACATTTGATAAAAAATACAGTAATTAAAAGATCCCACATATGCAATTAAAAAACCAATTCACACGAGTCGATAGGCTAAAAACCAACAATACACACAAATACAATTAAAAACACGTTTTTAAAAGCCGTCGCTAAGCATTCTAATAAACATAAAATGCGGCAAATAAAGTGCATGAGTAATAAAACATTAACTCAGTAGATTAGCATAACTGGCACAGGGTAACACGTGTAGTACCCAGAACACAGTTTAAAGATACAACCTGACTACTGCAAAGACAACCTCTTCCTTTATCTTGTGGCCCCTGTTGAAAAGCTTGCGACCCCAAAGCAAACCATAGGAGAGGAAAGTATTTGAAGATATGGTAGTGCAGGCCTTACTTGAACAAACTGACGATTTCTGAGCAGTGGGAGTATGAACTTTTTGCTTAAGGAATCATTATTTTGCCTTGATTAGTAATAAATACCTTGCGGCATTTTACCAGAATTTTTTTTGTTTCTTATCCAATGTTCCATAACAACTACGTTGGAATTGTAATCAGTCTCATTAAAGAGCATACAAAGAGTAAATGAAGCCTGCACCTTCAATAAAGATCTAATTCGAAACAAAATAGCTTGATCTGACTGAAGCTGTTTTGTAAGTCTCTAGTTAACTGGTCCATACTCCAAGGTACGTTCCCACAAGGATTGTAGGACTGTTCGATCACTACTTTCCACGATGGACAGGTCGGACTGGCAGATAGGTCAATCTGGCAGTGTTAGAATAGATGGTCTGGCAGGTTGGGTTGCAAGTAATTTTTTTGGCTAGTGTGGGGCTGATTCATGGACTGGTGGGTCGGTTTTTACTGTTGAATTCCCCAATATTACCACGAACATTGTCCAAAAAGCACAAATGCATGCAGTCCCCCATAAATGTCAAAACACTGTGTCTTTACAAGTTCAAAACTGTGCAGATTTGCAAACGTGGGCCTGATAGCAAACTTGTGTCCTACTCCCACCCTGGCGATGGAGCCCTTCACTTTGGGAAAAAGGTGCGAGGCTCCTTGTCAACCTATGGTGGGGGGTGGGCACGTTGCGAAATGAAAATAATTTCCCCCCGTTGACAGTTTTCAAACAATTATTAGATAAAAATGTGATGTTGACCGCGGTCTAGAATATGACATTGTTTGAGCATTTTAAAATGTATTGTTCAACACATAATTAGTTTTTTTTCAGATATAATGGCACAGTTATGTATTCATACTTCTCATCAGTAATTTGTTCCAAACATTTGTAAATCAAGAACAAATAAAAAACAAATGTGAATTGTATTATCACCATCCATGTGCACATAACTGTTTTGTGCAATCTGTGATTTAGGTGAAAAGAGCAAAATACATTATTATCATTGGAATTGTTTTTACTCCTTTTACTCCAGTTCTCTTGACGGGGAACACAGTATTCTGGAATGACTAGACTCAGAAGAGTTTAATTGTGCATTCTTTGTTGCAAAGGAGAGGAAGTCCGTTTCGGAGCATAATTTGCTTGGACATGGTTTTCTGGATTTGCAAAATATCACATCATTTGGAAAATTCTCTTTCCTAACGCTCTTGGTGTGTGTTGACAGGTTTCAACTCCATCAGAGAATAATCATTGAAGTTATTATCAGGAATGGGGTCTCTCAAGTGATGTCTTGCTGTTACATAACAGAAGTCGTTTGAGACAGAATCAACTTCAGCTACTACCGAGGCAGACAGAAGAAAATAGCAGATCAGCACCAGAAGATCCCTGCCGCACTGAAGCAATACATTTAGATCGCTATGCAAACACAGCATTTCATAAAAGAAACTACCACCACTGATGCCATAATAGGCAGCACATACGTCCTGCACAACAAAACTCTGTTAAGAGGTATGTAATTTCTAGTTATTGCCTCAAGTTCTACAAATTGGACAACCAACAAGGATAAAGTTGATTCAAATGCAAACACCTCTCGCATTCATAAAGATTTTTAACCTGATTTATAGTTTGGCAGATAGAGTATTCCGATATAAATGCGACAAAGTACTCTGCTTGGCAAACACTCACCCGCCCTACTCATTTAGAGTTGGGCAAACCTTAAATAGCCCTCATTGGCTCTGCTAACGAGTGCTTCCTCTGACAGCCCTACAAAGTAGGGACCATTGAAGGACATTACACCGTCCGCCCTAGTTAGGAAAAACCTAGAGGTGAGGGAGTGGAAAAAAATCCCAGTAAAGACCTCTACGCGCTAAGAGAATTCTCCCAGGGTGGGGGGTCAGTAGTTTTTTGTTCTTCAAAAACAGACTCCCTCTTTTGAAGCATAAATAAATGTCAATAGTTTGGTGTATGACCATCAAAACAGATGACGGATGTACATCAAACATTTTGTACATGGAAAGGAACAGTTCCATTCAACGTACTGCTCTATCTGCTAGGCTGGCGAACAGCTCTAGATTTAGCAGTCCAATTGCTATTATTTTTAAATATGCAATTTTCAAAAGTTTCTACATTTTGAAGAAGTTACTCAATGCACAATACCTAGTTCTTGGGGACTATGACATCATATGACATACAAAATCTATTGGATGCTGAATGGCCTCCACATTGTACTGTACCTGGTTTGCTATGGCCAGAAATCGGATAAATTCGCAGCTGGACTGTTTAACATAAAAAGAATTTCATTTCTTCTTGAGTATGGTTGTGAGGTGGAGGGTGGATAAGGTCATCCCACCAAAACTATCTTACTGCTTAAGAAGGATTTTACAAAGGGACCCATGTATTATTAGAGCCATTCGCAAAAACCACCATTTGTATAGGGGGTTGTGGAATGACCTGCCTAATGAATATTCACTATGCAAGTCAGAATTTGCAATACCGTATGATTGTCTACAAACACAGGATTGGTGGCCTGCAAAATCACCATCCCTGTATTTGCATTGCCAAAGGGAAATCGAATATATATATATATGTCATATATGTCATGGTGACTGTATTGAGTCATAATGTATGTGAAGATGGGTCTTGTTCCCAAACATAGGGGCAGTGCAATGAACAAAGTGTGTTTTTAAATCACCTGTGTTGGGCAGGTGAAGGCGGAAGGTATATACGATATTGAAATCACCGACATAGTCTAATATGAGTCCTACAGTCATCAATATTTCGAGCATACTTCTCACTGAAATGCAAGAAAGGATGATTTTGAACTATGGACTCAGTTTTTGCCCTACATCTGGTCCGGACTTTGTCAATCTTCTCATTGAAACGTATACATTCATCAGGAAACTGAAGTTACATAAATACCATGCTATGACTAAACAAAGATACAAAACATACCATAGAGATTTCAGTGTAATTGAAACTGACTTCAACATTGGAGACATTCTGGAGCTTCTGGCTATAAATGATTTAGATGCTGCGGGAACAGGCTCCAGGTCACCTGGATCACAGGAAAATATAGATATTGCACAGTGTGAACCCATAGGGTTTTGCACAGATTACACCAGTGAAAGTGGCTTGAAGCCTCACCGTAAATTAATTCCTCAAATACCAAGTGGAAATCTCATAGATGTGTTTCATGAATAGTTGTTGATGATATCATCAAACTCAGAAGACCATCGAGACACAAATGCCATACCAACTTCACATCTTAGGAGTGGCGTGAGCTCAATTCATTAAAGGCTAACAATTCCATCATTATTGAGCACTCAGACAAGGGTGGCAATATTATCAACATGGATAAGACCCAATACATTTAAGAAGCCAATAAGCAATTGAATGTCAAAGATCACTATGAGTTGTTGAAAAACAACCCGATAAATGAACATCAAATTGAATATCATGGAATGTTTAAAACTTGGTTGGATCTGGGGCTTTTATCATTTGATGAATGTGCATATCTTAAGGTTGACCATCCCAGGAACCTGGTCATTTATTTCCTTTCTAAAACACATAAGGATAAACGGAACCCGCCAGGTAGACCCATAGTGAGCATGGTTGACTCACTCCTTGAAAATACATCCACGTTTTTGGATCTTTTTCTGTGTGAATATGTGACTAGTCTGCCCTCCTATATTCAATATACAAACAACTTTTTATGTAAGATCAATAACATTTATTGGCATAGCACGTACATCATGTTGACAGTGGATGTCAGTTCATTGCACATATCCATCATGCATGAATATGGCATAGAGGCCTGTCAATATTTCTTGAGATCCTGTTCATTGACTTACGCACCACACACTACTATGCTCATGACCATGTTGAGATTCTGTCTCACCCACAATACCTTCTTGTTTGATAAAAAGATCTTTCTTCAAAAACAAGGGACTTCTATGGGGGCCTCCTTTGCCCCCACATATGCAAATCTATAAATGGGATGGTGGGAGAAGGAGGTGGCCTGGTTCGACACCAATGTGCACTACATGAACAAAATTATGTTGAGGGTGCGTTTAATCGACAATCTTTCTCATACGGGATGGAGACGAAATGCTTTTGTGTGAATATATTGACATCTTGAACCGCAACATCAGATTAGCAGCCAAGTGGAGTGTTAGTCACATTGATTTTCTAGATGTCAAACTGGTAGCCCAGGATGAGTCTGTCCACACAAGCATATTTCGTAAAGAAACAGCATGTAACTCGACTTTAAATGGCAACAGTGGGCATCCTAAGGCTCTAAAATGGAGCATTCCGGATAGTCAGTTACTGAGGGCCTGAGGGATCTGCTCCATTGGCATTTTATACCAAACAGAATCGAGGGCAATGATGAAACTGTTTCTAGAAAGAGGATATCCTTGAAAAATCCTGAATGAAGCACACAAGAGAGTGATGTTCAAAAGCAGAGATAAATTATTGTTCGGCAACCAACAGAGTAGAGCGATTGCTCCCACAAATGCAACAGCTTACACTGGATCTGACAATACTGTCACTCGCTTCTTTTTGGAATATAACAATGAACATCATATTAAATCTTTACTGGCACACAATGGACATGTGCTACAGCATGATGAACATCTTAAAGAGGTTTTAGGCCCTCAGCACAACATTACATATCGAAAAGCGAACTCATTGGGCGATATTTTGTCAAAATCCATGAATGAATGAATGAATGAAACGACTTTTATATAGCGCATGGCTACCCGGGAGCATCCCAGCGCTGAGACCGTAACTAAAAGGACAGACACCCTAGGGGAAAAGCCAGGTTTTTAGCTGTTTTCGGAAGGTAAGATGGTTGGGTTCCCTACGAAGGTACAGTGGAAGGGTATTTCAGAGACTGGCGGCGTTGTATGAAAAAAGCCTGCCACCACTTCTGGCCTTCTTGATCCTAGGGACCACTGCTAGGTGGAGCTCATCTGAGCGGAGTTTTCTGTTTGCCCTATAGGGGCGAATCATGGCTTTATTGATCGGAGGACCACGCCATACTAAAGACTTATGGGCAACACAAAGGGCCTTAAAGTTAATTCTTTCTTGCACCGGGAGCCAGTGGAGGGAGCATAACGCAGGCCTTGCTGAACAGCGATTGGGGGTCCCCGTAAGCAGTCTCGCTGCACAGTTTTGTACAACCTGCAGTTTCGCGACCACTGAGTTCGGGGCCCCTAGGTAAAGGGCATTGCCGTAATCTATCCTTGACAGAATTAATGCCTGGATCAACAGTTTTTTTGCTTGAAAAGGTAGGAGGGGGAGGACTTTGCGGGTCATTCTAAGCAGGCCATAACATGAGGCAGCAGACTTCCTAGCCTGTGCTTTAAAAGTGAGGTCTTGGTCTAGCCAAATTACCAGACTTTTTATCTCTGTTTTTGGGGCAGGCACCAGTCCCATACTAGCTGGCCACATAGTGCTTGCTTTAAAGCTTAGAGGGTTGCCGAGAATCATAAGCTCGGTTTTTTCGCCATTAAGTTTTAGGTGAGACAAACTCATCCACTTGGTAACTTCCTCGAGGCAGGAATGGAGGTCATTGGACAACTGGTCAGGATGGTTCAATGCTACAACCAGCTGAGTGTCATCGGCGTATGTTACTATATGAATCCCGAAGGGGGATACAATATCCGCCAACGGGGCCATATAGACATTAAAAAGAGTGGGACTCCAGGATGAACCCTGAGGAACTCCACACTGTAAAGGGATAGGATACAATATCCGCCAACGGGGCCATATAGACATTAAAAAGAGTGGGACTCAAGGATGAACCCTGAGGAACTCCACACTGTAAAGGGATAGGATTTGAGATGGTATCACCTTCAAAAATCTGGAAGAATCTTTCTTCTAGGAAAGATTGTAACCATAGTAGGGCTGTGCCAGTCACTCCTGCACTCCTGAGGCGGTAAACCAAGATTCGGTGGTTCACCGTGTCGAAGGCCGCGCTCAAGTCAAGGAGGATTATGGCTGATGACCCTCCTGAATCAAGAATCTTTCTAGATTCTTCCACCACTGCTAGTAAGGTGGTTTCAGTACCTTGGCATGGGCGAAAGCCCGTTTGGGAGGGGTGGAGCAGATCATTGTATTCTCCGCCATCTTGCTGATTCCAGGGAGGAGCGAAATGGGGCGATAGTTGCCCAAGTTGGCTGGGTCCAGAATGGATTTTTTTAGCAACGCTTTTACCATTGCCCTTTTCCACTCAGGGGGAACCGAACCCGTAGATAATGAGGCATTAATCAGGCAAGTGGCAGTGGGGACAATTGTTGGTGCGACCAATTTCAGGATGTTGGGTGGTGCAGGGTCTAGTGGTGACCCACTTTTTACTGATGACAAGATGGTTAGGAATGATTCCTGAGTCATCATGGTGTAGGTCTCCAATTGATGTTCAGTTATCTGCCCACCCGTATTCGTAAACTTGATTGGAATGTCACTGTCTTTTTGGGGAAGATGCTTGAGGATGTTTTGTACTTTGGTAGCGAAATATTCCGCATGTTCATTGCAGCTGAGACCTGAGGTATTCGGTACAACCGGAGGGCTGGGGACTTTGAGTAGTTTTTTGGCAATGAGGAAGGTTTCTCTGGGGGAGTTAGCGGCTAACGCGATCTTTTCCTCATAATAGGTGGCTTGGGCTGTTTTTATTTCTTCCTTATACCGTCCAATAGCCGCCCTATATTCCAATTTCTTCTCGAGTGAGAAATCTTTCCTTCAATCTTTATTGAAAATGACTTTTTAGAATTGCTGACCAAAAAGAGTTCCAGGTTTAAAAAAATGTAAAAACTACAAGTCATGCAATTATGGCATCATTAAAGCAACATTTGAGACATTCAACGGTAGATCTTGTCCCATGATGGAGAGAATCACATGTGACACAGAATTTGTTATGTATCTTCTTGAGTCAGATGTCAGTTGCGATACGTGGGCAGCACAGTCAACAAAGTAAAGATTTGTATCCTTCAACACCTTAGGGCCCTAAAGCATCAAGATAGGAATGACCCCATGGCCAAACATTTTTGGGAGGTACATCAATGGAATCTGAGCAGCTTATGCTGCTATGGCATTAAACATATTAAGGCTCATCCACGTAGAGGAGACCGAGAACTCAAGCTCTGGAGATGTGAGTTCTGGGAACTGAAAAGCCCTGGGGACATAACTTGGAAGCCTAACTGCATGTGCACATTTGAGAGAGACAATACCATTGGTTAGCCCTGTTTGATTATGTATAAGCAAAATTATTTGGACTTAACAAAATGCATATTTAACCACAATATTTGGTATCTGATGGATTCAAATTTGGTATTGAACTGATGTCCCCCAGTTGTTTTGTGGTTCATCCTTGAGACTTTTGTATGAGGGGCTCGTGCTGATTTTTAAGATATTCTTTGTTTCACATCTCTCACTTTGGAATTGCACCTTCATGAATTTATTCCGTTATTGCACTAATTCTGATTGTTCTTTGCACTTTCTGGGGCATCCAGGGTGGCTTTTCATCTTATCAATGGGGAGTGTTGAAGCTGCATGACAGATCGCCAAGCAATTATGAATGTTTTATTATTATATTGATTGGCTGTGAAGAGTAGATATAAATACTTACATCTATATGTTTGCACTTTAAGCGTCTTTGCACATTGTATCATGAATAGCGTGAATTTTTGCTCAGGATGTTGGCTGACCATTGTGAAAAATAGATTTATATGCAACTGTTTGCTCTTTAGCGTCTGTGCACATTTTATCATAATAGCGTGTTTGCATGCTTAGGAAATTGACTGACCGACGTGAAAATGTTTTTTTAGCTATTTGCACCGTAAGCGATTTTGCACACCCTACATACAAATTATGTGTTCTGCATGAATATGGTCTTAATATCTTTTATTAGGGATAGGGAAGTACTGTTGTATTATGAATGTGTGCCATAGAAGGCAGAATTTGGTAGGTTTGAAAGTCATGTTTCTAAGCGACACATATATAGGTGCATATTCATATGTTTTTTGGTATTTCACTATTTAGGGGTCTATTACGATGGAAATCGGAAAGTCTCTGACCTTCGGTGGGAGGCTTTTCGACCCCCATCGTCTGTTTCAATTCTGACCGGCTGATTATGTATCAGCCGGTCGGAATTGAAACCAGCTGGTCGTTCCGGCTGGCTTCCCATGTGCTCAAGGAGCCCATCGGCCAGTCGGAACCGGCTTGTAATGACAAAGGACGGGCCTTTCCGCCCTTGGAATTACGATGCACGGTTTCCGGCATGGTTTCCATGTCGGCCTGTCCGACATGAAAACCATGTCGGAAAGCATATTATGGGGGCCCCCAGCAGGGCCCCCTTGTGTGTGCGGCCTCCGGTTGGGGGCGGAGGGGGCAATATGGAGCCCCCTTTTGATCCATGCACCCCGTGGCAGGCAGGGATGAACAACACCTCCCATTTCCCTATGGGAGCATGTATTACGGCTGTAATGCATGCTCCAATAGGGAAATGTCGGAATGCGACCGAACAGTGTTCGGTTGCATCGTAATGAGGCGGGCAGGACCGGAGGTCGGGCGGTCTCGTTTACAAGACTGCGTCCGCCCGACATCGTAATCGCCCCCATAATTATATTTATCAGCCAATTGTTTACTATGGTGTCATACGACAGCATGTAATCTGATATATTGATGTGATGCTACAAAGAATCTTATTATATGCATTCCAAGAGCTTAACGTTGCACATGTCATGGTGGCTGTATTGAGTCACAATGTATGTGAAGAAGCCATCTGTTTCTCAAACATAGGGACAGTGCAATGAACAAAGGATGTTTTTTAAATCACCTGTGTTGGGGAATCAGGGTTGCCCAGTGGAAGGTGTAAGCCGAAACGTGTTGGTGTCCTGTAGTTTTATGTCATGTCACAATATCCCGCTGTGCCTGTGTTTTCCGTTAGAGACTCTGTTACGTTGGTGCAGCTGGCTCGGTGATTGAGAAGATCTTTGCAGTGCAGATAGATATAGACAGACAGACACACACACACACACACACAGACACACACTTTTGACGATGATATTTGTATCACAATTTGACAAATCTTCATGAAACTTTCCCAAAAACAAAAAAAATCCAATAAAGTTCTCTACCTCAGCCCCTTCTTGGAAAGTTTCGGGGTGATCATCAAGCCGGGGCTGAGAAGAAGGGCAGAGGTCTCAAAACACTTTCTCCATGTAATTTCCATTGGAAAAATGGGGAAGGGGTCTGTGGGGACATTGATTATGGGCCAGGACCTGGAACCATAAGAAGATACTACTCTATGTAAAAAATATTTTTAGAAAAGACATGAAAATTCAATAGAAAAAAAAAAGGTTAAAGCGGAATCATACGCAAGTACAATACTAAGATTTTGACTTGCGTTGAAAAAAAAAACTTAGAAATTCACGGAAATAAACGCCATCATTTTAAAACCAAAAAAGCACTGAAATTCGACAAATATACGTAACAGACATAAGTATGATGGACTGCTTATGATCTCGCATATTACATCACTGATGATGTCTTAAGTCTATGGTGGTGCAAGTTATAATTACGTCAGTTACGTATAACTGGTGAATTTTAGTGCTTTTTATGGTTTTAAAATGGTAGTGATGAAGTAAAGTTGACAGGACTAAATTGCAGCACAGAGAGTGTTTTCGCAGCATACAGGGGGAACTCGCACAGTAGGAGCCTTCCCAGTGGACCAGTGGAAGACTTGATAGAATGATGTGATATGTTGTCTGGACTTCAGGTTTGGAGTAGACTAATTGATGTGTTTTGTACCACTTGCACATGAGGTTGATGTTAAAAAAAAAATTATTAACCTACCTAAAGCTAATTTCCTATTTTTCCTGAATAAAAACTTTTCCTGAGATGACCATTTAATAATTTCAGGTTCTAATTATGTTTTCTATCAGTCAGTCCTTGTCCAATACTATGATGAAGTTTTACATTTATACATAGGGATTACCTACTAAAGGACCACCATATTAGAGCGAGGGATTTCCTCTAGATTGTGTATTGTGGTTCCATGATTAGGAATGCTGTCTTGAAACTTCAGTTATAGCGAGTGGGTAGCTGCAATGGCATCCTTTTTCTATGATTTTCCTTTGCTTACTGGTAGCTAATGAATGGTGCAGGGCAATGTCAAAGGCAGTATTATACCAGATATGGAGATGCGTCTTGTGAAACTTTGCTTATCTTCTTTGGTGTCGGAACATGTCAGTATTATGTTCTTAGTCGATCATACAAGACCAAGCAGTGTCACGAGTATCTCTGAAAACAAGCATTTACAACTGGATGTGCCTTGTGATTGAAAGCAAGTGGTGGAAAGAAACAGGTGTGCAATAAAGGGATTCGCAGCAGAAGATATCCCATTTTTGGAAGTAATTCTCAAGTATAACTGATGTTGCATATTTCATAAGGGCAAGGATTAGGGCTTTGGTGACATCATAAGAATGTCTGATCTGGTTAGAAGGATGCTTATGGATACATGCTGAGGTTGAGTCGCACCAGGACACTTGACACTACTGGTTAGAGAAATTGGAAGATAACGATTGAGACACTTCCGAACACTTCTCCTAATTATTATCTGGGAGGAGAGATGGAAGAGAAGGATGTGACGGTCAATGGCGTCAAAGGCAGTTGAGAGGATTTGTAAGAAAGGACAGACCCGCTCTGCACTACTAACGTTCTTAGTTGTCACTGGAAGAGACCAACTTTTAACCGTAGTGATAGGAACTCTTGTCACTGCCTCGCTATAAACGAATTCATTATTGAGCCTTTACTGAAAAGAGTACTTGTGATCCAACTATTTTTAAGCAAAAGTGACCTCTTCTGCCTTCCTTTATTTTCCTGCCTTTGAAAGAAGTTTTCAAAGGTGGCCTTCCAGCTTCTTCTCATCACAAGCTTCTGAAGTACAAAGTTCTGTCCGGATTGTCGTACAAAAACTACATCTGACAGGATTAGAGGCTTGCGTCCTTTTAATTTTCAAAGGTTGGTGAGATGGGTAAGGGAAGGATTCCTGCTGCAAAAAATCCCTTAGATCGATCCACAAAATATTAAAAGATAATGTCAAGAAACTAACGTTAAAGAATTGCACATGCATTTTCAGTTGAATAGAGTTTTGTGGCACCAGACCCTCAGAACTGTTATGTTCATGACATGTTGTCATCCAACAGCAGCTCATAAAAAGCATCTGCATCCCTCTACCCTTTTTTCCTTTGTTTTAATTTCTTCCATGAGTGGCCCTTAATTGTAATGGTGCAGGCAGAGAGCCAAAAAGTTATCCTATTTACTGCTTCTGCCTGCGTGAGCCCGGCCCATTGGGTTGCTTTTCTGTTTGAGCAGGGGTGCATTGTGGCGGGTGGGTTCATATAGGGTACCACACTCTTGGGGGGGCTAGTAAGCTGAGAGGTTGAACACCATGTGTTGGTATTGATAGGTAACCCAACTCCTGCATAACACTAGGTCAAGCTCAACACAAAACGCATGTTACTCTGTAAATGTCAGGTGATTCCTCCAATGGATAATACCTTCTACAGTTATATTAGTTTCGCCTTTGCTATGGTGCATCGAAGATGGTGCACAAAATGCCAGTAGAGCTATTAAATGTTACCTTCATTAAACTGCTCAGTAAAATATATGTTGGGTCGCTGTGCATGGTTGGTTTGCCGTCGGTCGAAACCCTTTCCTTTAATCCGCAGACTCCATCATTGCATTGGTGAAATGTAACTCTGCAGGAGCACCTTCACAAATGTCACAAGAACATTACCATATCAAGCAGCAGGTTGGGAAGGCAGGTGGATATCAACGTGTAACCAGAGCCCACTGTGCTGTCTATAATCGAATTTCAACCACCATTGCCAAAGTGGGAATGCGCTGGGAAATCTAAATCGCGTCTCTTTTTTATTTGACCCAAACTGGCGACCTCTTATTTGTAGCCACTATTTAGGTCTAAACAAGATGCCCTTTCCGGTTAAAAATCAGGTAAACTATATTGATCTCCCTGTGACGTGCTGTAAACCTTTCTTTGTTTGCACTACTGTTAAATGTGAATAGGACGCTTTTTTTTTTTTTTGTGTGAGTGTATGGCTTTCTGCCTGTTAGCCCTTAATAACAGTAATTTGAATCTGCTGCTAAGCCAGGACTGTTAATAGTAACATCGTTTCCGAAGAGTTAAGGGCAAAATCACATTTTTATGTAGTATCCTGCTGGTCACTAGCTTTTTGACCAGTCTTTCCAGTTACCTTAGTGGTCTGACTGTTTCCCATAGATGCCTTTCAAATGATAGCTTTGTTGATTTATCACTTTTATCCAAAATACACAAGCTGAAATAAAATTGCACAGTACAGCAGAGTTTAATTTAATAGGAAGCCCCAAAGGCACCAGGGAAACTTTCTTTCACATTCAAAGTGATATTTAAACTATTATTGTTGCCATCCACAAAACACCATATTCATAAATGAAATTACACATTTACAACACAAGTGTATTCCAAATAAAGTCTTTCTTTTACTTTCGCAAATGCTGTTTTTAATGCTCACCTAACACCTGTAAAGCTGTTAGTCGGTACTTTTTCTACTGTTAAAAGCAGCCACAACGAAGGGTTGATGTGGAGTTGGTGTGTGTGGAATAGAAGACCAGGGGAACAAAGCTTAACTTGTTATGCCTTTACTCCAGCTGGACTAAATAGGTACCTTCCTCTTCTCAGCTTGATTTCTTCTCTAAGGTGATTTGCGAAATGGTATTTATCTCACCTTCTGCGGCATTAATTCTTCTGTCCTTAAAAACAAATGTTTCATCAGAAATTCACCCTAACGTGCGTGATCATCAGGAGTTATTTTATTCTCCATGGTGGAAACCTATGAGTTTCTGTAAGCCTCACTCACTCCTATCTTCAGGGCTGCTTCTCAAGCGTGCCCTCACTATTTCCTACTGTTGCAGAGAACATTCTCTAGTCTTTTTCACTCCACCTACCACTTAAAGTTTGTAGCCTCTGTTGGACACAGGTGTTGCAGGGGCCTACCTGTTCTTTTCTGCAGCCATGGAACCAAGAATGTAGGTCTGCTCTTATCCCTCCTGCAGGTATGCGTAGTGGCCTCCAGCGTTTTGCCCAGTGACTTCAGGATCCTGTTGAAGATCGTAAATGGGGCTCATCAGTCTTTTGTCAGGGTCACCCTCTGTCTGAGACGTCACAGCACAAACTTGCATAATGCCTTTCCTAGATTGTCCAGAATGTTTTATCATTCTCTGCTAGATTTTATGAATAGGTTGGCTACCTTCAACAAATGTCATTGTGCAGGAATTAGCTAGAAGTGTAAGCTGTCCTTCATTACGGTTCTCGGTTTGTGCCACTCTTCATTCTGTGTGTGACCGAGCTCTCCTGTACTCCAGGTTGCACTGCCATCTGGTGAAGCTCCTACTCTGCTCAGCTGCCCCTCACACCTTTAGTTCTCTCCACTGGCCCTGCAAAGCTTCTTTCCTTGTTCAGTCAGGATAGTTGTCTCCACTACCTCAAGTTCCCACTTCTTTTGTTAGACGCTCCAGCCTGTTTGAACAGGTTTCATCCTCCATGGTTCTTCGACCAGTGCCATGAACTAGACACATTATTTAGATTGCAATGAAACTCTACACCCAGCTGTTGTTTTCTATTGTATTATACTGAGAAATATTATCTACCTCATCACACCTTGGAAACAGTTGAACAATTAAGATTCCTTACCTAAAAACCTTTTTTGCAACATCACAAGCAGGTTAAAACTGGAAGTGAGATCTTTGAAAACCAACCAGCTAGAAAGAAAGCCCCTTCCATCACTGCCAAAAATATTCCCAAAACATGCAGCAGTTAAGATTGAGCGTTTTTCAGTGTCTGCAAGAAATTTAGATGTACTTTTTAGCATCTTTCTCTGAACAAAAATTTGGACGGCTTCATTTTCATTTTTTAGAATGCTAATAATGTGGACTGATATATCAACATTGCGGAAACAGGAGTTAGGCCATCAGGAGCCTTATCTCCCAATTTTTAGTTAATTAACTAAAAGGATAAGGTACCCTTATTCGTTCACGACTGTCAGGAAATGATCCCCCACAGGTTCCAAAACCCAGCTCCAAAAGAGAAAACACTTCTTGGGGTTATAAAGGGTCCTCATCCATGGTTTATCTGTGATGTGTTTCATCATCGGGACCCTCAGTCAGAATGGTGATATATCTGAGTAGGCTCAGCCTTGTTCAGGGAGACCCACTCAACCCTGTTCAAAAAGCTGTATGCAATTTAATCTTTATTCTGTCAGTGCTATAGTTTTATTTCACCCTAATTCTTCTGGGTTCCTCAGGACTGACAGAAAGGGCATTGTGTACTTTACTATGTTAAGCATGCTATGCTGGGGGCTTTTTTAAACCACTCCTTTAGCAACACTGAATTCCAGAGTATTTTAATGAAATGGAGCCATCTGACTATTCAAATTTTTGAATTTCTTGAATCCCAGATGATAGTATAACTGTGGACTTTTACGCAGTACTTTCTTCGGGATTAGCCAAATCTACATGACTGTACTATGCACTTAGGAGCAACTGTCTGGTAAAGTTTGGAAACCTGATACTAGCTTTTACTGTCTGGACTAACACTGAGTGTTGTCACTTGACCTCATCGTTTTGGTATGTTTCTCATCAGATTACTGTATTTAGCCCCCTGAAAATCTCAACCACTACATCATTGACCTACTTGGGGGGTGTGGTGGGAGGCACAGGCATATGAGGATGTGCTGAAGTGTTCTACCTACTAAGTAGATCATGTCCACCCTACTCACTTCCTCAAAGATGATATGGTGCCTGTCTTATAATTCTGCCACCCATTTGCCTCCTTAAAGAGGCTTTCAGATGGGAAACAACCTTTGCCACGACTCCGGAACAACGAGTTCCGGAGTCACGCAAGCCGAACAACGACTTGCCCGAACAACGACTGAGCCTTAACCACACATGTGCGTGGATAAGGCTGATTCGGTCTAGTGTTCAGGCAGGGCGGAGTTCGGAGGAGCGTCGCACAGGAACAGGTAAGAGGGGTTCGTGATTAGTATTTAGGGGGTGTGGGGTTTGGGGGGTTGGGGTTAGTTTTTAGGGGATATGTGGTGTTTGGGATTAGTTTACAGGGGGTGGGAGGGGTTGGGGTAAGTTTACAGGGGGTGGAGGGGTTGGGGTTCGTTTTTAGGGGTGCAGGGTTAGTTTTTAGGGGGTGGGGGGTTTGGGGTTAGTTTTCAGAGGTGGGGTGGTTGGGGGTTAGTTTTCAGGGGTGGGAGGGGTTGGGATTAGTTAACAGGGGGTTGTGTTAGTTTTTAGGGGGATTGTGTTTGTTTTTAGGGGGTGGGGGTGTTGGGGTTAATTTTTAGAGGGTGGGGGGGATCGGGGTAGTAGTTGGAATGCATTTTTTTTACCATGCATGCCTTTACAACGAAAAATCGTGGTAAAGGAATGCGTGGTAAAATAAATCGTGGTTTAGACAAGGTCGTGGTAGCGACCTCGTTGTTAGGGTACTCGTTGTTCCAACATACAACCCTTCAGATAGATGCAGGTGGGGTTGAATCGATCATCCTAACAGTTGCAAAGTCTTTCATTTCTTCTCACTTTAACATTTTACTTCTAATTGGAGAAAGCTAATTCCATGGCCTTGATATTTCTTACAACTCTAACAAGCCGCATCCAATTTGCATTTTGACACATCACTTTGTTACAGTTTTTTGCTCTCTTTAAAGGTACCAACAATCATGGATTTTGATATTTTGTTTTTGACCGAACATCTTTGGCTATTCTGACGTGCGCTGCTTTGAGACCAATCCATTAAAATGCATGGGCAAAGAGGGCAATTACCAAGGCCGAGTCCTCCAGCTTCTAAGGAATTTCCACCCTTAACCCCCTCATACTGTCAGTCAACTGACGAAAATTAATTTAAAAAAAATGATCTTTGTCTTTTATCTGTCTTCCTGTTTCCTCGCCTCTTTAACGTCACTCCTCTCTGTTTACTCCTCTCTCTCTTTCTTTACCTGTCTCTACATCTCTATGCATCTACGCCCTTTTTATCCCAATCTTCTCTACTGTACTTAGGTCTACCTCATGTCTTACTAACACTGCACATCTATATCTACCACTCTGTGCAAACTCTTCAACTCTATCTCTCGCCCCCCACACTACCTCCGCTTTTTCTACCCATACCCAGTCACTGATCCCCTTTCCTCTATTTGTATCTCACCTCCTTGTATATGTCCTCACCTCTACTTCCTTACCTCACATCGACTTCACCTCTGTCACCCTCGTCTCCAAATTTACTTAACCTCTATCTCTCTTGCCACCTCTTAACCTCTTCCTCAGCCCTCTTTTCTTCTCACGATTCTCCATTCAGTCTTACTCTCTCGCTACCTAATCAGTCAATCAGCCTTTGTAGAGCGTAGCACTGTCACCCCTAGGGGTATCTGGCCGCTGTGTCTCCATCGAAGAGCCAGGTCTTGAGTCGCTTTCTGAAGTCTGCCAGCGAGGGGCTGTGCAGAGCTGGAGAGGAAGGTCTTTCCAGTTCTTGGCAGCGATGTAGGAGAAGGAGCAGCCACTGCTGCAGCTGCGACTAATGCGGGGGGGGGGTGTGCGAGGGCAGATGAAGAGGAGCACAGGTTTCTAGCGGGTTGGTGGAAATTCACTCGATGGTTGAGGTAGGCAGTTCCTAGGTCGTGGAGGCTTTTGTGGGCATGCTTGAGGAACTTGAACTGGCATCTTTTCTGGATAAGGAGCCAATGGAGGTTTCTCAGGTGGGGGGGCGATGTGGGTTTGTTGAGGAGGTCCAGGATGAGGCTGGCTGCAGCATTTTGTATGGTCTGGATTCTTCTGAATAGCTAGGTAGAGATGCCGGCGTAGAGACCGTTGCTGTCGTCGAGGCGGCTGGTGACTAGGACCTGAGTAACAGTCTTTCTGGTGTTAGTTGGAATCCACCTGAAGATTCTGCGGAGCTTGCGAAGTGTGTGGAAGCAGGAGGAGACGACTGCGTTAACTTGTTGTTTCATGGTCAGTTGGCTGTCGAGGTTGCATGCGTGGTTGTGGGTGTGGGTCAGAGTTCTGAAGGCCACCATCTGTGGTCCCATGCGGAGGTGTTCTTCCTAAAGATCAGTATTTCTTTTTTGTTGGAGTTGAGTTGGAGGCAGTAACGCCCTTGTTTGACGGCACCTACCCCCACCAGGTACCATTTGTGGTTGGTTCTACTACTTGCGGGCTTTTCTCCTTCTCCACGGACTGCCTCGCCCTGTTTAACGCTACTACATCTTTTTTTTTCTCGCAGGGGGTCCTATGCTTTTGACTATGTCTGTGACTTTGGTTTGTGCTCAACCCCTATATTTGTCTGTTGCACTTATATGCTCTTCTATTTCCTTTTGCGTTGGCATACTATATTGCTCCTCTATCTATTCCAGTATCTTGCTTCTCACTGTTGTTGTTTTTTACCTGCAACTCTGTTTGTACCTTGATCATCTGTAAAGCGCTCTGATACCCCTTTGGGTCATGTCCCCCCTATATAAAACTTTATATAAATACACTCGGCTATGTTGGCCGTGGCGTTGCAAACACACGTATATCAACAGACATAGTAGGAGGAAATATAGTCAATATCCTTGTCTCATAGAAGAATAAAGCATTTTGCGACGTGGGTATGTGGTATGTCAGTCCAATACATCATTCTTGCACGTTAACTACTCACTGCACATCTAGGCAGGTCTCATAATAGGCAGAGAAAGCACAATGATCTTGGCGTTAATTACACAGTTATCAGAAAGAAAACAACTATCATCACGATAGGGTCCATCAACTACCTCACAGTGCTAATGTAGGTCATAATGTAACACATCTTTGGGCTGATCACAAAAGGAGGCAAAAAGAGAAGAAACAGTTCAGCATGTGCTTCCAACATATTGCATACTCTTATAATGGATACAGCGTTATTATGGGACCCCCTCCAAAGTGTCAGACGGGGCCTCTGGCGTCTGTACTAAAAGATAACTCTTGAGAGGGTCCCATACATCTTTAGGCCTCGAGGCTCAGGGGAGTGTTTCAGCATATGTAGTTAGTTGTTCCTGGCAGTATATTAAATCATTAAGCCACTCCTTGAACTTCGGTGCCCGTCCCCTGCCCCATCTACAAGCCACTCTGCGTTTAGCCAGCATCAGGGCAATGGTAAGGTATCGACGGTACGATTTGGGGATGTGTTTGGTGTATCCTAACAGAGCTATCAGGGGACTGCGCTCCAATGAAACTGGTGTCATCTGTTCCATGGCATCAAAGACCTGTGCCCAAAACTCATTCACCCATGGACAATCCCAGGCCAAGTGTAAGAAGCCAGCCCCTGGAATTCCTCATCTCTCGCAGCAATCTGTGTCTTTTAATTTGAATCTGAACATTTTAACTGGGGTGTAATATAAGCGCTGCAGAAATTTATAGTGCATGATGCGCAATCTGCCGCTGGCAGATATTTGTTCTGTTTGTAAACAACAGTATGTCCATTGTTCATCCGTCATTTCGCACCCTAATTCTGTATTCCATTGTGCGCGGGAAGAGCTGGGAGACTCCATCTGTTGAGTGCGTATATTATGATAAAGCATAGAGACCAAGTTCCCCGGCGAAGTAGCACGTAGCATCAGATGTAGGGGAGCAAAGCTGAGGGGTTCCTGAGGGAACTCCGGAGTAATAGAACGGACGCCCTGACGGAGCCGGACATAAAGAAATATGTCCAGAGAAGAGGGTTGCATCTCGTGGAAGATGAGGTCGGACGAGCGAAATGTGCCGTTATGATATAGATCTCCCCATTTGGTAATTTTAATGCGCTCGCACATTTCATGAAACCCCTTTTCCTGAAGCAGTGGCATGCGGGGATGGTAGGAAAGGGGAAGTAACGGCGAGTACAGCATAGGGCATTGAAGGAGAGCCAATATACGATTCCAGGCGTCGACCGTGCACGTTATCGTGGTGGGCGCCAAGTCACGTGCACGAGTAATTGCGCCCAGCATGCCATCCAGGGGGATGGGATCTGCCAGCCATTGCTCCACCGCAATCTGTGGCATATACCTAGGGGGATGAAATCAGTAATAAGCGTAATGAGCCTGTGCACATGTGTAATACAGCTCGAAGTCTGGAACATCAAAACCTCCCTGTGCATAGTGCTTCGTGAGCACGCTCCATTTTAGTCTTGGCTGTTTACCCCCCCATATCAGCCTGATCATTTCTGACCGGAGTGTCTTAAAAAAGTGTCGACCAGGGTTGTATGGGATGTTTAGAAAGAGATGCATTAATTGCGGAAGTACGACCATTTTTATTAAGGATGCGCGGCCTGCCAATGAAAGCGGCAGTGAGATCCAACGAGTGATGCATCCTGCAAGGCGGTCCATAGTGGTGCCATAGTTGAGGCGCATCAGCTCCTCCCTGTCTCCTGAGATACGTATCCCCAGGTAGCGTAGGTCGTTATCACACCACTCCAATGGGAAATCTAGGGGAAACCGAGTAGCCGCCGATGTGAGAGGAAAGATTTGTGACTTCCCCCAATTAATATGGATCCCAGACAATTTCCCGAAGACAATGAATTCCCGTAATAGTGGATTAATGTTGTGTTGAGGGTCCCTTACATATAGGGTAATGTCATCCGCATATAGTGATATGAGGATTTGACGTAGGCTGCATCGCAGTGCCTTATCATGGTGATGCTGCCACAGCTTAGACGCTAACGGTTCGATCGCGAGGGCGAAGAGCAGGGGAGACAGTGGGCACCCCTGCCGGGTACCTCTAGAGATGGGGAACGCGGGAGACAGATGTCCGTTAATTAGAACTTTGGCCGTAGGAAGCTGATATAGCAGCCGTATCCAGGAGAGAAACAAAGGGGGAAAGCCCAATCGTTGCAACACCCCTAGAAGATAATCCCACTCTACAGAGTCAAACGCCTTAGTGGCGTCTAAAAAAACTGCCGCCAGCGGCAGTTCAGGATCAACGTTCTGCAGAATAGAGAAAAGGGTGCGGAGATTGTGTGTGGTAGCACGTCCGGGAACAAATCCCGCCTGATCAGGGAGGACTAGTTTTTCCATTAATAGGGCCAACCGGTTGGCAATGACCTTGGCTAAGATTTTCGTGTCACAGTTAATAAGGGACAATGGCCTGTATGAATCACAGTATATGGGTGACTTTCCAGGTTTAAGAAGGGAGGTAATAAGTGCCTCTCTCATGGAGGGGGGAAGTGTACCAGTCTCAAGCGATTCCTCATAAATTTCTTTTAGAATCGGGGCCATCAAGTCTATATAAGTTTTATAAAATTCAACAGGTAGCCCGTCCAAGCCAGGGGCTTTTCCGGACTTCATTTTCATTATGGCTTCCCGAATCTCATCAAGTTCAAATGGAGCGCATAAGAATTCCCTTTGTGAGTCACCTAACCAACCAAGCACCACGTCTCCCAGAAAACTATCTAGCTCGAAGTGCTCCCTCCTTTGTGAAGTGTACAATGTGGAGTAGTGTGTGGTGAAGGTGGTAAGTATGTCAGTAGTGTCACGATAAATTACCTCTCCAGGACCAGAAATCTCCAGTACATAATTCGAAAAGCGTGGTCGCCGTATTGCCTCAGCCAATGCCTTCCCGGGTCTCTCACCTTCTCAATATCTGCGGGCCACCCAGTATTTACCCCTAAATTTTGTCTCGCGAGCTGCAGTTGTGGTGTATTCCGAAAGTTTCTCACGGAATGCATGTTGAGTGTGACTATCGCCCCCTGCGGACAGCTGCGTCTCTAGTGCCTTAAGTTCTGTCACCAATCTTCGCAGTGTACCCTGTATATCTCGGAGTACCCCTGAGCTTTTTGAGTTGCAAAATCCTCTAATTGTGACTTTAAAAACCTCCCAAATTGTTTCAACACTGTCTACAGAGCCTCTATTTCTCTGAAAGAAATCCTGGATTTCCTCACCTAATTCACTATGAAAGACCGCATCTAACAGTGTTAAAGGTTGTAGTCTCCAGCAGCTGCGTGGTATATTATATCCGGGAGGAGCAAGTGTAAGTTTCACCGGGGAGTGATCAGAGTATGTTCTAGCTAAATGTGTGACGTCTTTTATCGATAGTCCCAGTCCACGGGATAGTAGGCAATAATCTAAACGTGCCCAAGATGCAGCTTGCGTTGCGAAATGTGTACCTTCCAGTGTAAGAGGGTGGAGGTGGCGCCAGGCGTCGAGTAGGCCGTTATCTGCCCTGATTCCCTGGAGGACTTCACGTGATCTATTATAATGATGCGTTGTAGGGTTGGACCTATCTACTGCAGGATTGAGGGCCACATTAAAGTCTCCTCCCCATATTATGTGGGTAGAGCCTATTTCTACAATTTTTCCCATAGTACGGTAAAAAAAAGTCAGGGGTATCAACATTAGGACCATAACAACATACCAAGGTAACCGAGTCCATACCCAGGCGTCCCCATGCAAGTGAGTATCTCCCATTGTGATCTATTAATGTACCAGCTAGAGCAAATGGGGTCCTTTTTTTTTTAATAAGTATGGCGTGCCTCTGGCGTATGAGGAGTACGATGAAAATATCCTGTAGTCTGCCCATTTATGAGCGAAAGTGGTGGTGTGTTGTGGATTAATGTGTGTTTCTTGGAGCATGGCAATATGGATCTGATGGCGGTCTAAGTATGCCAGTATCTGGCGGCATTTCCGTGGATCGCCCAACCCCCGAACATTCCAAATGATGATCCGTAAGTTCTGGTGAGCTACTGGGTCAGCCATAGTCACCATTTTTGTGCGAGAGATAACAGTGTAGATCTGTGTCGTGTGCAGAGAGAACTAGAAAGCATCCACATTTCTGTCTGTTTTGTTGTGTCAGATATATGGTAAAGAACATGAAAACGAACCCCTTACTTCCCCCCACCCACTGAAGCATCCCAATCATCTCTACCCCACCCCCCTCCCTAACACCCCAAGATTTCAACCGTAAACAGCACATAACTGTGCAGTGTATTTCAAAGGGGGGTCGCCCTTATGGGGGGAAACTCCTAGGTGCAGACACGTATACACCTTACCCTCAAAGAGTTAGCGAGATGGTGGCTTCGACCTCCAAGAGGGTTGGAGGGTGCTCGGCTCAGGTTGTCTTATTTACCCATTGTGTCACTCATCTGGTCTGCAGGGGTGGGTGCCCCGTATCAGTGGGATCATAGTTCAGTAGTCCTGAGGCAACATATCAGCACAGCGTCACGTGCTCCTCAGGGGCCATGTTCCCCCCCGTTGCATCCGATGAGTCACTCCGTATTCGGTGAAGCTGATCTGGACGATGCATCTAGTGTGGTAGCGGCTGTATTTTGGCGTTTGAGGCGTTTCAAAAAGTCATCCACCTGCTGTGGTTTAGTGTAGAACGTCTGCTTGCCTTGGTAGGTGATTCGTAGGCGGGCCGGATACAATAACGCATAATCTATTTGGGCTTGTCGCAGCTTTTGTTTAACAGGAGAAACTTTCGTCTTTCTTCCTGCACGGTTGCCGTGAAGTCTGGATATATGCTGAACGAAATTCCCTCGAAATTAAGCTGTCGTTTTTCCCGGGCCACTTTTAGGACGACATCTCGGTCCCTATAATTCAGGAGACGTGCAATGATGGGCCTGGGCGTGCTTCCCGGCGGAGGCCGGGAACCTAAAGTGCGATGTGCCCGTTCAACAATAAAATGGGAAGAGAGGGAGTCGGCACCTATCGTGGCCAGCAATAGTTTCTCTATATATTCTTCCATTTTGCCAGTATTTGTACTCTCCGGGATGCCAAGGACGCGTATATTATTGCGCCTGCTTGTCGCTTCGATATCTTCATTTTTTGCGGCAATGATCTTTAGGAGTTTGTCCATTTGCGCCGCATTTGCTTGGATATGGGAAGTGGCGTCTTCCGCTTCTGAAATACGGCGTTCTGTCTCCTTGATGCGCTCTTCTTGGCCATCTAGTTTGTGAACTATGGCATCCATGCGCGTGGTCATGGCATCCATTTTGTCCGCAATAGTGGTGAGTCCTTGCCTGACCTCTAGCAGTATTGCTTTCATATCTTCATCTGGAGATGAGGGCGCCCCTTGGACTAGTGCATCATTGCTCCCCTCAGATTCTGTCTGGTGTAGTCGGGCGCTTTTCTTGGCGTCAAATGTCAGCCTCGGTTGTTTAGCGTCGGGCTTCCCCATGATCAGCACACTGCGGCCGCGTAGCTGACCCTCGGCGGTTGATTTGCGTCCCTGGAATCTTCCAGACAGGGATCAAAAAGCGCAGGTTGTCTATGGCTTTCTCTTGCAGTGAGGGCAGCAGTTATTGGAGTGGACACTAGTTTATTTGCGGTATTCTGTCTACCGCTGCCGCATCAAATGAGTGGTTTCACCAGCGTATCATATCGCCGCTGTAGGATTCGCGGTAGGTCGGTGCCCCAAAGAACAAGTACCAGCCACAGGAGAGGGCCTCTTATCCAGAAAAAATGGGAAGCATCACACCAATCTGGCAGTACAGGGGACAATATGGGAATATCCCCTCCATGAACCGCAATGGAGAAACAGATCACACCGCCTACAAGGAACTGTGGTAATGGCCGCTACCTGAAGAAGGGTTCTTCTCGCCGGAGTCCATATCCTTATGATGCGAGCTATGCAACATGCACACCAGATCATGGGAGGCAGCCCTGATGTATCGTGTGCGTGACCCGCTGATTTCTGGGACTCCGCGTCGCCCCGTAACTCCGCAGAGGTAGCCCGCTCCTGGGGCCCGCGATGAATGGCCGCCGCACTATACTCCACAGCAGGATAAATGGAGCTCTCCGGGCCTGTCCCGCGTCAGCAAATCGGCGATCTCTGTTGCGCCCTGTGTGTCAAGATTTGGGGTGTGATAGCCTTCAGCAGTATTCCATCCGCGGCGCGCTGTGCGGGCAGGTATCGCTGCGCGGTGCCGCTTGTGGCCGACCCACCACCCGCGTGGCCAGGACCAGTATGGCGCTCCGTGCCGTTGGGGCTAATGAAAGAGGATATATGCAGACCAGGAGTCTGCTACCCCATCCGCAGCCCTGCTCGTGAGGCGGCCAACTGCGTCCGACAATACGCGCCAAGGGGGTAGAGCACGCACTCACCGCTCACCTCATGCCAGCCGGGCCTAGCCGCCTCGTGGGGACCACGGCACTTGCGTGGCGCTCCGTGCCCAGCAGCAGCTCCGAGCAGAGCAGGACCTCCCGGCGGTGAAAGTAGGACCTGCCGATAGCAGCGCGAGACAGCCTGATGCAACCTGCAATTTCACAGCATCGGATCTCGAGGCTTCAGACACCGCAGACCTGTAGGTATTTCGCCGTTATTTCCATTTGGGCAGGATCATTTAAAGGATAAATGCACCGAGCTGCAGGAGCCTCACTCCAGTGCGGCCATTCTGCTCGTGCGCCACCTAGCGCCCCCTGTGGTGTTGCAAAAGTTGGTTTTGGCATTGGACGGGTCCTCGGTGTGCGAGAGGATCAGTTGAGTGTCATCTGCGTAGGAGATTATGTTGAGTCCATGGGATCTGGTTATGTCTGCGAGGGGGGTCATGTACATGTTGAACAGGGTGGGGCTGAGGGATGATCCTTGTGGTACGCCGCATATGTCGTCTTTGGGTGCGGAGGTGAAGGGAGGCAGTCGGATGCTCTGTGTGCCTCCTGTGAGGAAAGAGGCGATCCACTTGAGAGCGTCTTGCTGTATGCCTATGCTGTGGAGTCTGTTGATGAGGGTGTTGTGGGAGACTGTGTTAAACGTCGAGGAGGATCAGGGCCACAGATTTTCCATGGTTGAGGATGGTTCTGATGTCATCTGTGGTGACTATCAGTGTGGTCCCCGTGCTGTGATTGGCATGGAATCCTGATTGAGAGTCGTCCAGTAGGTAGTTTTGTTCCAGGAATACGGTGAGCTTCTGATTGATGGCTTTCTCGAACTTTGGCCGGGTAGGGGAGCAGGGAGATCGGACGGTATTTCTTAAGGTCGTTGGGGTCAGCTGAGGCTTTCTTTAGGAGGGGTCTGACATGTGGGTGTTTCCAACTGTTTGGGAAGGTTGCTGTGGAGATGTAAGTGTTGAGGATGCTGGTGAGTTGCGTACTGATTGGGTTTGTTGCAAGGTTGTAGAGGTGGTGGGGGCAGGGGTCGGTGGGCGCCCCGGAGTGGATGGAAGACATGATGGCTGAGGTGGTCAGGATGGTGAGCGGTGACCAGGTGGTGATGGTTTGGCTGGTGTTCACTGGTTGGTTGTGTTTGTTGGGGTCAAGGGTGGCGGGTTGGATGTTGAACTTGTTGTAGATGTTCGTGATCTTGCTGTGAAAGTTGTCTTGAGAGGGTGTTGCAGAGTTCTTGGGAGGGGTGGATGGTGTTCTCTTTGACTGTCGTGTTGGAGAATTCTTTGACTATTTTGAAGAGTTCCTTTGTGTGGTTGGCTGCGGAGTTGATGAGGCTGGTGATGGCTGCTTTTTTGACTTCTTTGATGTGTTGGTGATAGATGCTGAGGGTTGTTTTGTGAGCTGCTCTGTCAGCGGGGTTCTTGGTGGCGCACCATCATTTCTCCAGTTGATGGTAGTTGCACTTGGTGGTACTGGGTTTTGGGGTGTACCAGCTGGCATGTTTGGGGATCTTGTTGGATTTTGTAGGTTTAAGTGGGGCAACTCTGTGGTGGGTATTGGCGGCGAAGTTCTGGACGGCCTGGTTGAAGTCTGTTGAGGCCTAGGGTTGGGAGGTGGTGAGAGCCTGTGACCTGGAAATCTGGTGACTGGTGATGGTGTGCTGGGCGTCGGTGATGGAGAAGTGTACAATGGTGTGGTCAGTCCAGGTGAGTTCTGTGGTATGGCTGAATTTGATTCTGTCGCTGGAGGTGAAGATGGGGTCGAGTGTGTGTCTGGGTTTGTGCATGGGTTCAGTGACTACTTGGGTGAGTCAGATGTTGCTCAGGTTCTCCATGAGGGCGATGGAGTTGATGTCGGGGTCGTCTCTGTGGATGTTGAGGTTTCCGAGTAGGACGTAGTGGTGAGAGTCGATTGTTAGGGATGGGGATGGTGCTGCAGAATGTTGCTCGGGGTCCCGGGGGTCTGTAGGCGAGGGTGCCTCTTATCGTGGTCTTCGCGACAGTTTGTAGTAGGACGTTGAGGTGTTCCATGAAAGGTGTGGGGAATTGTTGGTGATTGTGCATCTGATGGTTTCCTTGAAGATGATGGTGATGCCTCCGCCTTGTTTGTTGGCGCAGTCACAGTGTATCATCTTGTACTCATCGGGAGTGGCGTGGCGGTGGTGATGTCGGGGTTAGAGGAGGGGTTGAGCCACATTTTGGTGATGAAGGCAATGTCCATGGACAGGGTGGTGATTGTGTCCCATATTTCCGTAGCGTGTTTGCAGAGTGAGCGGGCTTTGAGCAGGATACAGTGGAGTGGTTGTGGGGTGTTCTTGGTCTTGTGGCCATGAGTGGTGTGGGATCTTTTGTAGGTTGGGTCGCAGGAGAAGTGGCAGTGTCGGCAGGTGATGGGTCCTTTGGTGGATCGTGGGGAGGAGGAGACGACGCAGCTGTTGTTTCGAGGTCCAGGTCCAGGAGTTTCTTGGCGGTGTATCACAAGATGGCGGGAGGGCCAGGGGTCCTGGCGCTAGGCGTTGTACAACTGGCATTGCGTTGGCGGCGTGCCCGTTGCACTCATCCACTGCGTGGTTGTGTGGTGGCCTCCATTAGTGGTCCTGGTAGGTGGTCCAAGTGCAGATAGCTCAGGGACAGCAGGCAACGCCGGGGGCAGGGACAGCAGGTGACTCAGGGGCAGGTGTGGCAGGCAACGGAGGGATAGCAGGCAGCGCTGTGGCAGGGGCAGCAGGCAACGCATTGATAGTAGGCAGCGCTGGGGTTGTGGCAGCATGCAACGCAGGTGGAGGGATAGCAGGCAACGCAGGGGCACCAGGCAACGGAGTGATAGCAGGCAGCGCAGGGGCAGCAGGCAACACAGGGATAGTAGGCAGCACAGGGGCCGGGGCAGCAGGCAACGCAGGGGCAGGGATAGCAGGCAACGCAGGGGCAGTAGGCAGCGATGGGGAAGCAGGCAACACAGGCAGCAGGTAATGCAGGGGCAGGGACAGCAGGCAACACAGGGACAGCAGGCAGCGAGGGACAAGGGCGGGGGTACAGTACCTTCAACCGGGTGTCAGGCGAAAGAGGGGTAGCCCAACCTCCTCCGGGCTTTGACAGGCGCGGACGGGCCCTCCCTTGGCCCGGTCACAGCCCGAGCACGTCCCGCGATGCGGAAGCCGCAGGCGACTCTTATCCTGCGCCGGGAGGCACGAAATTGAAAACTGCCAGCTGGCCCAGTATCCAGGGCTGCTGGCCAATGGAGTCCAGTTTGGTCTGGTCCGACCGACCGGCGAAGTCTGGTGGTGAGAGGGGGTCGTTGGATGCTCTCTGCATGATAGGAACAGGAGGGTAGAGACCTCCTGGTACGAGGCGGAAGTCAGCTTCCCCCGATGCCGGAGCCGCAGGTGACTCTTATCCTGCGCTGGGAGGCACAAAAGAGAAAACTGCCAGCTGGCCCTGCCTCCGGGGCTGCTGGCCAAAGGAGTCCGGTCCGGTCTCGTCCCACCGGCCTCCGAAGTCTGGTGGTGAGAGGGGTCTTCGGGCGCTCTCTGCACGGCAGGAACAAGAGGAAACAGGAGGGTAGACACCTGCTACGAGGCGGAAGGCGGCTTCCCTAACTTCTCCATTTTCTCACCATTCATTTGCGATCTTACCTATGTATCTTTCCTCTCTCGCTTTCTTCCTCTGTTCTCTTTACCTCACCTCTTACAACCTTACTCTTTCCTTACTACCTTTCTGTGTTTCATATTATCTCCTCTCTCTGTAGCTTTCTCTGTTTCATCTCACTCAGCTCTTCTCAGCTTGCCCCTTTCTTTTCGCCGCTTTCTTTCTAGCACCTCTCTATACATCTCTCACTTATGTATCTAACACTCTCTGACTCGCTTCTCTTTCTTACCTTCACTGTCCCTCTGCCTCACCTCTTGGTGTACCTCAGTCCTCTCTCTCTCTTCCTACAGTCACTTATTGCTATCTCTAGCTGCCTCTCCGCAAAACCTTTCCTATCTCTCCACAACTGTTTCTACCTCTTCCTGACTCTGTATCTTTTTCCTGGGTATTTACTTACATCTCTCTTACTTAACTTATCCTTCTCCCTTGCTTCTCCTTTCTCGCTACACTATTCTCTTTACTCCTGTCTCCCGCCCCCTTATATTTCTCCTAATCAGCAGAGTTGAAGTTCACCGTCTGGGAAGTAGCAAGAGAAGAAGAGGAACAAGGCAGGGTAACTCAATTATCAGATTTCACCTTTTGGAGCAGTGCTTTCATTTTTCACTGTTGCAGCAAGAATACCAGTTGTAAAGAGGAATTTGTGTGTGATTATCTGCTGCAATTTTGAGTGATATGTGCAAATGTTTTATTAAAAAGCACAAAAAGAAAGTGAACTAGCATCGGGGATTCTGTGTCAACCAAAGCTAGTGAAAACCCAGCTCATCTGAAAATTCATGGTAACTTTATTGTAGGAGAGTAGGATCTGCTTCACATGGGTACCCCCACTTTTTGCTGATGCTTCACTGTTTTTCGACATTAGTCTGGCTGGGGCCCTGCTAATCAGAACCCCAGCCTAGCTGCTTCCTCTCTAAAATGGTTTCCATGTGCCTTAGGCACATAACTGATTGGAATCTGGAGTGCCCTTATAAGTCCCTAGTATATGGTATACTATGTACCAAGGGCATAGGTACCTCAGAGGCCTACCAGGGGCTGCAGCATGTATTATGCCACCCCTGGAAGGCCACCCAAACTGACACCACAGGTCTGCTACTGCAGCCTGGGTAAGGTGGTGCATGCACCCTTACTGTGATATAGGTTACCTATATCACTAAATACATACACACATATAAACCTATAAGTCACTCCTAAGGCAGGCCTTATCAATCCTGAAGGCAGAGTGCGTGGTTCCTATGTGAGAGGGTGCCCCTGCATGAGCAGGGCCCCTCTGCAGCGTTCGGAGACCCTTCTCTGATGCTGTTTGTAGTGCAGCCTGACCATATACTCTTAAGCGCATTATAACCTCGCGTTAAATGCTAACTTTGGAATGGCTGCACCTAAACATGTCGTGTTTGGTGTCAAACATCTTGGAATACTACCCCCCCCCGCCAATTCTGGCGGCGGGGGTAGCATTCCACCCTTCTAGAGGGAAAGACATGTTAACTCTGGCTAGCCCGGTAACTTCTTTCTAAAGCCCTGGCATCACAAAATGGATGCTGCTGCCACAGACACGAGTCTGGCCTCCTGCTGCTGGACGAAACTCCGGCAGGGAGGCCTGGACAATAGGTTTCCTGTCCCAGGGAGGTGTGACCACCTCCCCAGACAGGATAATGTGTATTGGGGCTGGGCGGGAGCACTTTCGGGTGCTTTGAAGTCCTGCACTGGGGGCACATTTGGTGTCCCTAGTGCATACCCCAGTTCAAACCGGATCAGGGGCTTGCAGCCCCTGCTTTGGCGCGAACTGGACAAAGGGAAAGGGGTGTAGCCACCCCTCTGCCCTGACCCACCCATAGGTGGGGCCACAGAGTAGTCCAACCCTAAACTTGGTATCAGTATAGGAACCCAGTCCTTAGGACTTTAGATTATCCCTGGACGAAACTCTGAAACAGAATCCTGGACCTTCGACGCTCTACTCAAGATTAGAGGACAGAAGAATCTCCCTTGGGGTCAAGGAGCGACTCCCCTGCTTGGCAGGCACCAAAGACGCATCTGTCCGGTCTGCATTTCTGAAGCTCCCGTCGGACGCCGAAGTCTTCGCATCACCATAGGTGGATTCTCAGACTTCCCCGAGGCTACCCTGAGTCCCCAGCAAAGCTGAGGCCCGTAGCTATCGTGGGTTACGTGAGACCGTGACCCCTGGACACCGAGCACATTTGCAAGTGCATCCTCTTCTGGGTCTCCCACGAAGTCGTGCTTTGGGCTCCGAGTAGCCCTAGCCTCCAGCACCAACTGCACCGAAGATCACTGGCCTCCACTCCACGAGTGTCCTGTGAGCCAGATCCACGTGCAATGTCTCGAGGCTCCTTCGCGGTCGCTAGCCCATTGGCTAGTAGCCCCTCACGAAGGCCAATCTTTTTCTTCTTGGGCATCCTGGTTGCTCCAGACCTGCCCTCACTTACCCTCGCTGGGTGAGTTCCCCAGACCTTGCTGGTCTGCACCATCGACGATCTTCATCTTCATCGAGACTTGCCGTTGCCAAGGCTTGTTGGGTCCAATCCGGTCGCCGACACCTCAGCACTCGACAGACATCGTGTACCAGCCCGAATCCTGCTCCTGGTCGCCGACAACGCCTCCTGGACCTCGTGGCTGAAGAGTCAAGACGACCGTCAACGCACCTGAAGCACTCGACATCGGTGGGCATCTGCCCATCGCCTTCCTGGTCACTGGCTAGTGACCCAGACTCTGTCCCCTCTGCTTTCAGGTTCTTCAGATCTCCGATCCACTCTTGGATCCACCCGGACACTTTCCACTTGGTCGCCAGCAGCACTTTGCCGCAGATCGCCATTCAAATCGACGACGAAACCCGACCCCGAAAGGCACCTATGCACCCGGCTTCCCTGGGTGAGGTAACACGAGTACTCCGGTGCTCCCGTGGGTAGAGACTCTAGAACGACCTAGTTCTCAAAGGGTTTGCTCCAAGTCCTCCTTTAAGTGTCCCTTTTCTTTAATTTCCTGATCGCGACTTTCTCCATAGAAGTTAACGGCGTATCGCGGTTGTGTATTTACACTGCACGCGTCCCAAGTGGGTCCCCTGTGTCACTACCTTGGGTGGTTCCTTGTGGTCCAAGCACTTCTAGAGGCTCTAGGCCTAGTGTCTAGTTCAGTCGTGGTTCTTATACCACTTTATTGGTATATGGTTTGGTACGCCTCTAGGGCCCAAACGTGTATTTGTGCTATTACTGTGTTTAAATAACTTATAACTTGTGTACTTCGAACTCTAGCCTCATAAAGAGACTAGAGGGGTGTGTTTAGCAATAAATACATATATTTTGAATATATACCTGGTGTGGTGCTCTTTCATTTGATCACTCAAGAGATTATAGACTGGTAAAACAAGCTGCTTTACATTCCTTCAAGACTTAGCCTGAAGGCTGCTCTCCATAGCTACCACTAGGATAGCTTTCAATAAGGTTGTCTTTAACCTATCTCCAATAAGGGGTTGTTTGGACTGGTGCAAGGTGCCCACTATAATTAGTGGACAGCATATGCCAGGCCAACTTCTCACATTTATTATCTGGTGTTGTTTGTTTCATGTAGAAATGATCAACAAGTAAACACTTTATTCTTTTTTTTTTTTAAATCATTTATTAAATCATCTTAGCACATATCAAAAGACAGCAAATGCAAATTGTGTTTGTGAGCATCATCAAGTCACTGAAGCCAATGAATATCTGTGAGAAATGGGCAACTAAGGGGCCCCTCTTCCCATTCTGCAGGGGGCTCTCATGTTATGTTACGCCACTGCCAAACGCTCACAGTCCGACAGATTAAAAATTGTGTGTATGTGTATATATATATATATATATACATACATATATATATATATTCACTGAAAAAACCATAGGTTTCAGGGACGTTATAGTTACAAATTAGCATTTAAAAAACCTTTGAAATTCACTGAAAAAACCATAGGTTTTAGGGACAGTTATAGTTAGTTGGACATTGCACTCGTACAAAACCCGTGAAATTCCCCGTTATAGTTAGTCCAGCTAACTATAACTCGCGCCCCACAATGCACTGCTGATGACGTCACATATTACATCACTCATGACATGGTCAGTGACATCACTGATGACATCACTGATGACATCTCAAATGACATCACTGATGACATCATCCAGTGACTGTGTGTTTCTGTAAAGTTTAAATATTTTTAATATATATAGGAAAAGACGTATTGAAGAATGAGTGGGTGTATAAGTGTCTGTATGGATGATTTAGTAGGTGCGTGACTGACTCTATAAGTGAGTGATTTAACGTATCTTACTGAATGCATGGGTTAGTGACTAAACTGGGTGAATGTCTGTATCCGTCTGTCTGTTGCTGTGTAAGTGGCTGCATGTGTTTGTGAATAGCTACATGAGTGTCTATATGAGTTATTGAATGCTTGTCTGAGTATCTGTATGGGTGCCTGAGTGTTTGTGTGGGAGAGGTGTGTGCAACTCTGGGCATAGATGTGTGAGTGGGTGATTCACTGGGTGGATGGTTTCAAGAGTGCAACTGTGATAGACTGTATGGGTGGGTAAGTGTGTGTAAGAGTGTGTTAGTGAGTGAATGTATGTCCCAGTGGTACATGTGTGAGTAACTACATATGTGAAAGGCAGTATATATGTGTGTTGGAGTATATAAATAGCTATAAGCGAGAGTGAGTGATTGTGATAGTGGCTGTATGGATGAGTGTGTGCTTGTATCAGTGATTGTATAAGAGCGTAAGAATGTGCTACTATTTGTATGAGTAAGTGAGCTGGTGTGTGTATAACTGTATAGGTGAGTAAATGGTAGTGTGTTTAATTATTTGCATGACTGACTAGGTGTGTGAGTACCTCTATGGATGAGTGGCGGTGTTTGAGTGTCAATATAGGAGTATGAGTGCATATGATAGTCCTGTACTGAGTGACCGTAAGTATGAGTGACTGTACGGGTGAGTGAGTGGATGTGTGCGTAGACCTAAGAATCAGTGAGTGGGTATGTAGTTATTGGTGTTGGAGTGTCTATGGTTTTGCGAATGGCAGTCTGTAATTTAGAGTGGGTGTATCAAAGGTTATATTAGAGTGTGAGGAGGTGCATCAGATTATCACGTGGATGATGTCATCAGTGATGTCATTTGAGATGTCATCAGTGATGTCATCAGTGATGTCACTGACCATGTCATGAGTGATGTAATATGTGACGTCATCAGCAGTGCATTACGGGGCGCGAGTTATAGTTAGCTGGACTAACTATAACGGGGGAATTTCACGGGTTTTGTACGAGTGCAATGTCCAACTAACTATAACTGTCCCTAAAACCTATGGTTTTTTCAGTGAATTTCAAAGTTTTTTAAATGCTAATTTGTAACTATAACGTCCCTGAAATCTATGGTTTTTTCAGTGAATTTCAAAGGTTTTTTAAATGCTAATTTGTAACTATAACATGTCTGAAACCTACAGTTTTTTCAGTGAATTTCAAAGGTTTTGTAAATGACAATTTTTAAATGTATTAATTGTTATATAGATTTTTTTCATACTGATTTCCAAATTTTTTAGAAACAATTTTTTTTACATATTTTATTTTTTTAAATTACATTGTAATTACATTATACATTACATTACAAAAATACTTTCTCAGAATGAATTACTTTAGTTTAATTACTTTGCACATAGGCAATAGACTTTTAAGTACAGTAGTTACAGTTGTTGCAATGGGCAACACATTTTCAAACACAATGCAACATTCAGCTCAATGTGAATTTCTAGTTAAATGCAATTAGTTACTTTATGCATTACTTTTCTAACCACATTACTGGATCCTAGATTCAGTCCTGGGACATCTCCTGTAAACAGTTGAGTAAAAGCGTTTTGGTTACAGTCGTGATTTTTAAGGAATATTATTGTACTTTAAAAGTTCACACTTAGAAACTTTTTCTCATAGAATCACCAATGTTATCCTATGGAAGGAAATTCACTTAGAAGTTAAAAACTGTTATCGTTACTTTTTCTTACTCAGTGTTGGATCCTGGATCCAGCACTGGTGCATCTCCTGTAAACAGTTGAAAGAATGCGTTTAAGTCATACAGGCGATTTTTTAGGAATATTTGTAGTTTGTGAAAATCGACACTTTGAAACTTTTCTGCTGAAAACCAGACAATGGATTCCTATGGAAGGAAATTCAAGTTACTGGTAAGTATGGTTAAAATTACTTTTGAGGATCAGTACTGGGCTGAAAGATGCAGCACTGAGGTCTCTCCTGATAACAGGTGAGTAAATCGGAATTCGTATTTCGGCTGATTTTAGAGGACTATTTTAAAGTTCCAAAACTCCACACTTAGAAGAATTTCCAAGTGAAACCAGTCAATGTTAGCCTATGGAAGGAAATTCAAGTTACTGGTAAGTACGGTTAAAATTACTTTTCAGGACCAGTACTGGGCTGAAAGATGCAGCACTGAGGTCTCTCCTGATAACAGGTGAGTAAATCAGAATTCGGATTTCGGCTGATTTTAGAGGAATATTTGTATGTTTCAAAAATCAACACTTAGAAACTTTTTCAGCAAAAAGCAGGCAATGATATCCTATGGAAGGAAATTCAAGTTACTGGTAAGTACGGTTAAAATTACTTTTGAGGATCAGTACTGGGCTGAAAGATGCAGCACTGAGGTCTCTCCTGATAACAGGTGAGTAAATCGGAATTCGTATTTCGGCTGATTTTAGAGGAATATTTTAAAGTTCCAAAACTCCACACTTAGAAGAATTTCCAAGTGAAACCAGTCAATGTTAGCCTATGAAGGAAATTCAAGTTACCGGTAAGTACGGTTAAAATTACTTTTCAGGACCAGTACTGGGCTGAAAGATGCAGCACTGAGGTCTCTCCTGATAACAGGTGAGTAAATCAGAATTCGGATTTCGGCTGATTTTAGAGGAATATTTGTATGTTTCAAAAATCAACACTTAGAAACTTTTTCAGCAAAAAGCAGGCAATGATATCCTATGGAAGGAAATTCAAGTTACTGGTAAGTACGGTTAAAATTACTTTTGAGGATCAGTACTGGGCTGAAAGATGCAGCACTGAGGTCTCTCCTGATAACAGGTGAGTAAATCGGAATTCGTATTTCGGCTGATTTTAGAGGAATATTTTAAAGTTCCAAAACTCCACACTTAGAAGAATTTCCAAGTGAAACCAGTCAATGTTAGCCTATGAAGGAAATTCAAGTTACCGGTAAGTACGGTTAAAATTACTTTTGAGGATCAGTACTGGGCTGAAAGATGCAGCACTGAGGTCTCTCCTGATAACAGGTGAGTAAATCGGAATTCGTATTTCGGCTGATTTTAGAGGAATATTTTAAAGTTCCAAAACTCCACACTTAGAAGAATTTCCAAGTGAAACCAGTCAATGTTAGCCTATGAAGGAAATTCAAGTTACCGGTAAGTACGGTTAAAATTACTTTTCAGGACCAGTACTGGGCTGAAAGATGCAGCACTGAGGTCTCTCCTGATAACAGGTGAGTAAATCGGAATTCGTATTTCGGCTGATTTTAGAGGAATATTTTAAAGTTCCAAAACTCCACACTTAGAAACTTTTTCAGCAAAAAGCAGGCAATGATATCCTATGGAAGGAAATTCAAGTTACTGGTAAGTACGGTTAAAATTACTTTTGAGGATCAGTACTGGGCTGAAAGATGCAGCACTGAGGTCTCTCCTGATAACAGGTGAGTAAATCGGAATTCGTATTTCGGCTGATTTTAGAGGAATATTTTAAAGTTCCAAAACTCCACACTTAGAAGAATTTCCAAGTGAAACCAGTCAATGTTAGCCTATGAAGGAAATTCAAGTTACCGGTAAGTACGGTTAAAATTACTTTTCAGGACCAGTACTGGGCTGAAAGATGCAGCACTGAGGTCTCTCCTGATAACAGGTGAGTAAATCAGAATTCGGATTTCGGCTGATTTTAGAGGAATATTTGTATGTTTCAAAAATCAACACTTAGAAACTTTTTCAGCAAAAAGCAGGCAATGATATCCTATGGAAGGAAATTCAAGTTACTGGTAAGTACGGTTAAAATTACTTTTGAGGATCAGTACTGGGCTGAAAGATGCAGCACTGAGGTCTCTCCTGATAACAGGTGAGTAAATCGGAATTCGTATTTCGGCTGATTTTAGAGGAATATTTTAAAGTTCCAAAACTCCACACTTAGAAGAATTTCCAAGTGAAACCAGTCAATGTTAGCCTATGAAGGAAATTCAAGTTACCGGTAAGTACGGTTAAAATTACTTTTCAGGACCAGTACTGGGCTGAAAGATGCAGCACTGAGGTCTCTCCTGATAACAGGTGAGTAAATCAGAATTCGTATTTCGGCTGATTTTAGAGGAATATTTTAAAGTTCCAAAACTCCACACTTAGAAGAATTTCCAAGTGAAACCAGTCAATGTTAGCCTATGAAGGAAATTCAAGTTACCGGTAAGTACGGTTAAAATTACTTTTGAGGATCAGTACTGGGCTGAAAGATGCAGCACTGAGGTCTCTCCTGATAACAGGTGAGTAAATCGGAATTCGTATTTCAGCTGATTTTAGAGGAATATTTGCACAATGGTGAAGGGAGGGGGCGGGGCCTGAGGTGACATCTGTGCAAACGCGCCCCGTGGCGCGTTTTAAGTTGGGGGATTAAGTCCCCTTGATTCATGAGGGTCCCTACGGGCCAACAAGCCCACCAGGAACCTCCAGTATGCGCTAGGGGGCTGCGTTGCAGAGACATGTACAGAGGCCACACCCCTTTTACACCTCTCTGCAACGCAGCTCTGTGGCGCTTTCTGGACGTACCTGTTGGGCTAGTTGGCCCCCAGGGACCCTCAGGATTGAAGAGGATTTAATTCCCCATCTTAAAACGCGCCACGGGGCCTGTTTGCACACATGTCACCTGAAGCCCCGCCCCCTCCCTTCACCACTGTGCAAACGCGCCCCGTGGCGCGTTTTAAGTCGGGGGATTAACTCCCCTTGAATCCTGAGGGTCCCTGGAGTCCAACCAGCCCACCATGTTCCTCCAAAAGCGCCACAGAGCTGCGTTGCAGAGAGGTGTAAAAAGGGGCGTGGCCTCTGTACACCTCTCTGCAAGGCAGCCCCTGGCGCATACTGGAGGTTCCTGGTGGGCTAGTTGGCCTCCAGGGACCCCCAGTATTCAAGGGGAATTCGCTCCCCTCTGCAAACGCGCCAGGGGCGCGTTTGCAGAGTGGTGAAGGAAGGGGGCGGGGCCTGCGGGCCCGATCGTTTTTTTTTTTTTCCCCCCCTTCCTTTTTCCTATTTTTAGGCCCTGGGGACCCCATCCCCCAGGGCCTTACCCCTTTTTTTTAAATTAAAATAAAAAAATAAAAACGGAAGGGTGCCGCGTGGCCCCCCTTCCCTGGGCCTGTATTGGCCCCGGGACCCCATCCCCCGGGGCATGGCCTCTTTGTTTTTATTTGGAGGGGGGCTGCGTGGCCCCCTCCTCAGGCCATTTAAGGCCCCGGGGACCCCATCCCCGGGGCCGGCCTTGCACTTTTTTTCTTTTTTTAACTTTTTGTTAATTTGGGGAGGGGGGCTGCGTGGCCCCCCTCCGTGGCCACTTATGGCCCCGGGGACCCCATCCCCCGGGGCCTGGCCTCTCGTTGGGGACTGTGGGGGGTCCCCAATCCTCCCACAGTCCCGCCGGCTCCCCGTGTCCTACGGGAGCCGGCATTGCTTTACACATCGGGAGCTGCTAAGATGCAGCTCCCCATGTGGAAAAGCAATCGACTTTGGATATTGGAAGAGAGAGCAGGTTTCCTGCCTCTCTTCCAATATCCAAAGCAAGTTTGCAATGACAGGACGGAGCCGCGAGGCTCCCGTCCTGTCATTGCAAACAGCAGTGTCCCGGGGGTAGGCACCCCGGGACACTGCAGGAACCGGCCCTGGGGGGTGGCGGTCCCCAGGGCCACCACAGGCTCCAGGAGGGGGGCCGCGCGGCCCCCCTCCCTACATCGAGAAAGCCCCGGGGAGGTGGTGGTCCCCGGGGCTTGGGGGTCCAAAACGGACCCCCATTTTCATTTTTCTTAGTGCCCCGGGGAGGTGGTGGTCCCGGGGCGTGTGGGGGCTGGAGCCCCCCACACAGGTTTTTCAAATATAAAAAAGAAGCCCCGGGAGGTTGTGGTCCCCGGGGCTGCGGGAGGGCTCAGAGCCCTCCCGCACCATTATCCATAAAGCCCGGGGGGGGTGGTGGACCCCGGGGCTTGGGGGGCCCTTAGAGGCCCCCCACACATAAAATGAACCCCCCCCCAGCATGCCCCCGGGACTTGGCCCACCCGGGGACCAATTAACATCGAAGCGCGGGTTCGCGCATCCTGCCGATTTTTGTTTAAAAAAAAAAAAATTTGTCCTTGTGGGACCCCCTGAGCAGACCTAGGGGTCAGGGTGTTTCTACCCTGCCCCCTTTGTGCGCTTTGCGCACTTGTTTCTGTCCCTCGGTTCTACCGAGGGACAAAATGGCTGCCAACACTTCCTGATTTGGAGTGTTGACAGCCAATTAACATAAATTGGCTGGTAGGTCGCTCCCCCCCCAGTCCCCCACCACACAGCTCCGTCTGTGTGCCCTGCTGCTGCCCCTGATTGTGCTCGTTTTTTCCTTTCTGTGCCCCCTTGCTGCCCCTGATTGTGCTCGTTTTTGTTTCTGTGCCCCCTTGCTGCCCCTGATTGTGCTCGTTTTTCCTTTCTGTGCCCCCTTGATTGTGCTCGTTTTTTTTTCCTTTCTGTGCCCCCTTGCTGCCCCTGATTGTGCTCGTTTTTTTTCCTTTCTGTGCCCCCTTGCTGCCCCTGATTGTGCTCGTTTTTTTCCTTTCTGTGCCCCCTTGCTGCCCCTGATTGTGCTCGTTTTTCCTTTCTGTGCCCCTTGCTGCCCCTGATTGTGCTCGTTTTTTTCCTTTCTGTGCCCCCTTGCTGCCCCTGATTGTGCTCGTTTTTTCCTTTCTGTGCCCCCTTGCTGCCCCTGATTGTGCTCGTTTTTCCTTTCTGTGCCCCCTTGCTGCCCCTGATTGTGCTCGTTTTTCCTTTCTGTGCCCCCTTGCTGCCCCTGATTGTGCTCGTTTTTCCTTTCTGTGCCCCCTTGCTGCCCCTGATTGTGCTAGTTTTTTTTTCCTTTCTGTGCCCCCTTGCTGCCCCTGATTGTGCTCGTTTTTTTTTCCTTTCTGTGCCCCCTTGCTGCCCCTGATTGTGCTCGTTTTTCCTTTCTGTGCCCCCTTGCTGCCCCTGATTGTGCTCGTTTTTCCTTTCTGTGCCCCCTTGCTGCCCCTGATTGTGCTCGTTTTCCCTTCTGTGCCTGTTTCCCGCCGCTGCGCCCTGCGGCCCCGCCCCCTCACTGCCCATTCGCTGCCCCATTCCCTGCTCCTCCCTCCCACCTCCCCATTTATGGCGGCCGCTGCACGGCCGCGCCGCTGGCGCGCCGAAGGCGCGCCTAAGGCAAGCCCGTCTGCGCCCGTCCGCGCCGTGACCGCGCCCAGCGCCAGACCCCCTGGTCCGGGCATCCCCCGCGCCCGCCACATCAACAGACGCCGATACGACGCCAGCACCCTCCACGCACTCAACCCCGGAAAAGATCACGCCTGCTACCAGGCCACCCCGAAGCGCACCCAAGGGCCCTTCACCTGCCGGAACTGCAGCTTCGCCAGCACCCGTCCCGCCAAACCACCGCCCAGGAAAGAACCCAACTACCTCAGATGCATCCTCCTCAACACCCGCTCCGCCCGCAAACACGCCATCGAACTCTGGGACCTTCTCGACTCAACCTCCCCAGACGTCGCATTCCTGACGGAGACCTGGCTGAATCCCGCTTCAGCCCCCGACATCGCCATTGCCATCCCGGACGGATACAAGATCACCCGCAGGGACCGCACCAACGGAGTCGGAGGAGGCATCGCCATCGTCCACAGGAACACCCTCAGAGTCTCAACCAACACCGACGACACCCTCAGCACCGCCAAACACATGCACTTCCAGATCCACACCGATCCCAACACCACCCTCAGAGGAACCCTCATCTACAGACCCCCGGACCCCGACCACAGTTCAGCGATTCCATCGCTGACTTCGTCAGCACACACGCCATCGCCTCCACAGACTACATCCTCCTCGGGGACCTGAACTTCCACCTCGAGAACAACAAGGACACCAACTCCACCACCCTGATCGACAACCTCGCCACCCTCGGACTCAGACAGCTCGTGACTACACCCACGCACGCCGCCGGCCACACGCTAGACTCCATCTTTTCCGCAAGCCCACACATCTCCTTCAACCACACCTCCGAACCCCACTGGACTGACCACCACTGCATCCACTTCACCTACAGGAAGCCCACCACGCACCACCGCACCGAACAAATGCCTCGCCGCTGCTGGAGCAGAGTCACGGAAGCCCAGCTAACCACAACCCTCGCCCTGAGCCCACCCGCCGAACCCTCCGACCCCGACACCGCCGCCCGCAACCTCAGACAGTGGATCGACGACTGCGCCAACACCCTCGCCCCGCTCAAGAATCCGCCCAACAGCCACACCAGCAAGAAAGCCACCTGGTTCACCGAAGACCTCCAGGCCTCCAAACGAACATGCCGAAAACTGGAGAAGATCTGGCTCCACGAACGGACAGCGGACAGCTACGCCGCCCACAAGAGCGCCACCCGCAGTCACCATCACCTCATCAGATCCGCCAAAAGGGCCTCACTCAAAGACCGCCTAGACAACAACGCACACAACAGCAAAGAGCTCTTCAACATCGTGAAGGAACTCTCCAACCCCAGCTCCAACACCAACGACATCCAGCCATCGCGAGACCTGTGCGACTCACTGGCCACCTTCTTCCACCGCAAAATCGCCGACATCCACGACAGCTTCAACACCACGACCGCCCCGGCAACCACCGAGACCACTGCCCCCACAACCACCAACCGCCTGCTCTCCTGGACCAACATCAACGACGAGGACACCAGCGAGATCATGAACACCATCCACTCCGGTTCACCGCTAGACCCGTGCCCTCACCACATCTTCAACAAAGCCAGTACAGCCATCGCGCCCCATCTCCGGAAAATAATCAACATCTCCTTCGAGACAGCAACCTTCCCGGAAAGCTGGAAGCACGCCGAGATCACCGCCTTACTCAAGAAACCCAAGGCAGACCCCAAGGACCTCAAGAACTTCCGACCCATCTCTCTGCTCCCGTTCCCCGCGAAGGTCACCGAGAAAATCGTCAACAAACAACTGACCCGCTACCTCGAGGAGAACAACATCCTGGACCCTTCCCAGTCCGGCTTCCGCAGCAACCACAGCACCGAAACCGCCCTCATCGCCGCCACCGATGACATCAGGACCCTGCTAGACAACGGAGAAACAGCAGCCCTCATCCTCCTGGACCTATCAGCCGCCTTCGACACGGTCTGCCACCACACACTACGAACACGCCTTCACGACGCCGGGATCCAAGAGAAGGCCCTGGACTGGACCACATCCTTCCTTTCTGGCAGAACACAAAGCGTCCGCCTCGCCCCCTTCCGATCCAAGGCCACCAAGATCATCTGCGGCGTACCCCAAGGCTCCTCCCTCAGCCCAACGCTGTTCAACATCTACATGGCACCCCTCGCCCACGTCGCCCGACAGCACAACCTCAACATCATCTCCTACGCCGACGACACCCAGCTGATCCTCTCCCTCACCAAAGACCCTCACACCGCCAAAGCCCACCTCCACGAAGGAATGAAGGCCGTCGCCGAATGGATGAGGACCAGCCGCCTGAAGCTGAACTCGGACAAGACGGAGGTCCTCATCCTTGGTTCCAACCCTTCAGCCTGGGACGACTCCTGGTGGCCAACATCACTGGGAACAGCCCCGCCACCCACCGACCACGTACGCAACCTAGGGGTCATCCTCGACCCCACCCTCTCCATGACTAAGCAGGTCAACGCCGTTTCCTCATCCTGCTACAACATCCTCCGAATGCTCCGCAGGATCTTCAAGTGGATCCCCACCGAAACAAGAAAAACAGTCACCCAGGCCCTCGTCACCAGCAGGCTGGACTACGGAAACGCCCTCTACGCAGGAACGACGGCTAAGCTCCTGAGACGGCTGCAACGCATCCAGAACGCCTCTGCACGTCTTATCCTCGACATCCCCCGACGCAGCCACATCACACCCCACCTGAGAGACCTGCACTGGCTCCCTGTCAACAAGAGGATAACCTTCAAGCTCCTCACCCACGCACACAAAGCACTCCACAACTCCGGACCAGCCTACCTCAACAGACGACTCAGCTTCTACACCCCCACCCGCCAGCTCCGCTCGACCAGCCTCGCCCTCGCCACAGTCCCCCGCATCCGGAAAACGACCGCCGGCGGCAGATCCTTCTCCCACCTCGCCGCCAAGACCTGGAACACCCTCCCCACCAACCTCCGACAGACCCAAGACCTACTGGCCTTCAGAAGACTCCTCAAGACCTGGCTCTTCGATCAGTAGCAGCACCACCCCCCTCTTCCCCCAGCGCCTTGAGACCCTCGCGGGTATGTAGTGCGCTTTATAAGTGACATGATTGATTGATTGATTGATTGATTGAAAGCTCGTGCTCGGGAGGATCCGCGGCCCTAGATATACCTATCTTTTTTTCTTTTGATTTTCTCAGCAACTACTGAACGGATTTACACCATTTAACAAAAAGGGTTCTTTCTGAACCAAGAACTACCTCTTTGCCAAATTTGTGGTAATTCCGTTCAGCAGTTCGGGCTGTAGCCGTGTCTAAAGTTTCCTATGGAAAATTGCATGGGGAAAACGCGTTTTGGGACCCCCCTTTTTTCTCGGTCCCCGCTTGACGAATCCCCCCGAGACTTTCAGGGTAGGACCGGAGCGGGCCACAAAGTTTGAAAATTTTGCGAAGATACGTCAACCGGCAAGAGAGTTATTTCAAATAGAATGTCGCGGATTTCCTATGGATAATAGGTTGTAACTATAACTATCTACTGGCGACCGCCAGTAGATAATATACATATATACATACACACACATATGTATATATGTATGTATATATATATATATATATATATATATATACATACATATATATACATACACACACATATGTGGATATATATATATATATATAGACATACACATGTGGATATATATATATATATATATATACATATATATATGTATACATACACACATGTGGATATATATATATACACATGTGGATATATATATATATATATATATATATATATATATATATATATATATATATATATATATATATATATAAATGAAGGGAGCTGGTTGCCAACAAATATTGAATAAAGCGCCCTTTCTGAATCTGGTGCTTCATTGCATTTTGTTGTGGCGGATGCTTTTTTGGGACGCTCCATTCCTGTATTTTACTGAAGCTGCCCTGCAAGGGTTGGAGGCTCCCTCAACGGAGAGTTGTTGTGTTGAGCTATATATATATAGATAGATAGATAGATATTCACTGAAAAAAACCATAGGTTTCAGCCACGTTATAGTTAGAAATTAACATTTAAAAAACCTTAGAAATTCACTGAAAAAACCATAGGTTTCAGGCACGTTATAGTTAGAAATTAGCATTTAAAAAACCTTAGAAATTCACTGAAAAAACCATAGGTTTTAGGGACAGTTATAGTTAGTTGGACATTTCACTCGTACAAAACCAGTGAAATCCCCGTTATAGTTAGTTCAGCTAACTATAACTCGCGCCCCCGCAATGCACTGCTGATGACGTCACATATTACATCACTCATGACATGGTCAGTGACATCACTGATGACATCACTGATGACATCCCCGGGGGGTGGCGGTCCCCTTGGCTGCGGGGGCCTCCTTGGGCCCCAGCAATTCTAATATTGCATGCCCCCGGGACTTGGCCCACCCGGGGGCTAAATAATAACGAAGCGCGGGAGCCCGCGCTTTGTTTTTTTTAGTTTCGCGGCCGGATCCGCGGATCCGGCGCGCATTTTGCCGATTTAAAAAAAAAATGCTTTTTTGGGCCCTGGGGGTTTTTGTGGGACCCCCTAAGCAGGCCTAGGGGGTCAGGGTGTTTCTACCCTGCCCCCTTTTCTTTTTTTTTCCACGTTTTTTATTCTGATTTCTTGTGACTCGATTCTACCGAGTCAGACGATGGCTGCCAACACTTCCTGGTTTGGAGTGTTGACAGCCAATTAGAATAAAGCTTGTGGTCGGAAGGGTGCGCGGATCCTCCGTGCCTCTATATATCGAAACTTTTATTTTTTGATTTTCTCAGCAACTACTGAACGGATTTACACCATTTAACAAAAAGGTCTCTTTCTGAACCAAGGGCTACCTTTTTGCCAAATTTGGTGTAATTCCGTTCAGCAGTTCGGGCTGTAGTCGTGTCTAAAGTTTCCTATGGAAAATAACATGGAGAAAACACGTTTTGGGACCCCCCTTTTTTCTCGGCCCCCGCTTGCCGAATCACCCCGAAACTTTCAAGACAGTAGCTGACCGGAGCGGGCTACGATTTTTGAAAATTTCGCGAAGATTCGTCAACCGGCGCCAAAGATATTGAGAAAACAAAAAACGAGTTTCCTATGCAAACTAGGTCCTAACTATAACTATCTACTGGCGACCGCCAGTAGATAATATCTATATAGATAGATCTATATATACAGGACCAGCTCCAGCATGCTAATCTACACAGCCAGATACCGACACTGCAATTCCAGTTTCAAGTAAGGTTGTTTATTTAAGTGCTGTAACGCGTTTCGGCAGGGTCCCCTGCCTTGTTCACACAAGGAGCTCCATTACTGCATTTTCTTTTATCTGGAGTTGCGGTCACATGGTACTATGAACATAAACAACATACTATACAGATTCAGTTACAGGTTCATTTTTCGTAACCACAGTTACTATTTTCAAATGTTCCTAACTTTACACAATTGTGCAATATTTGTGGCACGTTTTCAACATTTATAAATCACAATAAAATAAATTTTAAATTGAAATCATCATCCAAATATTCTGTTGACATTTGCATGCTCTGCATCTTACTTCCTTCCTCCCAGCTTTACATGCATCATTACTCTTTTTTTGATTTTTATGACCATTTATCATTTTTAATTTATAATTTTTCAGCTTGCATGCTATGTACATTTTAGTGAAAATTAATAGATACTGTGCTACCTTATTATCAAACCCAAATGTGTTACACCATTCTGACATTGTACTTGGCCTGTGTGCCCCTTAGAGGTACCTCTTCATTTTGCATCCACGTTCTATTAGTTGATGTTACTATTGGCAATGGACCTCTGCTATTGTATCTCTTCCAAATATTACATCTGAGATAAATATCTTAGCCTCAATTCTGCATACATGAAACGATTAAATGCATGTATCTAATCTTTGAAAGGACGTCTGTATGCTGGCACTATTGACAGTATATATCACTAAGCAATAGCCACTATAAAGTGCATAGTGCGTAGTAAAAGGCAAAATATTATATACTGTATTCAGAAGTTGTTTTGAGGTATTTTCCCAAGTAGTATGTTTACATATCTGATAGGTGCAATCTTGCATTAAAGTGCAAGTGCAATTCTACCAATTTTTCCAATTTTTGTAAATCCATAATGACTTATTCCTCATTACTGTATCTTCCGATAATGCACTGTTGTAAGGACCCTGATAGGTGCAATTTCGCATTAAAGTGCAAATGCAGTTGTGCAAATTACATAAACCCACATTGGTTTGTTCCTCACTACCAGTTCTTCTAGTAATGTACTGTTGTATAAACTCTGGGTTTAAAGTGCAAGTGCATCTGTGCAAAAAACTGCTCCTATTATAAAGTGCAAGTGCCTTAATCACAGTCTCTTATAAAGTATGAGCATAAAGTGCAAGTGCCTTCATGTAGAATAGCTCTACTATTTTCCTATTTACATCTCAATTCCGAGCCCATGGTCTGCATGCAACTGTGCAATATCGCTGTGTGTATACAGTACAATTGCCTTAATCATATTCACCTGTAAACAAAACACTCTATATTATTCCATTATACCTCACTCTCTGCCTTTGAATTGGTAATGTCAATTATACAACAGGTGCTATTCCGAAAGTGCTAGTGCAATGTAAAAGCATCAATCATTTAAGAGACTCCTAACTTCAGTCCTACATGTTTATCAATTGAATTAATTGCCAAATTGATGTACCCTTTCAATGTGCAAAAGTAGGGGCATAATCCTATAAAATTGTATTATTTACGTGACACTAAATGACTCTAAACAAAACATTTCCTAAAAAACATTGATAAAACCCGTACATCTTTTCTTTATGCCATTGTGTTCTGGATCGGTCAGTCTCATACTTTTCCTACTCCGAGATGAACATGCATATCTTCTTCTGAATTCGGGCATTGGGGTGTCTTGCTGTCAAACATTAATATATATCGGGATTCAAGTTGCCCGAGTTTAATCTCACGGTTCCCGCCTCGTCTGTTTCTGGGGACTGAATCAATTACATAACAAGAAAGCTCATTCACATTACCTCCATGAATCTCATTTATATGTTGAGCTACCGGATATGTTTTATCCCTGTTCTTTACCACCCTGAGATGCTGGAGGATCCTAATGTGTGCCATGTGGATTGTGCTACCCACGTAGATCTTGGGACAGGCGCACTGAAGAACATACACCACATAATCACTCCTGCAATTAAAGAAACATGGAATTTTCCATGGTTTATTAATCGGGGGTGGTTGGATTTCCCTTTTATTTACTCCATGCTGGCATGCCTTGCACTTTTGACACTTATTAAAACATGGATTCGCCTTCAGCCAACTCTCAGTTTCAATCACCTCTGGGCTATTTGTTTCCAGCTGTTGCCTCATAGATTTTGCTCTTCTAAAGGAGATAAGGGGCCTTCGTGAGACCAAACCATTCAATTCTGAATCCTCTTTAACTAGATGCCAATGCCTATTCATGCAGTCTCTCACTCTTGCATGGTAGGCATTGTATCCAGTTATCATTCAAGTTTCTTCCTTCTTGGCTCCTACTTGTTTCTCTCCCTTATTTTCCTTGAAGAGAATAGCCTCTCTCAGTGGTCCATCCACTTTGCTCAATGCTTGGTTTAAAACCTGCTGGCTATACCCCCTCTCTCTAAATCTTTGTGTCAAATCAATTGGTGCTTGCTTTAGAGAGGTTGCCTCGCTACAGTTCCTTTTCATACTAAGGTGTTCCGCATAGGGTATACTTTGGTAAAATTTCGTGGATAGATATATATAGATATAGATATATATAGTAGATAGATATAGATATATATATATATAGATGTGTATATATATATGTATGTGTATATACACACACACACACTCCCTTTCAGGCATAGAGTACCGCATAAGTTATGCAAAAAAGAAGCCGAGCCTCTCTTCGGAGCAGCGGATGGGCAGTAAATAATTGTAAAAACTGGCGTTGACATTCAGAGGCCCACTGGGGGGCTAATAACAATAATTGTAATTTTGGGAACATCGGCGCAGAACGAAGCAAGGTTTCAACATAAGTGGGAACACTACATGTCCCAAAATGCAATACTAATTGCACTCACCTGCGAGGCCCCACTGGGGGGTAAAAGGAAGCAAAACTCGTTGCACTGCAAAGGTGGTTCTCAGCCTGTGACCAAGGACCAGGTGGTCTGAAACGTGTAAGGCACGATGAATGAAACTGTTTGAAGTTGCCGGTTTGTCTATAAAAATAATCTGCTGCGGAGTGCGTCTTAATGCTTTGGGCATCTTTGGTTTGAATATATTAACACGGCCGTCCTGCCGTGAAGACAGCACCATCCCATTACTATGTGAGGAGCCGCAGGGGCATGGAACCTTCCGAGCCTCTCTTCGGAGCAGCGGATGGGCAGTAAATAATTGTAAAAACTGGCGTTGACATTCAGAGGCCCACTGGAGGGCTAATAACAATAATTGTAATTTTGGGAACATCGGCGCAGAACGAAGCAAGGTTTCAACATAAGTGGGAACACTACATGTCCCAAAATGCAATACTAATTGCACTCACCTGCGAGGCCCCACTGGGGGATAAAAGGAAGCAAATCTCGTTGCACTGCAAAGGTGGTTCTCAGCCTGTGACCAAGGACCAGGTGGTCTGAAACGCGTAAGGCACGATTAATGAAACCGTTTGAAGATGCCGGTTTGCCAATAAAAATAATCTGCTGCGGAGTGCGTCTTAATGCTTCGGGCATCTTTGGTTTGAATATATTAACACGGCCGTCCTGCCGTGAAGACAGCACCATCCCATTACTATGTGAGGAGCCGCAGGGGCATGGAACCTTCCGAGCCTCTCTTCGGAGCAGCGGATGGGCAGTAAATAATTGTAAAAACTGGCGTTGACATTCAGAGGCCCACTGGAGGGCTAATAACAATAATTGTAATTTTGGGAACATCGGCGCAGAACGAAGCAAGGTTTCAACATAAGTGGGAACACTACATGTCCCAAAATGCAATACTAATTGCACTCACCTGCGAGGCCCCACTGGGGGATAAAAGGAAGCAAATCTCGTTGCACTGCAAAGGTGGTTCTCAGCCTGTGACCAAGGACCAGGTGGTCTGAAACGCGTAAGGCACGATTAATGAAACCGTTTGAAGATGCCGGTTTGCCAATAAAAATAATCTGCTGCGGAGTGCGTCTTAATGCTTCGGGCATCTTCGGTTTGAATATATATATATAGATAGATAGATAGATAGATGGATATATATATATATATATATATATATATATATATATATATACATATATACACACACACACTCTCTCCCTTTCAGGCATAGAGTACCGCATAAGTTATGCAAAAAAGAAGCAGACAACTCTGGGTAGTTCCCAAGTTTAGGTGGAGAGCAGCTCTTGTATAGAGCACCCTACAACACCATTGACACTGAATTTGCTCACCTCAAATGTCTGCTTTTCTACCTAAGTTTTTAAGCATAGGATTAGCAGATTTCCATCCAGGCTGAGATAGAAAGGGACAAAGTGTCAGTGGTTGCTTTTATTCATTCCAGGTTGGCTTGAATGGTATTTTATCATTCCATTGCTGTAATACTGTGTCTGGAGTTGTAAAAGGCTTTTGTCATTTTACAGCTCCGCGTGGATGGCACTATGATAATCCTATGCTTAAAGACTTTGCTTTTGAAATGGCAAGAGGCTTTGTCCCTTTCTATCTCTATCTATCAAAGCTGCCCAAAAAAAACTTTTTGACAGACTGGAAACTCTGCTTTAAATATTAATAAGTCACCCTTAAGTACACCTTGTTACCCACAAGGTACAGTGACAGATATTTAAAAGTAGCCCAAGTGTTAAATTACAGTTGGCATGTTCCTGCAGTGACTACCTCTCAAAAGCTGTTTTCACTGGCAGGGTTGTAGCAGATTCCTCTAAAATGTCAAAGTACAGATTATACACTTTAATCTGTAACTTTTGACAGGAAACATCTTCAAAAGTCATTCAAATACCATGTTTTAATATGTATTAAAAATCCAATGTAATGGTAAAGTTAGACTTTAAATAAATTTGTAGGAAAAGTGACTTTTATGAAGTTACCTTTTACTCGCCTAAACCTTTTCTGGGCTAATTAGCATTAGCCTACTTGTAGCTGGTCTTCAAGTGCTTGACCTTAATAAGGCGTGAGAGCTGCTCCCAGAGCAGGAATGGATTGGGTGTGTGGAGGTGTGTTTCTTCCCCTTGAAGCAAGACCAGTTAGGGTGGACTTGGGAACTATATTAACTTGTAAAGGACCTGTCCTTTCACAAGTAAATATAAGGGGAAACCTGGGAAAGGCAACCCTTTGTTCCCTCAGCCAGGCTGGCTCCACACTCAGTAGAAGGGAAGCTACCCCCAGAACCAGTTTTGAGTGAACACAAAATAAGGGCCTGCTCATTTCCTTTACACGCCTCTGGGAGAAACACATATTCTGCACAAGTGAAAAGGGGTTTCCCCTCTTGAATTTTAGGGATAATTTACACTGTGGGATTCTTTGCAGTAGGGCAAACAGGAACTGCTTAAAATGTGGATGGGGTTGCCCCTGGGAACTTTTGGTTACAGAGGAGATGGGTCACCCCCACCCATTAACTAGTGCTAACCATAAATGTGACACCCAGGTGCCCTCTTCAGAACACTTCTGGACCTTCAGGCGATCAGAAGAGAGTTGAACACTGCTTGCTTTAACCTGGGAGGAGCTCTGAATGACAGGACATGCTCCCTCCTGTACCCAGGACAAAGAAGTGGACTCCAAGAGTCAGTGGGCTGACCTCCTGACTTGCTCTGTGGTTACAGGTACACAACAAGCTGAAGAACCACTTTTTTTCCTGGATGTACTGTTGCCCACTCACAACCTGCACTGTATCCTGCAGAAGGCCTTTCCTGTACTAAGCCCAGATATCCTAAGTGTGATATTTTCACTTACAATTTTTAGAAAACTCATTTCTCGAATTCCCCTTATTGGATTTTTCTTGTTTTTTGTTATTTTTGTAGTTACAATGTACTCTGGTTTTTTTTAATTCAGAGTTTTTATTGCTTTGTATTTTGTCTTTATTACTGTTTTGTTACTGCATAAATATTTTACACTTTGTCATAAGTTAAACTTGTCTGCTCTGCCATCGCTACCTGGGGTTGAGCTCAGGGTAATTTAGTGACTTTAGGGGTTCACCCTGACAGAATAGGGCGTCCACCCATCTCAAAATAATAATTCACCTTCTCACAGTTCATAAATGCATTTCTTTCATTTAATGACACCTTAGTGGTAGTGACTTAATGCATCAGAGAAACTCTAGGTCTTAAAAGGTTTTAACAAGCCCTTCACCACCTATGTGCCTCTTGCAAACAGCCTAGGTAAGGTTGATGATTTGTACAGAAAATAAACCACATATAAAGATAAGATTATCGTGAGTTTTCTGGCATGCAAAATGTTACTTTTTAATCTAATTCACTAGTCTATTAATCATCCACCATGTAATTTTATTGCATCTTTCCTACAGTGGGAAGACCAGGCTGGTTAGACACTGAATTCCCCGTAACGTTTTTGCAAGGAGTGTCTTAATCAGTTCTTCTGCGAGCGTTGTTTTTGGACTACATGACCAGATGACCCTGGGCAGTTTCACCTTTGGGCTGCTTTTGCACGATGCCCACATTTCTGAATGTTTACCACAGAATTCATTCATATTTGACTTCACCTATGCTTGAATAAGCTCGAATTGGTACTAAATTCGAAGTTGTTCTGAATATGGGATCCCAGAATATGTCTTCCTTGGGCGCCAAATAAAGTTAAGCTTGCACTGCCTTGAAAGGGGTCTACCGTCTAGGACGCACAGTGTTGGGCTCTACGAAATGCCTCTTCTGCGCAAAGGTTTTACTTACCTGCCAGCTAATATCTGAACTGTTGATGCATAATAAAAATCGATCTTGACTTAATATGGCACAAACGTATCCAAATTGCATTTAAGGAAATCCAAGGGCAACGCTTACAAAGTCGTCTTTTCCAAGAATAACAATGACAATTAATTCCGAACAAGAAAACTGCACACATTCAGTAAAATCTGTGTCCTTGTTTGTATGCCCTTCTTTTGCGAGATTTCATGTGGTTTGTGAAAAGCCAAGTTCACATCTCCCGAGTTTGCCTTTGTGTACGGAGAGGTTTTCTGTTTGGCAGGTGTTTGTATTTCCAACAGATACCTCTTTGTTGGACGCCACAGCATCTGCACAGCAGGAGTTCGCATTGGATCAGGACTTTGTGTACAACTTGCATCAACTGGAAAACTTAAGGGGCTCCGGCTCTCAGAAATGCTGCCGTTTGTACTCGCGCTGTTTGAAGCCTTAGCCTGTACTTCCTGTTGGGTTAACAATGTCTCACTCTCCGTTCCACAAAAGAGCCAAGTCGACATTAAATACGACGATTTCATTGAAGCGCGAGCCTCTCCATGTCAAGTAAACATAAAAAGAGGCGCACGGCCGGTGTCTGTTCTTCAGATACGGCACTTTGTTGGCCCTTTGCACATGGACGCTGGGGGTCCGCGAAGAATAGGGCTGCGAAAGAGGGGACGAAAGGTGTTGTGTACGTAATCTTTACTTTGACTGTAGCATCGGTCTCTTAAGAAACTTGTAGGATTAGTTTGAAAATGTGCACGTTCGTTATTCATAGTCTGCTAAATGCTCCTGCATAAATGAATAAAAAAACGTTCGTACCTACCCCTCCCTTGTTCGGAATGTTAGACCAGTAACTGAGGATATTCAAATACCAGAAAAACGTAAGATGTATTGCATAACTCTCCAATTAAAATGTCTACAATGAAAATTTCGGTACATTAAAACTGTTTACATTTAACATTCTGGCCAAATTGCCCACGTGAACAATTGGTCTTTAAACAGATCCCAAATGCAGGTAGATAGAATGCGAACCTTGCCTCAGACTTCCGTACCCTCCCAATTGCAACTCTACCTGTTATGCACCAAATATTGTTGCTTCCTGAAATTAATTTGGGTGGACTCTAATTGTGTAACTATTCACTGCACTTCTTAAATATAATTTTTTTGGTCTGCAGTTACACACAATGATCAATTTGACCTTTTTCTTATTTTGGCGTGCACTCCTGTGTTTTCAATTTGGGCGTACTCTGTTTCCGTAATCTGTCATTATTTTTGCATCTTCGGTTCCTCAGAGAATTAAATGTTTCCATTTTGCATATTATCCATGAAATCACTTCTGATCATTGATTCTAATTTCCCCTAACTTTATTTTCTTCAGACTCGTATAATTCTAACGCTGCCAAAAGGCTTTAGAAGCAAGCTGAACATTTCTGAAATGGTTGGGTAAATATCTCCTTGCACCCATTCCACAGTGTTAAGACGGACGAGCCACTGAAAGCTCAAGCCAGGCTCAAGGAAGATGTCTGGCACTGACTAAACTTAAAGTCGTCTTGGAACAACGAGCCCAAAACGAGCCGAGATTTCCCACGTGACCTAGCGGCTAGAGCTGCTGACCCTGTAACATAGGGAACCAGATTTGATGCCTGCCTCGGGCCCACATCCCGTAAATCTAGGCAAATCACTTTATCGACTTGGAAAAAAAACAAAAGAGTTACATTATCTGGGTTCGTTGTGAAGCACCCTTATGTCCTTTGACCAGTGCTTAATTTGAGCCAGTTGTTTTTTGTTTGTGTTTTTTAGAGATGAGCATGACATCATTTGTTTATTAATTCAATGTACATTAAAATGACTAATACCGACCACCCAAGCCATTCTTATAGCTTTGGGGACCTGGAATAGTCTGAAGTGCCACACTTGAAGGAGCATAATTTTCGTAGGTGTGGTTGTACTGTCACCGGCGTGCGGGCCGGGGAATGGGTGGTGCAAGCTGCAGAGGCCTCCTGACAGCAGCCCTGGCACTTATTCTTTTACAAATTAAGCACTGCCGTGGACCATGTTCACCCTATAGAAAAGCTGGTTTCTGCCTGCTACCTAAGCACCAAGAAATAAAGACAAACCATTACCTGTTGATGTAAAACAGTAGGGAGAGCAGTAGCGAAACAAAACATGAGGGCCCCCCTCCTGCAAAGTACATGGATGGGGCCCCACACTCTGGACCCAGTCAGGAGCTCTCAGGCCAGGGGCCGCTGCCTGTGCACAGTGCCGGGGAGGTGGTGGGGAGGGGGGGGGGGGTCCTCCTGGAACTCCAGACCCCCCCCCTTTCACTGGCATTTGTTACGCCATTGAGAAAGAGACAACAGTCTTGTCACTGAATTGCACAGTCTGAAACCAGAAAACCCAGGATGAATACCTGCTTCCTTGCTTATCAATTGTGTGATCCTGAGCAAATGCCTTACTTCACCAAGCCTCCTTTTTCTTTATTATCTGACGTGAGAGCATCTTAAAATATGTGAATTAAAGATGTGTGCTGCACAAAAACCTCTTGTGTTTTATTTAATAGGTATCTTCATCTATAATAAGACTACTATGCCACATGTAGGGTACACATGACAACCGAGTTGATTCTTAGTTCACTAAAAGATTTGCCATCAGGTCAGGGGCAGGAACGATTCTAAGTTCATGTTTGAAAATTGTCACTTTTAACAACTACCTTTCAATACTGTAATATAACATAAGGTACAATGCTGAAACGCTTTATTGTGTTGGAGTAGTGCACTTTTGTTTTTAATTTTGAAGAGATTATATCGTATTTTTACTTGAGGTTTGTTGCGTAATTTACATAACAAATATTTTCATGGCTTGTCTCGTGCTCGCACCTTTAGAGCCAAGCCATCTTTTGCTGGTCTCTGGCTGGTCTCTCCCTGTTACTTTGTTGGTTTGCCCACCTCTACACTATGTTGCATGCATCGACCACAAAAAGAAGCCTTTTTCTGCATCCTTTGTAGGCTCCTGCTTAGGAACTACACTCCCTAGTGTTCTGTTTGTTCTCTGTTTTTTCTCTATTTTTCTTGAATTTATAGCTGAGCATTTCTTTCAGTAGCCCTTCGTCCCGGGAATAGCTGCTGAATGTTTGGAGTAGGAAACCTTTCTCGGTCAGAGATATTTTTAGTTGTAGTTTTATATGTTTGGGGGACCTCTTCTTCCTTTTGTCCTTACCAGTGCTGTCTTAACGCAGGGGCACGCTGGGCAGTTGTCTGGGGGTCCCACGAGCAGCCCAGAATTTTTTTTATTTTTTTTATTGAGCAGAGTAAAAAGCATAAAACATAAAAGAAGTATTAAAAGGAATACTAATACAGATAACCAAATTCATACTTGTACAATCATTTCCATTAGAAAATACTCTCACAACAGACATATTACATTGTTAAAAACTATTTCTTAGATAGTAAAGTGCAGGTGCTAAAGTGCCGATTTTTCCAAACTTCCTCTGAAGTATATTATCCAGATATACTTTCCAATACATTCGTCTATTACATTGACTTAGCTTCTATCCCGTACTTTACCAAAGTGCAAATGTGCTTACATGAATTGCTATAGAATCATCTAGGTGAGTTTACCCTTGGAGATCTTTTTCCATCTGATCCAAATACTTCCATATTGAGATAAATCTTTTAGTAGCTCCCACCCTTTTCGCATAAACTTCTTCGTATTTTTTCACTCGGCTCATTTTTTTAAACCATTCTAAAAAGGTCGGTACTTTGGTTGTTTTCCAGTTCTGGAGGATCAACGAACGTGCCACCAAGGAAGAAATTGATAAAAACATTTCCCCCCCTCTGGTTAGTAACTGAGTATGATTTTGTTTTAATAAACCGAAAAGTGCTAACTCTGGCTCGAGTTCTATCCTACTCAAGAGAGCAAGGCTAAGTTTAACACAAATTTTCTCCCAAAACTGGCTCAGCCTTGGACATATAAAACAGACAGGCAACCAGCAACCCTCTCCCATCTGTTGACATTGGAAACATTTATTCTCCACCTCGGGATACATCTTATGGAGTGCTTTAGGGGTGTAATAAGCCATCCAGCGAGATAAAAACCCCATTCTATTAAAGTTTGCCGCTCTCAATGCCTTACTACCATGTTGTGAAATGATTTGCCACTCCCCATCTGAAAATTGGCAAAGTGTTTCTTGTTTTATCTTTTCTAGAAAATTGGTAACCATTAGGGGCTCCCCTTGATTTCGGAATAATCGATACCAATTCCCTATACCTCGCAATTTAGTTCTAAACAGAGCGGCTAAAACCGGAGGGGTATCTGCATTGGCTGGAAGAAGATATTTGTTTAATAGTAGTCTAATCTGTAGGTAGCTAAAAAAAAAAAAAGGAGCCTACTCTGATTTCCACATCTAGCTTGAACCTCCTCCCATGCAGACCAGAATTTAACACAAATTTTCCATTAAACATTTTTATTCCTGTGAGTGGTTGTTAGGCAGGGCCCAGTGCATTGCCTTGCCGGGGGGCTATAATGCCTTAAGACGGCCCTGATCCTTACTCGAATCGGGTCCAAACTGATCAACAAGTGACTAAATAGCATGCTTTGCATCATACTCTATTGAAGTCTCTTCTTTAGTGCAGTCTGGTGAGCTCTTCCACAGCATAAATGAATGCAGTTTTAATGATGCCAGTTTCAGCAAAGGCTCTCGCACTCTCTAATAAGAATCTCTACTTTCCTTTAAGGCACTTTGTTGTCAGTGTGCTATCGCAAATGAGAATGGGCTTGTTTATGTTGGTGATTGCTGGGACTTTTGCTTCATTGGGCATTGTTACTTCTGTTTGATCTCTTGAAGGCTGGCACTGTCATACCATTGGTTGATTTTAGAAAGTGGACCAGTTCTGAGACTCGTCAGTAATCCAAGGGGAAGAAAATGTGCCTAAGGACAAAAAAACAGTTGTAGCCCTCACCGATGAACCATCTTTGTGGGGGAGAACCAACCTGTCCTGCTCGGATGACTGTTCTAAGTTTCAGCTCGTTCCACACTGATAAATGCCTCCCCAAAACAATTTATTTCTGCTCTAAAAACTTTGCTGCTCTTGTCTCAGGGTGTGTGCTGGTCCGAGGAAGGGATGTGTTTATATATGCATGTGTTGAGGGGGAGGAGCCTCCTTTCTGGCTGGTGTATGCAGGGATTGATCACCTCAAGGAGCAGTATCGTAGAACGGTGCAACTTCTTTATATTCGGAATACTATTTTTAGGTTGCTGAGCCTTACGCATCCCGTTAAATTACACTATTTACAGTAACCTGAGAAACATTATTTCTTTTTCTGAAGCAATGTCACCACCAGAAGCACTTAAGGCTTGTCCGGCCTCAAGCATGGTGAAAATCTCAGGTGTGCTTAGGGGCACATGCTAACTCCTCGGACGGGACACCATCTGTGTTTTTGGTACAAGCGGAAGTGGTGGTGGAGTCAGTTCAACTAGCACAAGGAAGCAGTAAAATGCTTTAGAGATTGGAATCTGAAAAAGGTATGGTTCTCTGAAGTAGTTAAAAGGAGTTATACAGAAGAATATTTCTGAAATGTAGCTTCTAAGGGTTTTCTGACTATATATCTACAGCAGGGGCCCTAATCCAAGAACTATTGTTTATGGAAAAGTCCCATAATGTGCAAATAGTTTTAGTAAGAGATTTCTACAATAGAAATAGAGTAGAGGTACTAACGTTACATATTCATAGGAAGAAAGATAAGTATGACAAACATGTATATTCAGAACGATGAAAAATGAAGACCAGCCTGATAAGTTTTACTATACAATGTAATATCTCATCTTCATGCACCCGTGTGATGCTTCCCGAACATTTTCCTTGAGCTTTCTGTTGCTTGTTTCCTCAAAGCTAGCACCATGCCTGAAGTTCTGCCTCATGCCCTGCTGCTCCTACTTCCTAACACTGCCTGGCAAGCTGTCTCACAAGCACAACTGAGGAACTTTGTGTCGATAAAAAGGCATTTTTTGTGCATCCCCACCCAACTTCATCCAGGCATGGGTACCATAACAATTCACAGATCTACACGGAGGTCCTCCATCTAGCCACCCCTTGTGCCCTGGGTCCTTTTCTGCTCAACATGGACTGTGAGGTGCATTGTATGAATTTTGGCCACCCAGGCTCTGACTACAAATTGCTTATTTTTGGGTGAGGGCAAGTCCTAACACTATTGCTCACCTGGAGGGTTTCCTTTTAGGTCTGAGACTAGACTACTGGCTCATTGTGTCTAGTACGAACGGCACCAAATGTTCCTTTCCTAACCGCTTTAAAGTCCCTTAAAGGGAGACAGACCCCTTTGTCTAGTCGGTTGCAACGTCTCGACAATAACTAATGGTTGCAGTGGGGTAAACATATTTTGCAATCTTGAGCTACCTACCCTTATTGGTATACTATCCTGTATTCCATTTTGTGGTACTGGAAATAGTCAACTGTGACATGTAGGTAATGACTCCTTGTTCCCTTTAGCTCCTGGTGACCCCCAAACTTAAGGAGACTGACCTTGGGGCCACAAAGCCTTGACCAAGTCCAAGAAGAGCTAGGGTAACTGGACACCTCTCTAACTATATAACTAATACAATAAGGAGTTCAGATCTTGCGGTGAGCATTAGGAAGGGGCCCTTCAAGAATAATGTTTTACTCTGAAGCCTTTTTCTATTCGGAGCACCCCTGGTGTGCCTTCTTTGAATTCAGTTATTTTTCAATATATTGAACTGTTAGGGCTACTTGCTTGAGGCAATCACTGTTCTTCTTTTTATTGTACAATTATTTTAGTGTATTGATCAAAGTATTACCTGTTTTCGAGTAATATCCCTGTCTGGACAGATGTAGTAATCCTCCTTGTGCTTACAGTGTTGCTGACACTTCAGGTCACTTTCCATGAGCTAGGCCTTTGCTGTTCACTCAAGCTGCCCAGGAGCTGGAGGCCAATATTTCAGTTTCAGATCCAGTATCCTTGGTAGTAGGAGAATGTGCACTCTTAAACTCCATACCACTAGGTGATGTCTAATACTTATATTGAAAATAATGGGCATTTTCTTAAAGGGGCTGTTTCTGGGTGATGAAGCTTAAACACACCGCTTGTGTCCTCTCTAATGAACAGAGAAACTGTGCAGGTGCCACAATGGTGCAGCGCCATGAGCATATTTTACTACTTATTTTTTTTGTGTGGGGATATACCTGCTAAATTCCAGGTAGTCAATCAACCCGACAAGCATATGAAGATGGTTTTGTACATGATACCACACTCATTTAAATTATTATTTCAGTTGTCCTAAGGGCTACCACAGGAAAGTGCTGATCCTTTCATGAGTAAGATTCTTTTGTAATTCTCGTTGATCAATATGCATGCTTAGTTAAACCATTCTTAGCCCCACTTCCTCTAAAACCTAATTCATATACTGGGAGAAACACCCATGTAAGGGCCTCACAATTAGGTTATACTCAACTAAATCCTAGTAAGACTGAAGATCCTTAAGAACCCATTGATCAACATCACCCCAGGCAAGTTGTTAATATTGAAGTTGATGTATGCAATGATACATGTGTGCATAAAAACAAAATCGAATCACTGTTGTCGAAATAACCTGAGAGGACTTCTCCTTCAGCCCGAGTCAGAAATACGTGGTCAGGCAGGCCCTGCAACCTAGCACTGAAGCAACTGATTGACGGATCACAGGTGGGGTGGCACGTAACCAGCAGGACCAACGTCGCAAACAGGAAAAACCCAGATTAGTCCCACAGATAGGCAGCGACACCACAATGGTCCGAGGAGATTGGCCCAAATCAAATACACATGGCCGGAGGGGCGCACGTTCCCAAAACATCATAAAGTTAGATGCCACATGAAGTTAGGAACACTCGGCTAATCAGGACACAGCACATGCAGTGATCACTATTCCCCATGCTGGACAACTGGACACGTTACCCACTGGCCCTCGTGTCCACGTAAGGTTGAAACACACCTGCGTTTTTCATGAGTTGGGAGTAATTTATGGCTCCATGACTAGGCCCACATTCCTCTCCTTAAACAGGATATACAATTTTTTTTATTATGCTCCAAAAAATGAATATAAAGGCGCTCAAAACTCTTGTACTTTGAGTCAGTCATCAGACCTGTTTCTGTATGCTGTACTCCTGGCCGCAGTGTTTAATTAAACCAACTGTTCCTGTTTTGCCAAACGCCTCTTGTCTTTGTTCTTTCAAGGTAAATTCATATTCGAGCAACAAAGTCACATCACACAGTCCCACCGTTTGAGTAGAACACACTAAATGTGTCATCAGTGGACTGTAGCCTGCATTAGAAACAATGGTATGGTCTGAAAAGTCAAGCCGTGGACAACCGGCTTTTCTAGTAGCAGACCGCACAAATATTAACCTAATTGCTCTAATAGATGAGGAGAAACAGTTTCCCTATAAAGTGTTCCTCTTTTAATATGAGAATTCTTCCCATAAAATAGGTGAAATGCAAAAGTAAAAAATACACAGGGAATAAATGGTGTGGACGTTGTGGCAGAACACTCATTTATCGAAGCGACCTGCATCATGTTACTTAAGCTGCACTCTGTGCTTTCCTATTGGCCACAGACCCGGCCTTTCCCTGTGCCTGTAATCATCTTTGCCGAGATCATGAGTGCATGGCAGCATCTAGATTTGTTGACCCTTGAGATCCGAGATTGACCTCGGCGGGTATTAACTTTTCAGATCAATACATCCTGTTATTGACCTCAGCCACAAGTCAATAGGAATTTGTTAATTTGCAAACTGTGGCCAGAGCACTGCACTATGCTCTTATGCTCTCCATTGCAACATTGTTTACATTCTCTGTGGTTCGCTCTTTATTTGCATGCAAATCTGCCTATGCTAAGAGCTGTCAGCCCTGCAGTAGCTGTTAGCGGCAGCAGGACAAAAAAGGCACAATACAATACAGGGTTACTAATGAGCAGGCGCGCTATTCCCCCATCTCCGGAAAATAATACCATCGTTATCGGTTGCATATTCCCTGGGCTGTTTTATGGATATTCAATTCATTCATCTTCATTGTTGGGATTCTTGGAGGTTGCACAAATCGGCAGAACAAAGGGAACATTTACATGTTGAACCTGGGAAGATTAATAGGCGAAAAACTGAGAGTAGGCCCCCTAAAGGTTCAGGATATACATGTGAAAGGGAACGTGTCCAAATCTGAATATTCCACTGCTTGGCTCATGGATGGAGCGGACCAAGAAAAATAATTGGACTTCCTGTAATCCAAATATGTACATTAAAAAAATAGTAAAGGAGTATTAGAGAATGAGCCGGAGAGACCTAACATACAGCTACCGAAGGAAATCTCTTGGTACCCATGCTCAGTAAGGGGCATTGCCCAATCTGAAGGCATTTTAGCCATTAAAAATACCCTCAAGTTCAGATTCACCTTATTGAACTGAGTGTGGCTCGCCCCCAGACAGCCCTCTTTTAATCTTGTTCTGGATCTCGGCATTTTTTTAAAAAGTTGGGCATTACTCTCCGGAAGTTTTGATTTTTGGCGGCGCAAATTGTAGAAATGAATCGCCACATGGGTGTTTACGTACTGGTATTTCATGTAGTGTGAAAGACCAATTCAATGGGGTCATAATATTATAGGATGGTTTTTTAAAGGTACCTGTTATTATCTCTTTCCGCTGATTAAAATTGTATGTGTCGGAAATTATGAACAAAGCAATGAGAGCCCGAGTTTGAGTGAGTGAACCTTAGTAGGAATACATGTGCTTTGTGGCAGAACGTGGACCATTGTGCAGACGTTTGTGAGTTTTTATTTACTAGACCATGGGGCAGTAGAATAAAGGCAGACAGGTAAATACTGTCTAGAGTGAGACGCCTACCTCTTCTCACCTGCAGCCAATGCAGGCGCATGTAAATAGTGTAGGTTATTTAGATCCTAGCAGATGGTCTTCCTGACTACCAGGGGGTGGAGGTCAGGCTCTCCACCTCCATAAAGATTCCCGCTTGCCTGGCATGGATCTCTCTGCCATGAAGGCAGCCGCCTCTGTGCTGCTCTCTTCACAGCACTGCAAGTTTGCTGTGCAGACACCAAAGCAGCCTCTTAACAAACCTTTTTTGTTTAGAGAAAATAAACTCTCAAAGTGGGAGTTTCTTTTTCTCTAAACGAAAAGCAAATGGTCCTGATTTGTAAGGAGTTCTCTCTCTGCCCGGTGGCCTTTCTGCATTTTCCCTCCCTCTATACGCGATGTCTTGCAAGTAAAAATCAGTGGCCCTGTCCTTATGATCCGCAGTGTTGTGGCTCATGGAGTGCCGGGTCAGGGATTACTGTTTGCAGAGCCAGCTGAGGCTCTGCCAACTGTAACCCAGCAGCTCCCACACAGCTAGATGGGTGTGCAGGTTTGGAAGACCAGGAGGACTACTGATTTTCAGCATTCACCCTTCTTTGCCAAAGCTTGACAAGGCCGATAATCTCTTGGTCCTGTCACCAGCCTTATGACCATTGTCGCACTGACAAGTGTGCAATCTAGCAGCACTCTCATTGGCACGAGGATTGACTTCAAACAAGAATCGAGTAGTCATAACTGGAAATGGCTGGGTGTCTGGTCGGATAGAAAAAAGCTCTAACTCAAGTAACCCCCAATCATCTTCAGTGGTTTATTAAGGATGGGACTTAGTGAAAGAAATCCTGACTAAGAAGGTAGTTCAGAACTATGCTATTGATAACCTCAGTTTTTGAGACCTTGAATTGGGAACAGCTCTCATCTCACCCCGTATTGCTTAATGCCTTTCCTTGCTGGGAGCAAATAGCATTTCCCCATTTATATGTATGTCACCAACTCTCAATTCATTCTCTCCGTCTTGCTTCCAGTTCTTGAAGTGCTTTCAAGTGGCAGAAAGGTCCTGTGTTATTGCTGTACAGGGAATTGTAAATAGATTTCCAGCGAGAGCCTTCCGGCCTGTGTGTATAAACTAGTGTTAAAGGGAAAGGCATGAGTTGAGGATCCATTATGGGTTCATGTCTAAACTTGTTTAAACTTAAAAATAAATCAGAGGCGAAAGTGTTAAATTGCTTTGCCTGTAGGAAGTATCTGCTAAAGTGAATTAATTCATATGGTGATTGTGGCTGAATTATGAAGACAATTAAGCAGTGTAGGATAGTGCTAGAGTGGCCATGGACCATTTCGAAAGTGCCAGTGTGGAAATTGCCTCCAGTAGCCCATGTGATGTAACAGCCATGTCCGGTTTTTAATGAGAGACAAATTGGCGTTAGGCACTCGTAATTTTCCAGGTGCGCTAAGAGTATTTTGAGCCGTAATTCAATGAGATGCTAGTTTTCTTTTCTTTTTTTCACCCAAAAGCGTGCAAGACAAATGTATTACACTAAATTAGGGGTGGGCGGAATGTTTCATTCTGCCCGCGGAATTGGCGGACTTTGGCAACTCTGCGTTACTGTTGTAACACGGAGTTCTGGCCAAAAATTTCACCATTTGCCGCATGGTGGAATTTTTCCCGCAAGACTCCAGAAATGCAAGGGAGAACTGCCGTCCTCTAGCGTGATTTTCTAACGCGTGTGGTCGGGGACAGTCACGGTCAGAGGGCTGCTTCTCTAGTAGATTGCTGCTGTTCAAGTAGGTTTTCTACTCGAACGGCAGCAAAATCAATTGAAATGGCAGCGTGCTCTTGGCAGCGCATGGTGCTGTTAGTGCTCGCACTACTGGTGGGCAATTGCAGCGCAAAGTGCATGTTTTCAACCCGTTGGCGGAGCTCTGCGGAATCTGGTACAGTTTTTATCTAACTCCGCAGAATTCCACTCTGTGAAACTCCGTGAGTTTGGCCCACCCCGACTCTCAATGAATCAAGTAGACGGAATGGTCAGCTGTTGAATGCAAAGCACAGTCTATCAGCATTTAATGAGTAGTCATTAAAAAGTGTGCATCTTTTATTCTTCACAAGTGTATTTCAGTCAGGCTATTCCTCCATGCATTTCAGATTTGAAGGAGGGACTCAACACCAGTGTACAATAGCTACACATGCGTAATGTGATAAATCCCACAATGTTTACACCTATTTGTCTGTATTGGTAACTCTAGCTCAGCAATCTGTTGCTCCAGAAATCATCTCATCACTGTCATCATTGGCCAGTTCCCCTCCACAGTTTTTGATGTGGACCTTTAAACTCCAGTCTTCAGGCAACCTTTTACTAGAGACCTCGCTCGAGATCATTCTTGGACCAGACCTCCCCAAGGCTAAACTGCCTGTAATACGCAGCATGTCACCAAATGAGTATTAAGAAACGGAAGTCGCCTCCTCCATCTCAAGAGGGCATTTGAACTCTTAAGCTATGTCATCGTCTTTGGATATGATCATAAGTTTAGCATATATTATTAAAATACCTTTTGATAACGCTGTCTTGTTTACACTTTTACATCTTTTGTCAAGATTACACTTGTTCTGTTTATTGTATACTCCCTATGTCATACTAAAGTAAATGAAAGGTGTGGATACAGGAGCTGAGGAACCTGATTTGACCAGGATCACACAACTGAATCATATGGAAAAGCCTAGACTAGAATACAAGTTTAATACTGCTCAAGAGGAAATGTATCATGTTATGAAACTGTAAACACTGACAACTGTCTGTTGTCTGATCTTTATTTTGTGTATGGAACCACAATCACACAATTATTGGAAGATTGCAGCAGTCATGACAATTTATGTAGCGTTATGCCAGTTTAGGCAAATACGTGGTCCAATACCAGCCCCAGTCACATCGATTTAAAATCTGGAGGATGTTAAGGCTAGTCGTTTGTGAATATTACTATACAGCGTGACATGATTGAATCCTTTATAATCTCACATTAAGCTCAGTTGCTCCAATCTGTGCTCTGTAGGTTGCCTCTTGGTTTCTTAGGGAGTGCTAAAAAGAGTGCACTGGAAATAGCAATTCTGTACATTTGTTGGAACCAATACAATTCAGCAACTTAGTTGGTGCACAAAGGCAATTTGATGCATTACACTGAAAAATGGAATGCACACATCAGATCCTTCACTATTGGCTCAGGACCTCTCACTTATTCTCACTCTGAGTTATATTGGTTGCTGCAACGATAACAGGAGCCACTGGCAAATTCTGCATTTCAGCCCAGGAAGCGTACTCCTTTGTTCCTTGTGTCCTACCGTGTAACGTTGCAGTATCAGACCTGATCTGATACTTTCTCAAGAAATCAGGACGACCTTTCATCAGATCTTGCTGTATATCTTTGTGCAACATTTCAGCCAATAGTCTCCCTCTTCATCCTCTTAGTTCATCTTTGGTGTTGATATTCCACTTCTCGGCCTATCTCATCTTGTCAGCGCTGTAATATACTTCCATCATAGTGGAAGAACAGTATAATTCAATCAAGTCTAAGCTGTGTTAACCTTCTTCTGTACTGGAAATCACCACAATGTTCACCCCGGTCCATTTCTATCTCACTGGGAGCCATAGAGGGTTGTTTTCAAAAGTCTGGAGGCCACCGTATACTAGAGAAAGGGATGCAGTTCATCTTGATCTTATGGAGACTACGATTTATTGCATTTTGACTCCAAAGTGAACGTAAGGACTTCTATAACGTCTCATCTGTTATCAGTCTTATTCACAAGACAACTGCAATGCATCTCCCATATTGCACTGGTAAGGTGACCAGGAAGAACTGAAATCTATTTTCAGCCCTTAAAATAGTGTAAACATGCAGCCTGAAGCGAAGTATTAGCAACTATGGAACAGGGACCTGCAGCTTTCAGCCTTTGCGATCCAGTCATCTTGCAAACAGATACTTGGTGGGCGAGGGAAGCTGCTGCCTCTATGATAACAGCACATGTCCTCTCAATTGGCTTATTAAGGGTCTGTGAAGCCAGAATCAGAGTTTCAAATTAGTGTCCCAAGTTCTTCCCTGGATTCACATTACCATGAATAAAAGCCATTGCTGATCCCTTGCAGTATTTTGACAGTGATTTCAGCCCTCTCTTCCACCATGTCCTAGTTCCCTCTGCTATGGCACCAGTGTGCCTAATTTTTCATCACAGCAACTAACTTTGCTGAAACTGTGTTCTCGCACTGTTCTCTTTTGTAGCCTTTGTTGGCTGTTGATGCTTCCCAGTCTTCTGTGGATGAAATTCTTGGACTCCTGGAGATGTTTTCTTGTTTTGGTATAGCTCCAGGCTTGCTGTTCTATTCCCGTTCCTGAAACCCCAGAATTCCTGATGCCAGTCTGGCCATTGTGGAGTAATCGTGTTCCCTGCTTTCTGAAACTGTGTAGTGTAATCCTGTTATATCCTCCTTTAATCCGTGCTAGTTCCATGTGCCACCCCTCCTTGGCATGCCCCTTGTTGTCTGTCTGTATCTATGTGTTGGTATATGATAGAGCACCAAACTAGCTCGGGAGCAACTGAGCACTGTATAGGGGGTTGGTCCCTGGAAGATACAGTCATTAGAGGGAAAGGTCACGGTAGTCGATGGAGTGAGTAGTACCGCTCCTTGAACAGTTGTCTTCTGCTTTTTCTTAATTGTAGGAGAGTCTGTGCTGATCTGATGCCGAAAGAGATTCTGTTCCAGATCTGGCAGCATGAATGGAGAAGGCTTGTCTTCTGTTATTTTTTCCCCCCTGCTTCCAATGTGTTGTCTCCAGAAAACAGCTTTGTGTCTGTAGATCATGTAGAGAGAACTTGAGCTATTTCACAGGCATAGTTTTATACCCGCTCTTATTAGCCATTGGTGGGATGAGCTGCCAAGGGCTAGGATAAACCAAGTGTTTCGAAGTACTGTTGTAGAAGCAGAATTGACACCTACCCTAGACTCCATGGAGTATGACTTTAGCGCTTAAAAATCTCCTTTGTTAGAATTCTTGCACAGGTTCCTCCACTCGTATTAATTATTAATGCTTCTTATCGCTGTTTGCTAAAGTTTGAATCCCTAGAATGTTGTGTGATGGAGATGGAAGAATTCCTTACAGGTGTCAAGGGTTCTGCATCGTTGGTATCTTCAGATTCTTCTGCAAACTGCCCATTGTCTCGTACTCTTAATGATGTCACAGACAGACATCCCATTTCTTCTCCAGACAGAAATTGAGAGGGGACTATGAGGCTGGTGTTTTGATCCCATCTACAATGTCATTGAGATGATTCGTTTTTGGTCGCGTGATGTGAAGCACGCCCAAAATTGGGGCTTCATCTTGAATAAAACAGAGTTGCTTAGTGAGCGGAGTGCTTCCCTCTGAAACCTGTGATCTGTGGGGCTCGAGTTTGGTTCCTGGCACTTTCCGATTATGGACCATCATTGGTGAGCTTTCAGGCAGACCCAGGTCATACAGCACCATGGCTTGCTAGTTTTTTGTATTCCTCTTTACACAACAGTCTCTTAAAAAAACGATTCACGTGCCATCTTGTATAGGCAGCATTCAAGATAACAGTGGCACATTTAAAGAAATCATGCCTGAGTTTTCCACCAATCGTATAGTGCGCTAACATTTTCAACCAATTAGTCTCACTATATGTTCGTAGTTGTACATGTTCGTCGTTTCCTTGAACATGTTTTCTGCCCATGAGTTGTGATTAAAATGAAACTCTCCATTTTTTAAGGAAAACAACAAAATATTTGTTGAGATGTCTCCTTAGCATAACTGCTTTGTATGTTAACCTTGAAATGGCTGCTTGTGCTTAGCCTGAAGAATCCAAGTAATGCTTCTTACTGAAATGCATGTGTCAGAACGACACTCGTGGCAAATATACTGCTTTGATGCCTAATCTTAAAACTTCATAAATGATTTAATATCACTTTGGCCTTGTTGTGATCTAACTACAAAAAGAGTCAGAATAGAGGGTTTGATCTGGGCAAGAAAGTGGTGTGTTCTTCAGAGCAGAAATCTTTCAGTCTTTTGTAGATCACGGCTTGTAAGTGAATAATGAGCACGTTTTCATAATGGCTCCAGAGTCCCTGTTTTTTCTGCTTACGATACAGCTATTTATTGAAATCCCAACCGTTTCAACCGTTTCAACTGAAGTAGCAGTGAGAGCGGCCATGTTTAGGGAAATATGGTCTATAGTTTTATTTATTTTAAATGCTAAAAAGCACTTTTTTATTCATTAGGAGTCCATCCGTGTATATATTCATGTTTGCCACATTGAGCAAAAATACAGCAAACCACTTCTAAGGCTTTAATTCAGAGTGCCTGTTTTTCCTGGCTTATACTGTGATTCCATATTCTTTAGAAGTCCTTTTTGATGCCCTTTTTTTTTTAGAGCTCAGATTCCTTTTAAATTGCGGTGGGCGGTTTTCCTGGTGATCTACTATAATGATGTTTTCGTATACACTTTGTTACAAATGTCCTTTACCTGTCAAATGCCGGGAATAATGCCAGGATTCACCCTCAACTACACTATTTTACGCAAAAAAACAGATGCCTGCGTGTACTGCTGCCTTATAGTGGGGAATAGCTCTCATCTAACAGGCCTAATGGAGAAAATATTCTACCGTATCAAATGAGCAACTTAATCATGAATCAAAAAGACGGTCACGGACCGGATCCCAATTTAGTAGCATCTCTCGTGGGCTCCTGTTCCTAGCCCTGATTTTCCGGATACAGACAATCTCTTTGAAAGACCACAGATTAGGAGACAAGAGAAATTATGATGGTGATGCTTATGCCTTTATGAATGCCACGTATGTAGGAGCCTCAGTGATAGTGACTGTGAGTGGACTTTGTCTCTCTACGATGACATATTCATGGTGGATCACTGCTAATGCAGCAGAGGAATAAGGCGATGGTAATAGAGACTAAGGCTGTCACTTGGAGGTGAGAGCCCATAGCACCTGGAGCACCCTTCCCAGTAAATTCTGAAAGTGCACAGAGGAGGCGCATAAGGCTGGATAATCGAGAGCCGCAGCTTAAATGGGGCATGCCATATTTCAAGGTGGCATCCAGAGGATGCGGCGGCTGGTGGATCTAGCCAGGAGAAAAGAAGATTTAACTCCTGGGCCTTACAACAGCCTTGGACTTTCGGGCAGAGCAGATGAAATAGGTTTCTGGCTACTGTACCACCCCAAATTATAATATTTCCTGATGCAACAAAAGAATGATTGACGAATACTGTGTGATCAGTGTAGTCTGTAGCTGATGTGTTGCCCATGAGCTGTGTTTTTAATCCTCACTGGATTCTGTTGTGGAGTCATGGCGGACAAACAGTGACAAATGGAGGAATGAATCTGCTGTTGTGGTGTGGCAAGATAAGTCATGTCGCAGATTGATGGTGAGCAGGACCTTGTTCCGTTAATGCTATGCTCTTAGAAATAGATGGAACATCAAGCAACATTAAAAGAGCAGTGAAAGTGATGAAGGACAAACTTCAAGGGCTCACAAACAGAGTGGCAGGTATAGGGAAGAAGCAATGAGACGAAGACTGAAAACATTGGAGGCCAAACTGGGAGTTTCCAAAATGACTGTGATAGACAGTGTTACACTGCTGAACTTGAGACTGGGTAACTTAGGCAGTGGGCCTCCAATGGGTGTTTTGAGGATTTCTGTGCAGATTACAGTCGAGTCCCTGTGAGACAAACTGTGTCAAGTTGTAAGAGAACTGCTTGACCTAGAGATGAAGGATTTTTGACTTGGCCCTATATATAGAGTTACCCCCAAACTTTTTACCTTCACCCCTCCTGTTTTCTGAATTCGGTTTTGTTGGCACTAGGACTATGTGCACTTTACCACTGCTAACCAGTGCTAAAGTGCTTGTGCTCTCTCCCTTAAGCATGGTCAAAGTAGCTTACATCTGATTGCCCTATTTAATTTACTTATAAGTCCCTAGTATGTGGTACTACATGTACCCAGGGCCTGTAAATTAAATGCTACTAGTGGGCCTGCAGCACTCATTGTGCCACCCACTACAGTAGCCCTTTAAAACATGCCTCATGTCCTGGTAGTGAAAAACTCCATAGTTCATTTTTTTATTACTGTTAGGCCTTTTTCTCCTACTGGATAACTTTGGGTTACCTTATTACATTTAATAAGTGCTAACATTTGATTGAAAGCAGGTAGAAATGTCATGTTTGGACTCAAATGAGTTGTAATTTAAAATTCTCTTTATTGGTAAAGTCGGATTTTAAGTTGTTATTTTGGAAATGCCACTTTTAGAAAGTTGGCATTTCTTGCCCAAAAGCTTCAGAGACCTTCTAGGAGTTTTCAACCTCCTGAGCCTGTTCATGGCTCCCCAGAATGTGTATTGGACTAAGAGAGCGAACAATAGGGGACTAGATTTGGGCAGGATGGGCCATCATGCCAGGATGGTTGGGGGCAGAGCTGTTCCTTTCCCAACTTAAATTTCAAAGGCCTTGCCTCCAGCACACACAAAGAAACTTAACACTAGGCTTTTGTTACCCTAGCCTTCTTTTAACCTTGGCTGGGGAAGAGAAGAACTTTCACGAACCAGATATGGGAGTAGCCTAGAAAATTCACCCTCTTCAAAGGATGGCTTGAGGCTTGCCTTGTTCCTCAGAGGACTGCCCTGCTGCTTAAGACCTGCCTTTCTCTCTGTGAAGGAAGACAGGACCTGCTTCCCTCATCCCAGGCTAACCAGAGCGACTCCAAGGGTCACTTGGCTGCCCTCCTGTTCTGAGCTACAGGTACACAACAAACTCCAGAGGGCTCCCTGCAACTGTCCAGCTGACCTGCCGCAACTTGACCTGCAACTAGACTGTGATATTGGACATCTGATGCGGCAGCGCCACGATCGAGTGTATGCAGGGGGTGTCTGAGATATGACTCTGAGAGAGACTGGCAATAGGTTTCTAAGGAATCTGGGTTCAGGAGATGCAGGAGCAGGGCTGAGGTGGGTCAAAGGTAAGTGCGTCTTACGGATGTAAAGTATCGCCCTTTGAGAGGGCCTCGAATTGGGTGACTAGCACATCCCAGTCTAGTGATAGTGAACATCTGCAGAGTTCTCTAGCTTCCTCACATCAGAGGGCTGTGCTTTCAGATTAAGTCCACAAGACAATTGAGTGGCACTAACTGGCCACAGCGGGGGGGGGAGGGAGTGCGGACTTTCTGGTGACAGGTAATGCAACTTATGGCCAGTAGCAGGGCTAAGTCTAGAAAACGAGTCAAAGCTCTGCGTTGTTTAGGGCACATAAATAATCCCAGTGTGCACACTTCCCAAATATGTAAATTGGGGAGGCCGGACGGTTGGTTGGGTCTGCCGCTATCTTATAATTGTCAAGAAATGAGTCGGTGCTGTACATTCCCAGAGCATGTAGCACAGATCCGCCATCACCTCGGGCAGAAGGCATTCTCCTCCTGGAAGTATGTATTGATCTTTACTGGGGTTAAGTATGCTCAGTTCAGAATGTAAAACCTTATACGTTTGAACTTGGCAATTCTGGATACAGTAGCTGTGAGAGCTATGGAGTGATCCCATTCATCGTCATTTAGTTCCCAACCGAATTCTGTTTCCCATTTGTTGTGGAGAGTTTCCAGTTAGAACAACTTGTGTGCTGTAAGTGCTTTAGTAAGTCATTTTATTAGTTGACGACCAGTGCTCATGGTATATAGGGGCTGTGGGACCTCTTGTGGGGGAGGGTCATCAGCTGTGACGCACCAAGCATGGTGTAGGGTGGAGATCAGTGTGTTATAGGCAAGAACTGGTCCTGCAAGATCTCATAATAATCATAAAGGTTAGTAGACGGTATTCTTGAAAGAGTCCCTAAGGTGTGTACGCCAAGGGCACGCCAGTTGGCAAGGCCAGCCAAGGCCCCCGGGCTCCCCAAGCAGGTAATCGCTAGAGGATGGATACCCAGTGTGAGGGGGGTCATGCATGCTGTGAGCCGCAGTGACCAGCGGTAACACTGAGGGGCAGTTTGTAACAGCCATGGGGATGGACAAACAGTGTTGAAGCACTTTAGGCAGGGGCTATGATTGCTGGTCTGTGGCAGTATCTTCCAGATAGGCGTCCGAGACTCAGTGGCACAGCCACTGAAGCTGGGAGACAAGGAAATAGTGGTCAAGTTAGGCACGCCCAGCCCGTCCGCCACTGTGGATCTTTGAAGTTCACCTAGTGCCACTCTACGCTGACTCCAGTGCCATATCAAGTCTCCCACGGGGCACCTAGGGATTTGAAAAATTTAGCACACAAATATATCGGTAGGTTGACAAAGAAATAAAGTAATTAAGGGAACATAACCATCTTAGCAAGGATGATCCTGCCCATCACTGAGAGCGGCAAGGTCCTCCAAAAGGCGACCTGACTTCAAAGTGATGATACGGCTCTTGTCAGGCTGCCATCTACCAGATCTTGAGCAGTGTGATAAATGCAGATGCCCAGGTAAAATTTAAATGCACTATTCTGGTTCCTCTTGTTGGTGATAAAATGATCATCTACAGTGGCAAAGACAGAAGTAACAGTAGTCACCTACATTAGTTATATTACTGACATCTTAAGTTTATTCCCAGTTTGATGTGGGAAAAATTGAGTGTCACATAAAAAAGAAATCTGGAGTGTACTAGGACACCCACTTTTTACAGAAATACAAATTTGTGTTAAACATTCGCTATTGTCTGTTGAGCGTGTATGAAAAAAAGATTAATAGAATTCTGCCTCCCAAAAAACACATACTAATTGTGCCGTTTCCAAATTCCAAGATTTATTGCAGCAGCCTCTATATGGTTACCACTTAAAAATTCATACTGCAAATTTTCCTAAACTCGGGCGTCAGGCTAATCATGAGTCTTGAACGGAATGACCAATTTCTCAAGCAAGTAGCCTTCAATTGATTGCAGGCCCAGAACTGTATAGCTTTCAAAAGAAGCAGCATAATCCATAGATGTCTTTACAGTAATGTTACAATTTGGCTGCAGCATAAACTTTTCTCCATAAAATTACCAGGATTTTACAACCTACTTGAAAAGTCCTTCTTGTACCTGTCCCATTTAAATGTTCCTCCATAGACTGATATTGAGTTCCATCAGTGAGCCTTTTCTTGAGGTACCTATTGCCCCCTACTACGAACAAAGCTCTCCCACATTAGAGTTAGAAACCCTTCAAATGTATCTTTTCTTGCTTTCTGATCTGATCCTGGGTATATCGGTTCGTTGAAGACAATTGACAATCCTGCACTTAGAAACATTTGTCATTGAGGTCCTCTACAAATATAATTGCCTGGGTTTTAAAGGAAGAAAGGTGCACTCATATTTATAATGTTCAAAAATGATGTCGTCCAATACACATTTCTTGGTTTGTAGTCCTTTTATTTCGCGTGTGTGTGTGAATAGGTTCACAAACAAAGGAAGAAATAAACAGCCAACACGTGTTTTGCCCGTGGGGCCTATTTGGCCGAGGGCTTTCTCAAGGCTGTACATTACAGGGAAAACCACATACGTTCACAATAGAAGAATAGAAAAGAACAGAACAGAAAGAGAAAAGCAAAAGAAAAGCAGCGCACAACGTGTTGAAAGAAGGGTAAGGGGTTAAGTGGTGTAAACTACTCTCTTTCTCTTCTCTACCTCTTCCTTTTACTTGCACACATATCCAACCTCACCATATCTGGCATGTTTACACCACTTAATCCCTTACCCTCCTTTCAACACGTTGTGCGCTGCTTTTCTCTTGCTTTTCCCTTCTTTTTTTCTTTCTTTTCCTTTCGGCTCCCTCCTTCCTGTGTTTCTCTCACACACATCCAACTTCATCGCACTTGGTTTTGTCTCAACCCCTAACCCTCCCCCCCCCCCCATATGCTGCACCACTTTGAATGCACATCCATGGCACATTTGACTATTGGAATAATCACACACATATCACTTGGGATTCTTCACTCTACGGCCGAAGTAGTTAAGTAAATGAATAAATAAATAAAACGAATTACATTGCGAGCGCTGCAACGCCAAATGGCGATGCAGCGCCTGCAATGTAATTCGTTTTATTTATTTACTTAACTACGTTCTGCCGTATGCCGGAGTTTACTACCCCCCACCCTGCCCCTCCCCGCCCCACCACCCCGCAGCACTCCCCCGAGGAGCCACCACTGCTGCTTAGGGAAGTGTACTGTCAAACAGCCAGGATTTGACCTTCCGATGGAAAGCAACAAGTTTGACTTCTTTTAGCAAAATAGGGAGCGAGTTCTACAGTTTAGAGCTGTGTACCAAAATGATCTTCCCTCGTCCACATCTCCCCACCTAAAACATGGGACAGTTAGGAGAAACTTGGAATTGGACAAAGCACAATGACAAAGGAGGAGCTGCAGAACAATCATGCAAAAAATATGGAAATCACTGTGGAAAACGTGACGAATAAAACAAGGTGCCCAAATTATAATCCGTTTACAGATGATGAATCATTATGGGCAGTTTTGCTGTGCTACCACTTCACAAGCCGCACATAGTTTGTGGATGCACAGATGGATGTGATTTGATTTCCCAAGATTTACAGTATCCTGTTCTCAGATTGTGCCATTGTTCATGATTCCGGAAAGATTGTGCATGTATCAAAGGCTGTTTTCTGCCTCTTTAGTTTGGTTCTAGAATGAGATGTGTTTTGCTGTTCTTCTGTTTGTATGTTATTTCATTGGCAAACAATTTCATGGAATACCGTTACTGAGAAACCATTTCACCTAAACTGTTTAATGGAAATGTTCAGAATGAATTGCATTGGCCATTTCGTAGAAACCAATTCATTGAATGTCTTTTTGTTTGAAATCCTTTGGCATGCTTACTTTTTAAGGGGTAAATGCAATGGTTGCAGGTCTTACTTCCAGAAACAGTTTTGTCAGAGGTATTTATTTCAGCGTTTTACTTTAAGGGACATTATTTCAGATGTATTTCTTTTACATTATCAAACAATTACTTCAGATTCTTTTAATTCACTGATCCCTCACCACCCCTAAACACCATCCATACCTGACCCCCCAGAGCCCCTAAAAACACCATCTATCTCTGTCCCCTGAAGACCCCTTACCATGCCTGAACGGCACCTGTACCTGAACCCTAAAAGCCCTTTTTACTCCTAAACTGCACCCATCCCAGATACCTAAAAACCACTCAGTACACCTAAACTACACACATTCCTGACACCTAAACTACACCCATCCTTTAACCTTAAAAGCCCTTTATACCTTTACACTCCACCCATCCATGATCCCTAGAAACCCCTCACCAGCCCTAAACTCTACCCATCCCTGAACCCAAAAATCCCCTTTCTACATCAAAACTCCAGCCATTCCTGAATCCTTAAAACCCCTTGCCACCCTAAACTCAGCCAAATCCTGAACCCTACAACTGTTCACCACCCCAACCTCTACCCATCACTGAAACTTAAAAACCCTCACCAGCCATGAACCGTAAAACCTCATCACCCTTACACTCCATCTTTCTCTTAACTCTAAAAACACCTCACCACCCCTAAACTCTACACCTCAGTGAATCCTAAAAGCCCCTCCCCACCCCTAGACCCCACCCATTCCTGATACCTAAAAAACTCTCATCGCCCTTAAACTCCATCCATCCCTGAACCCTCAAAAAACCCTTTCTATGCCTGAACTCCACCCATTCCTGACCCTTAAAAATCCCACAGAACCCCACAAACATATCCAATTCTTGAACCCAAAAACACCTCACTAGTCCTAAACTCCACCCAAGTTTAATTAATGTAATTTTGGATTTTCCTTAAAATTATCCTTCCTTTAAAATGTTTCCTTTACTTTTCCATTTATTTTTATTTCCTTAACATTGTTTTCCATGCTTTTGGTTCCTCCAATGTGGTTTCTCAGTTTTCATTTTTCAATGTATTCTCATGCATCAATTCTTCCAACATGCACTTTGTATGTTGGCAGAACACTTGTGTTATGTGGTTTGTATATAGCACGTTACTGCCATTTATGTTATCTCTGGGTGTTTATTGGTATCTGTGGATACACAGTGATAACCCTCATTATGAGTTTCTCTGTGCTAGGAGCTTTTCAGTACAATCTATTCTTACCGTCTCCTCAACACATGTTCTGTCAGTAAGTTCAGTGGGTTCTTGGATAGATTTGCAGACAGTAGCAATAAAGAACTGTATGTAGATGAGAGTCCTCATCCTTGTGGGCCTGTGGACTGATAACGCTTTTGAAATCTTTGAAAGCTTTTCAATAGAGTCAGAAAAAGGCTATTTTGAAAGGCTGGGCAGCAACTGACTTTAGGCTTCTAACTGCTAGTCTGGGGTCTAAACATAAGACATAGGAGATTAACTCAAGGGATTGGGTTAACCATATGTCTGCTAGAAAAGTTGGAGCGAGTTTTTAGCAACGTTTTCGAATTTTCCAGTTCCCATCTTAGATTCAGGGGAAATGAGTCATACAGGTATAGACAGTGCATTGTGGGGATTCTTCCATATTTCTTCTAACATGTCGGCTATATGGAAAGGAAGGTGTGGTTGGCAGACATTAAACTTCTGGTGGCAAGATCAGGGTCCCATCAGAACAGAGAATCCAGTATTTCGGTCCTAACCATGATATATTTAAGAGTGTTTCATGGCTAATGTGCCCCCTGCCTATGTGGCATTCCCTCGCAGTTTCAATCAGAACCTTTCCTCGTCAGGGGGCTGTTGAGTGCTGGGAAATGGAGCAAGTGAGGGTTCTATGTAGGCACATTGGTGCAAGCTCATTTCAGAATATAAAGGTGGTATGTTAGTTGCTGTGTTATGGAGTGTAGGGGAAATGGGTGCGACAATGAGGGCCAGTGTCAACATGCAGCAGTTCGGTTTTATTTTGGTGGGGTTATTTGGGTCTATGGGCATGGTGTGGTAGGTGAACGCTATCATGCACCTTGGTTCTTTATTCCTGGTACGTGGACTAAGAGGTGACTGCCCTTTCACATCCTAATGGGCCAAAACAGAGGTTGTATATGCCGTCGGTCTTAACTTTTTGGATACTTTGCTTCAGTGCTATAAGAGTGTTAGAGAAGACAGGTGCATATCTGTCAAGTGACCTAGGGTCACAAGACCTTAAGGGCTTGTCTAAGTAGTAGGTTTGGCGGGCCAGTGGGAGTTTGGTGTGAGGACGGAGCATCAGCAGTCCTTCTGCTAGAGAGAGAGGGAACGATGCTGTTGTATAGCACTACAGCTGCTATGCAGCATAGCTAAAAGTTAGGATAAAAAAGTGCTACGATGCAACAGTGTCATGGCACCTTTGTTTCTGCCAGAAGGGGACGAGGGTAAGGGGCAAGCCACAATGGGGGATGGTTCGGGGGACAGGGCAGGCAAAAACAGGGTGTGGGCAGAAGTACGGGGTCAGCAACAACAGAGGAGGGGGGCAAGGGAATGGAAAAAAGTGATATGACGCGGCCAGCGCAGGCCACCTTATAGTGCTTTTCTTATGGCTGGAGGGGCTGAGGGTATGGGTCAAGGAACAACAAGGGTGAAGGGGTACGGGGTAAGTAATGACCTGGGGGAGGAGAGGAGGGAGACAGGCAAGCAACAACAGGAGGAGGGGGCGGCATACGAGGCAAGCAACAGCAGGGTAGTGGTGGTTGGACAGGGCAAGCAAAACAATGGAAAGAAAACAAGAGGTGGTGGGAGGAAAGGTGGCAAGCAAAACAACGGAATCTGTGAGGGGTTGTTTGGACATGGCATGCATCACCAACTGAATGTGAGAGGCATAGGGGCGAGCAACAATGGAGTGCATGAGGGGGTGGGACGAACAGGGCAAGCAACAATGGAATGTGGGATGGGAGTGACAGGGCAAGCAACAATAAGGGAATGCAGCAGGGGATAGGAGGGAGGTTGACAGGTGCAAGCAACTGAATGCAGCAAGGGGTTGAGGGAAAGATGGCATGCAAACTCATGTACTCTTATGGAGTGCTGCAACTAAAATAAACAAAAGTACCTCTGAAAATGTACGAGCAGTGGAAAGATACTGGGTGCTGAAAGGAAGCAGTACTTGGTCCATGATCCAGGGAAGGGACAAACATCCAAAGAGCAACAGAAGCCAGCACACTGCTGACCAATGAGAAGCAAGGAAATGAGAGTGACGGAGACGACCAATAGTAAGCAATGGGTAGGCTCTAAACCCCCTTTACGCTAACAAAATGTGTCTCAAGCGACAGCGCAGGCACTGTCTCAGGTGAGACCTAAAAAGGGTAGACATGCATTGTACATTTTGGTTTTCTTTTTTTAAACATGTATTCTTGCTGATTGATGTCCCTGTGAAGTATTGTCGAGTTGTCATTATGAACACCATAACTGAGGTTCATAGGCTCATAAAAATGGGCCCAGTAGGGCAAAGAACTATGCCAAGTTCAAGTCAAACATTTGCCATTTTAAGTTTGCCGAAATCATACAGGAGATGAAATTGTCTTTAGGTAAAACCCGTCAAACAGGTGAAAAAGTGAAATGGGGCACCAGTAAGGCCACATTATGTTAATTAATACAACTGGTCGAGAAACAGAACACCATGTCAACCGGTGTGATTTTTTTTCTGGATAAATCACTATTATATTGAAACAATACACACATTTTACAAAGCTCAACAAACCTCAAGCGTATCGCTGGGATTGGGGAAAAATTGTGGCATGTTTCTCGTACAAAATATTGGGGTGACCTAAACCAAACTCACCTGCTGCCAAAAAATGAAACGAACAGAGCTAAGCCACACATCTGTTTTGCTATTTGTTTGTATTGCCACCGTTTAACATTTGCCAGATTTTCTTGAAAAAGTTCTTCAGTTTTTAAGGCTCAACCTAACTTTTGGAAAATAATTTTTCTCATGTGTTAAAACCTGCAGAATTTCTCTTTGAGAATAGGTGCAGTGGGATTAAGTGGTTTCCACATACGCGTTTGTGCCTGGCTTTCTCACGTATCCATTATCTAATGTCAATGTACTTTTAGTAGTTAAACCCAAATCCTGGTGAGGGGCAGAACCCATGTTAAAAGGGACAGTCTGTTGGCGTTTTCATGCACTCCCAAGCACCTATTGGCCCTGATGTGGCTTTCCTTTTAACTTCGTTATGCAGAGCCCACGATCAGTCGTCTACCAAGAGTTAATGTACAGTGTCTCACCCACGTTTTACATTTCAATACAGGCTGACCGGCGCTCTTATTGTCTCCCATTACCTCCTCGTCAGTCTTCCTCGAAGCATCCTTACAAGTTGAGAAAATATCCTTCCCACAGAAGTTGTTCTCCAGCTGACAAAAAGTAGTTCCCCTAACATGGCTGCTGTTACCCAGCAGTCTGTAAAAGCAGAGGAACTTAATGACTACTGCCTGTTCTTTTTTTTCTTTCTGTGGTAGATGTCTCCTTCGGCTGACACTAAAAAGAATGAAGGCAATATCTTTTTTTTAATTCTTGTTTTCCTTTTTAAAACAGGAGATTCGCTGTAGCAATCTCCTCCTTCCCCTGTATCATCTTTATCGCCTTTTGATTTAATATAAGATTTTGCTCCTGTTTTATGCCTTTGTCGTAGTATTCCCTTTATACTGACACTTATGTAGCCCTGAGCATGCAAACAAGTAAATATGTATCTGGTTACTACTTTTTTATTTAGATTGCAGAATCAGTTCATTGGCTAGATATGTCACTGAGATTCTGATGACCTGTCCTTTTAAATAGCAGTATATTCTTCTACAGAGTATTTCTGTAATATAGATGCATAACCTCGGTCAAACCCCTTAAAGGGAAGAAAAAGCCTCTCCCAGAGTTCAGAGGCTGCTGCAGGCCTGGAGTATGGATTTCTGAAGGGCCGGGCCCGTGGGCCATAGAAGCATATGCAGCACCCTGCAGCGGTTGGATGGGCAGCTTCCTGCTTCTCTGTGACTGATCAACTCTGGGGTTTCTTTTGCTCCAACTAGATTAGCAAATTGCCTGGCCCTGCGAAGAGTCAGTCAAGCGATGTCTCTGTCGTTTCACATGGTAATGAGGCCTGCCGTGTAAGTCCAGTAGGATATGGGAAATAGGGTTTTCCATTATGGTGCAAAAACTAATTAGGAGCATTGTGTGGGACACAACCAACAGAAATAGATCCCTGGCT